>JAFIRS010000335.1:0-600000 GCA_018342105.1 Gonioctena quinquepunctata
CTGCGACTGCCTTGTGACCTGAAGTTTGGGATATCGCCAGGACAAGACACTGCGGGAGAGGACTACGTCAGCAAACTTCGGCAGAGAATGGACGACATCCACGAACGAGTCCGGTTGAACATCCAGAGTGCCAGCGATAAAATGAAGAAGACCATGACATCAAGGCCGACGCTGGAGGATTTAGGTTGATGACCTGGTTTGGCTGTACAACCCCAAACGTCGTCGTGGACTATCACCAAAGTTGCGGAACTCGTGGAATGGCCCGTATAAAATCGTGAAAAGGATAAACGACCTTGTGTACCGAATCCATAAGCCACCCCGAGGGAAACCAAGGGTCGTCCATTTCAACAGGTTGGCCCCTTACGCTGGAAACCATGACCAAGTTCGCACCCTCAAGCCACCGGAGGATGATATGACGTTCGAGAAGTTTATGTCCTTGTATTCAAACGGGCAGAAAGTTCTACATGGGGTTACTAGAGAGGAGTCACGAGACCTTTTCGAGGTGCCTGCTGACTACGCACTAGCGCACTGTGTGGCAGAAGATCTTCGAATGTCCAGGGGCATCGCCGTAGTGTTCTCCAAGAAATTTGGTCAACTCCAAACACTGCGGGAGCAGAATCCAGAAGTTGGCGGGTGCTACAGTTGAAGAAAGGCCAGAGAAACATCTACTACCTAGTTACCAAGAGGCATTCCCAAGATAAACCGTCCCATGAAGATGTCTGGAAGAGTCTCACCAAACTAAGAGATACTATGGTGGACCAGAACCTGGTGGATCTAGCAATTCCAAAATTATCCTGTGGTATTGATGGGTTGGACTGGAGAGTCATAAGAAGTATGCTGGAGGCGATATTCAGATCCAGCGGCGTCAAGATTTTGGTTTGCTGTAACCCTCTTCCACGACCGATCATGAAGACCGTGGAGTGTTACTTCCATCGAACTTCACGGTGCAGATATGGGAGTCATGCAGATATCGTCACACCTCAGGGATGAAATTTCGGGACGAAATGTCTTTAAGAAGGGGCAATGTAACGAACCTAGGCCGGACCTGTCGCCTCACGTGTTGCCATCGACAACGATGAGATCATCCCCGGAGATATTCGAGACCCATCCAGTCTCTCTGCCACGGAAAACAACGGTCAATATTGGAAACAATTGGAACATGCCAGAATTCGAAACATCGAGAATGCTGTATCGGAGATAAATAGGCGACCCTCAAGTGGAGTCGGGACAGTCTGAACGAGCCCATACCATCGAGCTATACAGTGGCGTAGTAATATAAATTAAGTGGTAGATTAAGTGTTAAATAAATTAGTTAAACCAAGTTAAGTTTATTTACGTTACACTATTTTCTTCATCCATCAGGTGTTTCCTTTATTATAGATGATGACAGATGCCTTTCTTTGGCCCTTCTCAGCCAAGCTTAGATGGCTTCTTCGGTAGCTTTTTATTTTCCGTCGAATCACTCAGGTCAGCTGCTTCTGAAATGATATGTATATATTCACGGGTATAATTGATGTTGAAATCTACAAAAAAATACTGAGAAATATTATGCTTTCTTTTGAATTCGAATACTGATGATGATAATATATACCACTGCCATAGTTTTTCTCTCTCTTTATTGGTATACTATACTATATATACTACATATATATATATATATATATATATATATATATATATATATATATATATATATATATATATATATGTGTATATATATATATATATTTATATATATATATATATATATATAAGCATTTTTGACATAACTTTTCTTGGAAATTTTGCATTCTCACTGAACTAGCAGTCTGTTATGAGGCAATACAAATTATTATCAAATAAATTGAATAACTGAATGGGCTTTTCACCTAGTGATAATTCAGCCAGTTTTAGTTGTCCAGTTTATTTTTTATGCTCCATACCAGCTATATTTGGAGGCAAACATATTAGTGAGCATGGAAGAAAGGCATAGTTCAACTAAGTCATTTTTGTGATTTCATTTAGGTACCTAAAAAAAGAGTTCTAGAAAGAGGAATAGAAAAACATACAACTTACCTACAGCAGCTTTGAATTTCGATCCAGTTCCCAAATATTCTTCCGAAAGATTCATTTTTTCAGTGCAATCAATAGGAGAATGTTCGAATCTACTGATGAATCATCTTCATCACATGTCCACTGTTGTAGGCATTTTCAATCTGGGCACTGTGACATTTGAAAAACTCGTGTATTGTGGCAAATGTAACGACGTGCTTTTCAGCATTTCTGAAAATATCGAAACTCAAACAGCAAACACATAAATGCATTGGAAATAATGTTTATAGGTTATGTCCTGTTCAATTGATATTTACCTGTATTCGGCCAATATATAATTCCCTTTGGAAACAATCAATTGCTACAGATAAAAACCATTATGTCCAGACCAACAGGGTATAAAAAACGGAGGAAAAAAGAAAAAAAACACGATTTTTGTTTGGATTCAGTGCTATGACTATGACCTTCCTCAACAAAATAAAATGACAGACGTTGCCAGCAATTATGCGTATAGTATGGCCAGGCTGTCGCAGACACATGTATATCTGTTCTGTGGTCGCAGAGGGTTCCCGCGACAACGTATTTTTGAAAAGGTACAATTTGTGTATCTACGAGAATGTTTAAATTCATTTATGATTGCTTTGGATATCTCATGGCCATCCCTAGGATATCTTCTGAAGGATATCTATTTCAAATCCGTCGAAGGATATCCAATTCAAATCAAGTAGAAAAACGAAACATGAGATTTTTCCAAAAAAATTTATCCATATGTACGAGCATGAAAGAAACTCAGAAATTGACACAATAAAAATCAATTTGCAATTTAAACTTATCCATATTTGCTCCGGATATCTTATGGCCATCCATATGATATCTTCTGAAGGATATCCATTTCAAATCCGACGACGGATATCTTATGGATGTCCATTTCAAATCCAGGGATTTCCCGACCAGAATTGGACATGAAATGGATATCCATAGGATATCCTGTGTTATCTGGGATCTTGAATTTGTGAATATTGAATATTAAAAAATTAATAATCTCCGTCTCCGAAAACCCCCACATCCCAATTTTGAGTAGAATCGGACCATAAACACAGATATCATCGGCCATCTTAGAGCCGCCATTTTAATTTTATGAATTTTGAAAAAAAATTCATAATCTTCGACCCGAAAACCCCACATACAATTTTAAAACCCATTTTGTTTTAAATTCCATGTGCCGCCATTTCAATTTCATAAATTTTGACAAAAAATTCATAATCTCCGACTCCGAAAACCCACACATACAAATTTTGAATAGAATCGGGCCATAGTCACAAAACTCCTCCGCCATTTTAAATGCTGCCATCTTGAATTTATAAATTTTGACAAAAAAATCATCATTTCCGTCCGACCCCCAAAACCCCCACATACCAATTTTGAATCGAATCGTACCATAATCACAAAACTCGTCCGCCATTTTTTTTCTTTAATAAAAATATAATGCATTGTCACCGGAATTATGAACACCTGCCAAATTTCAGCTCAATCGGATGTCGGCAAGTATTCCAAAAATGGATTACAAATTTTGAAGAATGACTGACATTCGAACGAAGCAAGTTAAAAAAAGTTAAATGTGTGGTTATGACAGAATTTTGATAAAATGCTATCAAAAATTCAGGAGCGTGCAGATTTCAGGGGATAAATAAAAATTAATGGAATAACCTGTATATTATTGAATTTTTGGAATGATCTTTTTTTCCTGATTTCAAAAATATACCATATGTTACCCCTATCTTATACCGTTTTTGAGTTATTAAACGTCGAATAACTTAAGACTAGTTGTTACTGTAAATATATATCCTATGAAAGTTAACATTTTTAAAGTAAGCTATGAAATTGACAACTAGATTATGTTTGTTAAGTGACATTTCTTCAATGCAATAATCATAACTTTTTAACAAAAAATTGAACCGAGAAAATACTGAAAAGTTAAAAAATAAAATAAACCTTCTTAGTCTCAATAACTGAGCTCCTCAACTAATGTAAGTAACTAATTTTGAGTCGGCGCCAAACAAACAAGCAAATGAATTAGGTTAGGCGTAAAATTTGCTTGTTTGTTTGGCCCCGACTCAAAATTAGTTACTTACATTAGTTTGGGAGCTTAGTTATTAGTTAGGTTTATTTAATTTTTTACTTTTCGGTTCCGTATTTCGTCGGTTCAATTTTTTGTTAAAAAGTTATTATTTTTCAATTTTATGTGGCTAAAAAAGAATCATCCAAATACCTACTGGCAAAATTAGATTTTTATGGGATCAGGGGTGCTGCCTTGGAATTATTCGCTTCCTACTTGCACAGTCGACAGCAACGAGTGGTTCTACCATCAGGCGAGAAGTCAGACATAATGGCAATAGATATTGGATTTCCCCAAGGATCAATATTGGGACCCATATTTTTTATTATTTTCATAAATGATTTACCGAAATATTTAAATGCTGACGCAATGACATTATATGCTGATGACTCTACAATTTTAAATATAAGCCCTGATATTAAAAACTTAAAACTCAGAAATACTGAAACAATAGCAAAGGCTTCAGAATGGTTTTCGACAAATAATTTAAAACTAAACACAGAAAAAACAAGCGAGCTTATGTTCTCAAATGGTAGTCAAGAGAATAGCGTTAAGTTATTATAGGTATACATATTGACACGAAATTGAACTGGAAAGAACATGTCAACTACTTATCTAAAAAATTAAATAAAGTAGTGTATCAAATTAGGAAACTAATAGAATTTACTGCTGTAGATACCGCATTAACATATTATTACAGTAACTTTTATTCAACTTCTTATGGACTTCTTCTTTTTTATTTTTTTTTTTTTTATTTTAGACATAATACATCCAACAGGCCTAAGCCCAATAACAGGAGTATATAATAATTATAATTATAACAATTTGAAGTGAATGGTAAATCAGGAGTAAATGATAATCAATGGTAACAAATAATAACAAAATCATAACAAAAAGATGCCTAGCTATATGTCATTCGAAAGAGTGAAGGTTAGATTAAATAGAAAAGGTGATAACTTAGAATAAAGTACAGATGCACGAAGGAGATACAAGTAAAACATTCAAAGTGTATATATGGCGAAGCTAATTTGGAATAAGTTTATACAGTTGCTTTCTAAATTCATTCAAGTTAGAAAAGAAGATGTCTACAGAGGGTACATTGTTGAGGCTTCTACACATAGTTGAGATTGGACTATTGTAGTGATGCTGTGAATTTGGCATGTCGATTCGAAAAGACAAGTGTGACCTTGACGAAATACGTGGAGTATTGAAATTTAATAGTGATAATAGAGATGTTGAGTCAACTTGGTTATTTATCAGTTTGTATACAAATATGATATTTGCTATTTCTACGTTTTCTCAGGCTAACAAAATTGAATTCTTCCAATAGTAAATCGTATTCGTAGTGATAAATGGGATAAGTGTGGTGTTTCTTGTAGAACAGGAATTTAAGAAATTTTTTGAACTGATTCAATGGATGATATGTATTTGACGTGGCTAGGTTCCACACTACATTACAATATTCAAGTTTGCTGCAACTAAACAGTAGTAGATAGAGGAAATAGCCCTGAGATTTGAAAATTCTTTACAATTACGTATTAAAAACCCAGAGTTCTTCTAGCATTGTTTATTATTTTTTCAATGTGCTGATTAAACGTAAGTTTGGTATCAAAGAGAACACCTAAGTCTTTGCATTCATTCACTCTTCTTAGGATACCATCACCGATTCTATAGTCATATATAACGGGAGAAACTTTTCTGGAATAGCTCATAATTTTGCATTTATCAACATTCAAATATAACTTATTCGCCGAGCACCAGTCCGATAAGAGATTTAAATCGTGCTGGAGACGAAAGCAATCGGTAGTGTCTGAGATTTCTGTATATATTTTCATATCATCAGCAAAAAGTAGTTTACTAGACTGAAAAATAGTACATATTTCATCGATGAATATTAGGAATAGGAGTGGCCCTAAGTTCGATCCCTGTGGTACTCCTGAGTAAGCTACGAAATTGGAAGATTTCACACCTTCATATTCAACAAATAGTTGTCTATCGCTCAAGTAGGATTTCAATAGATGCTGAATCTTGGGCGAGAGACCAAAAGCTCCCAATTTTAACAATAGCTGATCTTTGGGGAAACTCCGTAGAAAGAGGAAGAATATTTAAACTACAAAAAAAAGTTGTACGAATAATAGCAAAGGCTCGAGAAAATTGTAAACCGTTATTTGCAAAATTTTGCATCTTAACTTTACCTTCAGTATTCATTCTACAGTGTGTGATGTTTGTGAAAGAAAACGAAAAGTCTCTATTTTCAAATTCTTCCTACCATTCTCATAACACAAGGAATAGAAATTCGTTGAGCATTCCCTATCACCGCCTGAAAAAAACTCTACAGCCAATTAATCACACATCCATCAAAATTTTTAACAAATTACCGGATGCACTGAAAAATGCCCATACCAAACAGTTAAAGGCAGCAATCATCAATATATTATTGAAAAATACATTCTATTCTCTAGAAGAATATTTCGAATTTAATTTTGACGAAACGATTGAGATATAAACAGGCATTTTTTTATCTATTTATCTTCTGTTGTGATGTAATATTGACTAATTTTAAATTGTATATTTATTTTATTGAATTTTATGTATTTTAGGTGACTGAACTTAACATAAGTATACATATAGTTTTATATTCAAAATTTTACTATAATTGTCGCGTGTCTTGTATATACCTGTATCAGTTTCGTTCATATTTTCTGTTTTTCGTATAATTTGACAACCTTAAATGTAACTTACATAACTTGGGCCAATAAATTATGAAAAAAAAAAAAGTTATGCCTGATAGAAACGGTTAATGGACCAAAATTCAGAGGGTGAACGAACGATATCCTCCATTTTGCTACCCTTAGGGGTGGCATTTTTTTTCAATTTGAGATGGGACCAACTTTGAAGTACACCCTATCCATTGAAAAAAAAATAATCATCGAAATCGGACAACTCTATGGAAAGATTGCGTGGTATGTTGGCTGAAATCTACTAATTACTACCTACTTAATTTTTGATCACTTCCAAAATACTTACTTACCGAGCTTACTTCAACTATTGACTGTTAAATAATATGATTATCTACTTTAACTATTTATTGTTATACAGTGCTTCTCAAAAGTCCCCCCCCTCTTATTTTTGGAACGATTATACATAAACAAGTGAAATTTGGAAACTGAATATTGACGGTTGTAAACTTCCCTACTAGTGATGATAGATGACGTCACAAGGCCATTGTGACCAATAATTTCAAATGGAACCCTACGGCAAGCGACACCTCTTTTAAAATGTATCGAAAAAACCTATTTGATGATACTAATTTTGTTTGTGTTTATGGCAGTTTTAATGGCTCATTAGTAAACCTTAAAATTTAATTTCCATTCAGTATGATATTAATTACAGATTTAAGAATCAGTATCTACTTGAAGAAATTGCTCGAAGTGACCTCCATTCACTTCCTGACAGTGAAATATCCTATTTTTAAACTCTTCTCGTACTTTTGCAAATGTGTCTGCGGAAACAGCCTCACATTCTGCAACAATACGTTGTTTCAAAACGTCAATATTGTCAGGTTCAGTGGCGTAAACCTTCGATTTAAGGTACCCCCACAGAAAAAAATCCAAAAGTGTGAAGTCCGGTGATCGAGCTGGCCATTATGTTGAACCTCGTCGTCCAATCCATCTACCACGATACTCCTCATCCAAATACCGTCTTACTGCACCGTAATAGTGTGGAGGAGCACTATCCTGTTGGAATGTTATTTCCAAATTGCCGAATTCTACTAGATTATCTTCCAAAATTTCAAGGATTAACGGTTCTATTGCGTTTTGCAACAGCTCCAGATAAACCTCACCAGTTAAATTAGTATTTAAAAAAAGAGGCCCAACGATGTGGTTTCCCAGGATACCTGCCCAAACATTCACCTTCTGGGGAAATTGGGTATGTGTTTCACGAAACAGGTGAGGATTTGCGTCACTCCAATACCTCACATTCTGTGTATTTACATTTCCATTTAGATAGAAAGTACTTTCGTCGCTAAAACAACTTGTTTTGACATAGTCTGGCTGTTGGTTAATTTTAGTTTCCATATTTTCACAAAATTATAGTCTTCGGTCTGGGTCGTCGTCTGAGAGTTGATAAACCATTTTTAATTTGTATGGATGAAATTTGTTTTTTTTTCAACACCCTGTGTACTGTACTTCGACTGACTTCACAGGTAGATGCAACGGGAGTTGTTGAAGAAGTAGGATTAACTATTACTTCTGCCAGTATATCATTTTTTTTCTCATCAGAAATTTGTGGTCTGCCAGATCGTTTCGCATCATTAATACTACCCGTTGTTTTAAACTTACGAAAAAGCTCCCTTAAAGAAATCTTCGAAACGGGGCGATCGGGAAACCTCTCATTAAAAATGCGTTCTGCTGCATGAATATTTTGCCCAGTTTCACCAAGAATTAGGATCGCTGCTACTTTATCACCTAAAGCACGTACCATTTCGCTTCTTGAAGCACTTAAACGTTCGGCTCACAACAGTTCAACTGTTTAACTGTTAGCTGTAAAATGTACAAAAATATTAAAAGTACCAAAAGTTGCTAAAACAGTTAAACGTTCGATCAACAATACACAAATTATTAAATGTACAAAAACTTGGACAATTACAAAAACGTCGAATTAGGGAGACTAACAAAAACTATCCAGAGGCGGAGCTTGAATTTGGAATTTTAGTATTAACTGATTTAATTCATCACAGCTTTGCGTTTTTTAAAAGCGAGTTGCCAAAACTGCCATAAACACAAACAAAATTAGTATCATTGAATAGGTTTTTTCGATACCTTTTAAAAGAGGTGTCGCTTGCCGTAGGGTTCCATTCAAAATTATTGGTCACAATGGCCTTGTCACGTCATCTTTGACGATTTCGTCATCTATCATCACTAGTAGGGAAGTTTACAACCTTTAATATTCAGTTTCCAAATTTCACTTGTTTATGTATAATCGTTCCAAAAATAAGAGGGGGGGGAGGGGACTTTTGAGAAGCACTGTAAAATCTAAATTATTTTTGAAAGTTCTGGTTAGTTGATTTCATCACTTTGTATATAATTCTATCCTTTCATAGAATGTAATTATTGTGACGGATGTAGGAGGATCTCTCAACTACATATGTGAGCCACTGTTCACAAGTGAAAAATCAATCATCCTCTATTTTTCTACCCATAGGGGTGGATCATTTCATTTCAAATTGGAATATGATCAACTATCTGATAAAAAAAGAGTCATCCAAATCGAAGATCCCAGTACAAAGTTATGCCTGATAGAATCGGTTAACGGACCAGAATTCAGAGGGTGAGTGATCAATATCCTTCAGTTTGCTACCCTTAGAGCTGGATTTCATTACTGAAATTCAAATGGGACCAACTTCGAAGTACGCCCTATGCACTGAGAAAAGAATTATCGGAATCGGACGTCTCAGTAAAAAGTTATGCGTGATCATACATAAAAAAAATTAATATACGCGTCAACTAGAGAACCTCCACCTTTTCGGTTTCGTCGGTTAAAAATGGTTTACACTGAGGAAGAAAAAGTTCAAATATATACTTGTTGAATACAAAACAACAAAAATAAATGTGCAAAAAAAGTGCATATAGGGTGTTGTATGCAAATCGTCCAACTTAGTAGAAAATACTTTCAAAAATATTTACCAAAAGGTGAATCATACCTTCACTTTCAGTAGAAAAAAGCGTGTAGTACAAGAAAACCAGGAAGAACAGCTAGATATACTGCTTCATTTCGAAGGTAAGCCTATCCATGAATTCGCGAATAAACTTTTTTGAAACATTGTATTATTTTTTGGAAAATTCTGAATGTAGTTCAAAAAATGTAGCCGATCAATTAGGTAAAAGTTTTGCAAAATCTAATGTAAGTACTTTGAAAAAGAATAGCTAAAAACTATATAAAGTTTTAACAGAGACTCATAAGAGGAAAAGGCTGGAATTTTGCCAACAGATGATTCAAAATTTGAATGAAGATCCCGATTATTTAACTAAAATATGGACTGATGAGTCGACCTTTTCTACGGCAGGAGTTTTCAATAGGAAAAATCGAAGGTGGTGGAAAAAAGGACAACAGAAAAGATTGGTAAAACAAATGAAGAAAAGAAATAAAAACTTTGGCCCTGTATATTATATTATTGTATATTAACAGGAGTTAGCTATCAAGAAACACTCATCCCAGAAGTAGAAAATATTCTTTTACATACCCAGATAACACAGGATATCCTATGGATATCCATTTCATGTCCAATTCTGGATTTGAAATGGACATCCATAAGATATCCGTCGACGGATTTGAAATGGATATCCTTCAGAAGATATCATATGGATGGCCATAAGATATCCGGAGCAAATATGGATAAGTTTAAATTGCAAGATTGATTTTTATTGTGTCAATTTCTGAGCTTCTTTCATGCTCGTACATATAGATAAATTTTTTTGGAAAAATCTCATGTTTCGTTTTTCTACTTGATTTGAAATGGATATCCTTCAGAAGATATCCTAGGGATAGCCATGATATATCCAAAACAATCATAAATGAATGTAAATATTCTCGTAGATACACAAATTGTACCTTTTCAAAAATATTTTCGCGGGGACCCTCTGCGACCACAGAACAGATATACATGTGTCTGCGACAGCCTGGCCATACTATACGCATAATTACTGGCGACGTCTGTCATTTTGTTGAGGATTCGAAGGTCATAGTCATAGCACTGAATCCAAACAAAAGTCGTGTTTTTTTTTCTATTTTCCTTCGTTTTTGATACCCTGTTGGTCTGGACATAATGGTTTTCATCTGTAGCAATTGATTGTTTCCAAAGGGAATTATATATTGGCCGAATACAGGTAAATATCAATCGAGAAGGACATAACCTATGAAAATCCATTATTTCCAATGCATTTATGTGTTTGCTGTTTGAGTTTCGATATTTTCAGAAATGCTGAAAAGCACCTCGTTACATTTGCCACAATACACAGTTTTTCAAATGGCACAGTGCCCAGATTAAAAATGGTGTGAATGCCTACAACAGTGGACATGTGATGAAGATGATTCATCAGTAGATTCGAACATTTTCCTATTGATTGCACTGAAAAAATGAATCTTTCGGAAGAATATTTGGGAATATTTGGCTTGGCTTATGTAGGTAAGTTGTATGTTTTTCTATTCTAGAATTTTTTTTTAGGTACCTAAATGAAATCTCAAAAATATGACTTTGTGGAACGATGCCTTTCTTCCGTGCTCACTAATATGTTTGCCTCCAAATATAGCTGGTATGGAGCAAAAAAAAATAAAGTGGACAACTAAAACTGGCTGAATCATCACTAGGTGAAAAGCCCATTCAGTTGTTCAATTTATTTGATAATTTGTATTGTCCCATAAGAGACTGCTAGTTCAGTGAGAATGCAAAATTTCCAAGAAAAGTTTATGTAAAAAATGCTTTATATATACATATATATATATATATATATATATATATATATATATATATATATATATATCTCATAGTATACCAATAAAGAGAGAGAAAAACTATGGCAGTGGTATATATATTATCATCATCAGTATTCGAATGCAAAAGAAAGCATAATATTTCTCAGTATTTTTTTGTAAATTTCAACATTAATTATACCCGTGAATATATCATTTCAGAAGCGGCTGACCTCAGTGACTCGACGGAAAATAAAAAAGCTACTGAAGAAGCCATCTAGGCTTGGCTGAGAAGGGCCAAAGAATGGCATCTGTCATCTTCTAGAATAAAGGAAACACCTGGATGGACGAAGAAAATAGCATTCTATTTTTTCTTCAACTTTATTTTTTTGATTATTCTGCATTTAATATTCTGTTTTTATTTTAGAGTTTACATATACATTTTATTTGTTGTTAATTCCGAAGTTTATGAGAATTTTTTTGATACCAGAGTTTATTAATAAATTTTTTTTATTCAATACCATTATTTCATTTCCCTCCAGATTGCTATTACTATATTTTATCTTCGATGGATATCCCCGAAGGATATCTTTAGAATATCTCTCAAAGAATCTTTCAGATAGCTTTTGAATATCCCTGAAGGATATCTCATGGATATTCCTGAAAGATATCTTTGAAAGATATCTTATGGACATCTCTGGAGGATATCTTATGGATATCCTTGAAGGATATTCTATGGATGTACAGGTTGTTCCACTTTGGACATCCATCGGATGTCCATAAGATATATTTTGGATATATTTGGATGTCCATAGTATATCCATAAAATTCATCAAGGATGTCCAATGGATATCCATTGGATGTCCATGTGTTATCTGGGTAACAGCTTGCCTGTATGATTTGGATGCAAGATGGGACAACCCCGCATAGTGCCCTACCCGTTCAAGAACATTTGAATTGCCACCTAACAGTCCGGACTTGACCCCTATGGATTCATTTTTCTGGGGATTTCTAAAAGACATTGTTAATAATAATATTTTTTTTTTATCAATTTTAGTTAGTTTAGTGATCCAATTAAACATATAATATTGGGAGGTTTGTTGGGATTTGGATCAATTTTGTTGAAAAAAAACTATTGTTTCCTTACCAACGTTTCGAATTTTATTAAATTCATCTTCAGGGCTCATAAATTAGTTTTTCCGAGTGTGATGTAAATAAAAATAATACATAAACAGACATTCGAATACAAACGAAAAACATTTCCGGACAACAGGTTTAACTACAAGTGCGAGACAAATGAATACTGTACAGTATTCGTTCGTCTCGCACTTGATGTTAAACCTGTTGTTCCATTAAAGTGTTTTTCGTTTGTATCTAGAATGTCTGTTTATGTATTATTTTTATTTACATCCAACTTCGAAAAAACTACTTTTTGAGCCCTGAAGATGAATTTAATAAAATTCGAAACGTTGGCAAGGAAATAATAGTTTTTTTCAACAAAATTGATCCACATCCCAACAAACCTCCTCAATATAAATAATAATAATACTCAACTGCTAAAGACAGATTCGACTTGAAATAGAGAATCTGAATTTCAATAATGAAGCAATTTCAATGCACTTATAAATGTAAGAGGATACTATCAATTATGCATTGACAATAATGGTGGACACATTATAGCTATTAATATAACGAGATAATTATGCGATTTATAATAGTCGAGGACATTGCTAGGTGACGAGTTTTCAATGATGAAAGTGGCTTTTTTAATTGGATTTGGAGGAGCCTGTCGAACCAATGAATTAGCGAAAATGACCACGGAAGATGTTGACGTTTTAGAGGACAAGCTGATTGCTACTATTCCCGACTCAAAAACCCACAAGAAACGGATTTTCACTGTGGTATCTGACGGCGAAGTCAATCCTGTGCTTTTATTTAAAAAGTACGCAATATTAAGGCCAGTCCATGTTACTCACCGAAGATTGTTTGTATCATATAGAAAAGGGAAATTGTACGGTACAGCCCTGCGGTATTCATTTTCTCTAAAATACCTCAAAAAATAGCTGAGTATCTCTCACTTGAAAATCCCAATATATATATACTGGTCACTGCGTTAGAAGATCTTCGGCAAATTTTCTTGTTAATGCTGGAGGAGATATATGTGACCAAATAAATAATAGTTTAAAAAAACTAAAAACACGCTTTTATAGAAAACCAGACTAAAAAAATAGAAAATAAGAAAAAAAAGTATTTTATTTAAAAAAAAGCGTGGGGTGCATGGTTCGACCAACAATTACCTGTGATCTGAGACATTTCTTACTTTACTGCCCTAGGTGTGTAATGTACTATTAATTATTGATCCATGCCCCCAGCTTTTTTTTATTTAAACTACATTTTTTTCTATTTTCATTTTTTTAGTCTGGTTTTCTATAAAAGCATGTTTTTTTTTTTTTTATCTCCTACTTTTTAGTGTGGTTTATTTATAACGGCGTGTTTTTTTAACTATTATTTTCATTATTTTTTTGCAAATTAAAAAATGGAATAATCTTATCAAATTAGGTAATCATAATCTCCGACCCCAAAAACCCCCACATACCAATTTTGAAAAGAATCAGACCATAATCACAAAACTCGGCCGCCATTTTAAAGCCGCCATCTTGAATTTTTCAATTTTACAAAACAATCATAATATTCGACCCTAAAAACCCCCAATTACCAATTTTGAATAGAATCGACCATAATCACAAAACTCGGCCGCCATTTTGGAGCCGCCATTTCGAATCCTCCAATTTTGACAAAATAATCATAATATCCGACCCCAAAAAACCCACATACCAATTTTGAATAGAATCAGACCATAATCACAAAACTCGGCCGCCATCTTGAATTTTCCATTTTTTACAAAAGAATCATAATATTCGACCCCAAAAACACCCACATACAAATTTTGAATAGAATCAGACCATAATCACAAAACTCGGCCGCCATTTTAAAGCCGCCATCTTGAATTTTCCAATTTTTACAAAACAATTATAATATTCGACCCCAAAAACCCCCACATACCAATTTTGAATAGAATCGACCATAATCACAAAACTCGGCCGCCATTTGCGCCATTTGAAATCTTTCAATTTTACAAAAAATCATAATTTCGACCCCAAAACCCCACATACCAATTTTGAATAGAATCAGACCATAATCACAAACTCGGCCGCCATTTGAGCCGCCATTTAATTCCAATTTTACAAAGAATCATAATATTCGACCCCAAAACCCCACATACAAATTTTGAATAGAATCAGACCATAATCACAAAACTCCGCCTGCCATCTTGAATTTTCCAATTTTTACAAAAGAATCATAATATTCGACCCAAAACACCCACATACCAAATTTTGAATAGAATCAGACCATAATCACAAAACTCGGCCTCCATTTTGGAGCCGCCATTTGAATTCCAATTTTACAAAAATCATAATATCGACCCCAAAACCCCACATACCAATTTTGAATAGAATCAGACCATAATCACAAAACTCGGCCGCCATTTAAGCGCATCTTCAATTTTCAATTTCAAAAAAATCATAATATTCGACCCCAAAACCCCACATACCAATTTTGAATAGAATCGACCATAATCACAAAACTCGGCCGCCATTTTGAAAGCCGCCATTTGAATTTCAATTTTACAAAACAATTATAATCTGACCCCAAAACCCCACATACCAATTTTGAATAGAATCGACCATAATCACAAAACTCGGCCGCCATTTTGAGATTTTCCTATTTTGACAAAATAATCATAATATCCGACCCCAAAACCCCACATACCAATTTTGAATAGAATCAGACCATAATCACAAAACCCTCGGCCGCCATCTTGAATTTTCCATTTTACAAAAGAATCATAATATTCGACCCCAAAACCCCACATACAAATTTTGAATAGAATCAGACCATAATCACAAAACTCGGCCGCCATCTTGAATTTTCAATTTTTTACAAAAGAATCATAATATTCGACCCCAAAAACACCCACATACAAATTTTGAATAGAATCAGACCTAATCACAAAACTCGGCCTCCATTTTAGAGCCGCCATCTTGAATTTTCCAATTTTTACAAAAGAATCATAATATTCGACCCCAAAAACCCCCACATACAAATTTTGAATAGAATCAGACCATAATCACAAAACTCGGCCTCCATTTTAAAGCCGCCATCTTGAATTTTCCAATTTTGACAAAACAATTATAATATTCGACCCCAAAAACCCCCACATACCAATTTTGAATAGAATCGACCATAATCACAAAACTCGGCCGCCATTTTGGAGCCGCCATTTCAAATCCTCCAATTTTGACAAAATAATCATAATCTCCGACCCCAAAAACCCCCACATACCAATTTTGAATAGAATCAGACCATAATCACAAAACTCGGCCGCCATCTTGAATTTTCATTTTTTACAAAAGAATCATAATATTCGACCCCAAAAACACCCACATACAAATTTTGAATAGAATCAGACCATAATCACAAAACTCGGCCGCCATTTTAAAGCCGCCATCTTGAATTTTCCAATTTTTACAAAAGAATCATAATATTCGCCACGAAAACCCTCAGATACCAATTTTGAAGCGAATCGGACCATAATCACAAAACTCGTACGCCATATTGGATCCGCCATTTCGATTTTTTTTCACACACAAATTTCTTAATGCATTGTCACCGGAATTATGTACACCTGCCAAATTTCAAATCATTCGGACGTCTGGAAGTGGGTCAAAATCGCGCCAAAGGAGTCGGTTACAAACAAACATACAAGTGAAGCTAATATAAAGCGTGTAAAAAGATTCCATTGCTCGCAAAATTGAAATCGGCGATGTTTCCGGCAGTGGATTAAGCACTGGGGAACCGCTTGCTCGGTCATTAATCAATCTTCAGAGGATATGCCTATGATCGTGGACGCTAAAGGCAAAAGGTGTATCCATCAAATTTGAAAACTGTCAAAATATTGTTTTACGTGTTCATGAAAACTAGTTCTATTATTTGGTATCTAACGTATTATGCTTTCGTTACTAACGTATTAAATTATGAGTAACTGAGGTTTTATATAGGTTTTGGTACGTTTATGATTTTAATAATTATTAATGAAGATTTCATATAAAAATGTCTTAATCTTCAATGATACGATAAAACATATTTTTTCTATACCCGTACTATAATAATACACTTATATGCCCATCCGTTTCATAATGAGATCCATTATGATACAGATTTTTCATAACGATATAGATTTTTAATCAATAGAAACCCATAATTTTTCAATCAAGCATGCTGTGCATTTGACGTTTGTCCTAGATTCCTATCTAATTGTTTTATTTGTCAAAATCAGTAGGTATTAAATTTTCGTAGAATATAGCTAAACTTCGATAATTATATTATCAAAATGTCTGATATCAGCGATATAGAAGAATTACCATCGACTCCTCCACACATATCGGAGAAAGCAGAAAATGCAGTACAAAATATTTTACCCCAAAAATCTAAGAAAGTGTACGAAAAACTATATCAACGGTTTATGGACTGGAGAAAAACAAATAATATTTCGACATTCTCCGAAAATGTTTTGATTGCTTATTTTCAAGAATTGATGGAAACTATGAAATCATCTAGTACATGGACACATTATTCAATAATAAAGTCGTTGGTAAATATCAACCATAATATAGACATTTCTAAATATAAGAAGCTACAAGCTTTATTAAAGCGAAAGTCCAAAGGATATTGAAAGATAAACGCCATGTGAAGTGGAATAAATAGAAAAATCGAATTAAACGGTTTTCTTCACATAAAAGATTCAATATAAATTGAACCAGAAAATGGTAGATCTCAGGTGAAAAATAATTACTTCCCTGGCAAATACCACGCAGAACGTTGAATGATATTCACCTGAAAATCCATGCATACCTCCATATAAATGGACATTGAATGCAAATGTTTCTTTCTGATAAGCTCGATTATATTTAATTTATGTCGTGTTCACCTAACAATCCGCATACCGGTTTCAGGCTTTTTTGGCACTCATCAGTACGGAGTAGTCAACCAGCCAAAGGTCCGAAGAGCTCTGGCTGAAGCGAGACACAACATAACCAAAACCATCATCGAGTCTATAACACCTATAGGTACGCCGGAAAAGAAAACTTTTAACTGGCGGTACCTAGTGACAGAAAGAAACACTCCGAAAATCTCCCACCTCGATAGGTTTCTAAATAAAAGATTCCTTCTCAGTAGGAGTGGCAATCCCGACTAGCAGATAGTGGAAGATAAACGCCATGTGAAGTGGAATAAATAGAAAAATCGAATTAAACGGTTTCTTCATAAAGATTCAATATAAATTGAACAGAAATGGTAGATCTGATATAATCGATTATGTTTAATTTATGTCGTGTTTACTTCCTGGCAAATACCGCAGAACGTTGAATGATATTCACCTGAAAATCCATGCATACCTCCATATAAATGGACATTGAATGCAAATGTTTCTTTCTGTTAAGCTCGATTATGTTTAATTTATGTCGTGTTCACCTAACAATCCGCATACCGGTTTCAGGCTTTTTTGGCCATCATCGAGCTTATCAGAAAGAAACATTTGCATTCAATATGGAGGTGTGCATGGATTTTCAGGTGAATATCATTCAACGTTCTGCGTGGTATTTGCCAGGGAAGTAGTTGTTTTTCACCTGAGATCTACCATTTTCTGGTTCAATTTATATTGAATCTTTTAAGTGAATAAAACCGTTTAATTCGATTTTTCTATCCAAAGGATATGTTGAAAAAAAATCAAAAATATTTTCACTTGAACAAATAAAAACGTTTATCGACGAAGCACCCGATGAAAAGTTTTTATTTATAAAAGTAAGTATCTACCAAACATTGCATTTTTTTAAAACTTGTCATGATTACATTTTCCATTCGACTCATGCATGATATATTTCATTAATGACGAGAAAACTTGATAAGTTAACTCGTGGCGCGTGGTGCTAGATTTGAACTATAGACTATATACAGTATGAGACGCGGGTTCGAAGGTAACCTAGGTCATCCTGCTTTTTATTTCATTTTTTATTTCTTATTGTTGTATTCTTTTAATTTATATTTTTGTTTTAGGTAGCAATGATTTTTGGAATAATGGGAGCATGTCGAAGGCATGAACTACATGACCTAAAATGTGAAAATGTCAAAGATATGAATGGAATCTTAATTGTTAATGTGGTAGAAACTAAAACAAAAGTACAACAAACATTTACAATTACCGGCAAATACTACGAAATTAGTAAAAAATATATGAATCTACGGCCGAAAATTTGCCCCACCCCTTCTTTTTTCGTTAATGATTTTAATGGAAAATGCACAATTCCAAACATTGGTATTAATAGATTTGGTAATTTAGGGAAGCAAATAGCAACATATTCAAATCTGCCTGATCCGAATTTATATACAGGGCATTGTTTTCGAAAGATATCTGCAACTGTATTAGTTGATGCCGGCATATTGAACTCTATTGAGACTAGCAACAGAGCCGGCCTTAGTGAGGCGAGGCCTGGTGCCAACTTGTTGTGCGAGGCCCTTATATATTTTATTTATTAATAAATTGATATTTTTGTCCTTTGAAGAAATTCCTACTAAATGTTCTCATTTATTCACCTTCCCCTTACTGCCTTTCGGATGGCGTGCCTACTAAATATATGTTGGTAAATATCTAGTTACATCACACATGCACTCCGAATATGGGGAAAACACTTTTCTTACGTGTTTTTGCCTCCTGAACACGAATCCGGAAGAAAAATGCGGCGGTCTCATACCGTTTCAGAGTAACAGCACTTAAAAAAAAATCAAGCACCGTTTTCTCGCACAAAACTCACTCAAAATGCCTCCTTCTTTTTACCAGCATAAACAATACACCATAAATCACTTATTTTCGGCACAACTTTGCACAAAATATCGTCGTTTTTATAGAAAAAGATCGTCCTTCTTACACAGTTGATTCATTTATTACCAACATGAAAAATAAGAAAAGTTAATAAATGTCATCTGTCAAAGGAATGAGAATTGTTCATTTGCAACTGTGTAAGAAGGAGGATTTTTTCGATAAAAACGACGATATTTTGTGCAAAGTTGTGCAGAATATAAGTGATTTAGGGTGTATTGTTTTTGCTGGTAAAAAGAAGGAGGCATTTTGAGTGAGTTTTGTGCGAGAAAACGGTGCTTGAATTTTGTTTTTAAAGTGCTGTAACTCGGGAACGGTATGAGACCGCCGCATTTTTCAAAAACACGTAAGAAAAGTGTTTTCCCCATATTCGGAGTGCATGTGTGATGTAACTAGATATTTACCTATATGTTCAAAATATAAAACACATAATTTAAATAAATAATGTATTTGGCGAGAAAAACACGTTTTGAATGTTTTGACAATGACAATATAATAATTAATACTAGATAAAATGATATGAGAAAGGTAACAAAAGCTAAACAAAACAATATATAATATATTGCGTAATATACCATACCTACCAATAACGAAAACGAAAATAAAGCTCTGAATATTCAAACGAAACATCAAAACTAAAAATAATAATTTGAATTCTTTCACAGAGTGAAAATGAAACGTGAAACGTACATGTGAGACTCATGAGATCTCATGAAAAAATCACCCGCCTAGCTTTAATTTTCGAAAATGTATCTATAATGGCATCAAACTCCAGCCTCGCACTTATATCAGACTCTATCGATAATGTGGCTAATGAACTTAAACGATCTTGAGAAGTGGCAGAAAATTCATAACGTGTAAAAGTTTAAAAAAAAATCTAATCAGTGATTTTATTAACGGAACGAAATCTTCGGTAGCGCGAGGCCTCTAGAAGCGCGAGGCCCGGGGCCGGCGCCCCGCTTGGCCACCCTTAAGGCCGGCTCTGACTAGCAATAATGAAATAAATGTAAATATTCCTTCCACTTCCAGATCAGTGGGACCTGGAATAAACTTTTCAAACTGCACAATAAATAATCTTAATATTTTTAAGAAATCAGATTAATTACAATCATTATGTTCAATATAAATATAAATAGAATGTTTATTGTTTTCCTATATCCATGGTAATACCCGAGGTAATACCATTAATTACAATTTTGTAGAATTTTTTATAGAAATACGAGTAATTACTGTTATTGTGTTCAATACAAATATAAATATAATATTTATATATCCCGGTTAATGCTCGTGTATTAATAACCATCATTACATGATCGTTGCATAATATACTATTATGAGTTATCATGTTATTTAATTTCCTAAATAAATATTTGTTATCTATTTTTGTATAAATATTTGAACTTTTTCTTCTTCACTGTTCACCATTTTGATTATCCATTAAAGAAATGTCACTAAACAAACATAATATAGTTTTCATTTTCATAGGATAAGTATTTACGTTAACAACTAGTTATTCCACGTTTAATAACTCATAAAGGGGTAACATATGGTATATTTTTGAAATCAGGAAAAAAGATCATTCCAAAAAATCAGTAATATACAGGGTATCCTATTAAAAAAATTATCCCCCGAAATCTGCACGCTACTGTATTTTAGATAGCATTTTATCAAAATTCAGCCATGAACACACAACTTTTACATTCAACTTTTTTTTTCTATAGGCAATAATAACGATGATAAGGGGTGGGTAATTTATAGTGAATAATTTACTCATACCTGTCTATTTGCTGTAGATAATGATACAAATCATTTTCCTCACCTTGTATTTCAACCTTTGAATTGCCGTAAAAAAACTCATGAAGATCATTTTCAGAATAAGAATTCCACAATAAAATAAATATGCTCGAAATACGGGATTATCCGTAGACATTGCGTCTGGAATAGATTGAGCCATTTTCAAATGAACCGGCTACTAGTATAAACATCAATATGACACCTCTGATTCGATACTGATGTTTGGGTTTTCAATTCTAACAATTTTATGACCACAAAAGATCGATCACGATTTATATTCGTGGGGATAATTATAATTTCGTTTATTTGAATGATTAGCATTTGGAAACGATACTGTTTCCGTCAAAGCTTCCAATCCGATCATAAGTATTTCTTATTATTTTTATTTCTTCTCTATACAGGGTGTCCTTGGACTTCCTCTTTTTTTCTCGGGAATGTATAGATGGGGTCAAAATATCACCAGTACTTCATATAACTTTTGTTCCTAAAAGCCTTCGTTACCAAGTTACGGGCCCTCAAAGTTACAAAATGAAAAATGTTTTTCTTTGATAACTTTCAAAGTGAATATTCAAAATCATCTGAATTTTGGTGATTGACTAAACAAATGAATTCCTTCGATGAGCTTTCGTACAGGAGTCAGTTGTTTTGCTACTAAGTCAGGAACGGACTACCCCCGATGGTCCAGACCCCAAAACTTTGAAATGACTGGGATTTGTCAATATGTTTTAACAAAACAAGGTTACCTGGACAATTTCCTGAATAAAAGTACTCGTGTGGAAAATCGATCGGAGCAACGATTTTTGATAAAAATGCATTTTTGTCCGACAACATCCAACCTGAGATGTTTACCATTATTCGAAAAGATGAATTTGTAATGAAAATAGAAATGATAGGTACAATGTTCATAACGAAATTTTATCATGCAAACACGTTTACCTTACAAAACTCATGGTGTAAATAATCAATCGCAAGCCTCAAGAGCAAACAGAAATGCAAAATCCGCTACAAAAACTGCTCGATATGACCCCCGTCTCTCTCAATACATTTTCTTAGTCGGCGCAAACACCCTCTCTGCACTTGAAATAGCATGCCAGGATCGTTTCGTATGGCTTCACAATGTAATGTAATTCTATTCAACAAGGCATCTCTGGTGTGAATAGGTGTAGCGTAAACGAGACTTTCTATGAATATGAATATGGCCCACCTCTACCAATCCATCTATTGGGGAAAATCTGGTTCAGATGGTGCCGCACAATCAAACTGAAATGAGAAGGAGCGCCATCATGCATAAACCACATATCTCTTCGGGTTTGCAATGAAACATGTTCCAAAAGTCCATTCAAATCGTTCTGAATGAACTCCAAATAACGTTCGCCATTCAATCGGTCATGTAGAACGAATGGTCCTATAAGATGGTTTTCTATGATACCAGCCCAAACATTCACGTTGAATTTCCGTTGGTGTTTGGTTTGCAATATCCCATGGGGATTTTCTTCGGCCCATATGTGGAGATTATGAGAGTTGATTACTCCATCTCTACTGAAACCTGCTTCATCAGTGAATAAAACTCCAGTAATAAAAGTCATATCCTCTCTTTGCTTATCCAGGAACCAATTGGCATATTCCAGTGCTGGAAAATCTTCAGGTGTCATGGCATGTACCTTCTGGATGTGATATGGGTTGAGCAGTTGTTCCCTAATTATTCTGTGAATAGTGGACTTGGATGTATGGAACTGTTCTGATAGGTTTCTGATGCTCATTGAAGGATCATCAGCGACAGCTTCCAAAATATTTTCCTCCAATACAACGGTACGCACAGCCCTAGGAGCGCCCTCACCACCTCGTTTTGGCAAAACTGAACCTACAATAATATCGAAATAAAACAACAGGCTCCAATTAATTATCCATTAGACATACCTGTCTCCCTCAAGCTGCGATCGACACGCTCGAACGTTTCTCTTGCCGGTAACGTTCGATTGGGAAAATGCTCGGCATTCAGACGGCGGGCTTCTGCAGCATTACCAAATGCTCGTCCATACAATGCATGCATATCTGCATATTCGTTGAATGTAAACTGTTCGGCCATATCAAAACACTTCAAACTGTCCTATTAGAATATTGACAATACAATGACAACGCACCACTCAACAAAACAAAATCGCATTCCAGTTGTAATTTTTTATCCATACTAATTTTATTCCTTTCTACAAGGTGTTTTTGTCAACATCTGTGGAAGAAATGGAACATAAATTTATTCACCGGATATTTTTCACCTATTCATGTGCAGCCGTTTTTGTAGTTTATTCGTTTGCTTTTTATTAGTTATGTCTTTCGATGTGCGTTTTTTCAGGTAAATTTATCTCCGGGTTAAAGATTTTCTGCCATGAAATTATACGTATCAGTGAAACTCCTCAACATTTAAGCTGTGAATACGAATTTGCAACATCCAAATGTTTAGTTTCATAAGATTCAGATAACACAACACAAAACGTGCTCATTCCACGCGTACATACAAAAAACTTTTTAACAAAAAATTAAACCGACGAAAAGATCAACTGAAAAGCAAAAAATAAAATAAACCTTCTTAGTCTAAATGATAATTGAGCTCCCAAACTAATGTAAGTAACTGATTTTGAGTCGGCGCCAAACAAACAATTATCGAAGATCATTATCTATGAAAGAAGTCATCAAAACGCAGCCGTGCATCTCGCTGCCATCATTTTACGCTTCACCTAATTCAATTGCTAGTTTGTTTGGCGCCGACTCAAAATCAGTTACTTACATTAGTTTAGGAGCTCAATTATCATTTAGACTAAGAAGGTTTATTTTATTTTTAGCTTTTCAGTTGATTTTTTCGTCGGTTTAATTTTTTGTTAAAAAGTTTTTATTTTTTACTTTTCAGTTCCGTATTTCGTCGGTTTAATTTTTTGTTAAAAAGTTTTTATTTTTAAATTTTTTGTGGCTAAAATCTACCAATTACTACCTACTTGTTTTTTGATTACTTCCAAAATACTTACTTACCCACCTTACTTCAACTATTATCAGTTAAATAATATGATTATCTACTTTTACTATTTGTTGCAATATAAATTATTTTCGTTGTTCTGGTTAGTTTATTTCATTACTTTGTATATCATTCCATCCTCTCATAAAATATACTGATTTTGACGGATGTGGAACAAGAATAATGTCAGTAGCGATCTGTCATTGTCAACTACGAATGTGTGTGCCAATGTTCACTAGTGAAAAATCAATTATCCCCTATTTTTCTACCCGTAAGGGTGGCTAATTCCTTTCGAAATCCAAATATAAAGTATACCCTATCTATTAAAAAAAGAATCATCCAAATCGAATAACCCAGTACAAAGTTATGCCTGATAGAATCGGTTAACGGACCAGAATTCAGAGGGTGAGTGATCAATATCCTTCATTTTGCTACCCTTAGGGGTGGATTTCATCTTTTAAATTCAAATGGGACCAAATTCGAAGTACACCCTATCCACTGAAAAAAGAATTATCGGAATCGGACGCCTCAGTAAAAAGTTATGCGTGATCATACATAAAAAAATATGATGGAAAAAAATAAAATATACGGGTCGAATAGAAAACCTCCTTTTTGGTTTCGTCGGATAAAAATATGGACTGAATTCGATATTTCATAGTGGAGTAGCTTGTTAGTTCAAAAACACCACAAATCTACATAACTTGATACTTCATTTGAAAAAATATGTACATTGTGAATGAAACTTTCAACTAGGTACTGTACTTTTTGTTTACGACTTTATTTTAGCATATTTTGTAGTATCCCTGTTATAAATTTTGTTGAATTAACGTTAGCATTAGTTATTCTACTGTGAACATTTTTCATTTCAAATAATGGTGGACCATCGGGTTTGATGTCGTCGAGTGAAACTGCATTTTTATAAAGAATCGTTGCTCCGATCGACTTTCCACACGAGTACGTTTTTTCAGAAAATTGTCTACGTAACCTTATTTTGTTGAAAACTATTGAAAAATTTCAAAGTTTTGGGGGGGACCATCGGGGGTAGTCCGTTCCTGACTTTGTAGCAGAACAACTGACTCCTGCATGAAAGCTCATCGAATTAATTCATTCTTTTAGTCAATCACCAAAATTTAGATGATTTTGAATATTCACTTTGAAAGTTATCAAAGAAAAGCATTTTCCATTTTGTAACTTTGATACGGCCCGTAACTTGGAACAAAAGTTATATGAAGTACTGGTGATATTTTGACCCTATCTATACATTCCCGAGAGAAAAAGAGGAAGTCCAGGGACACTCTGTATATATATATATATATATACATATATATTTTTGTTCTTCAATTTCTCGGAATAAAGGTCTGATTCAGTCAATTCATATAATTTCTCTTAACGACGTTTCGACATGGTTTTTGCCATCATCAGGTTAAAACAAAATCATTTCATTTGAATTTCTGCGTTCGCATCGTACGAACGTTATTGTAGGTTTGTGACTGCGAAGTCGAAGTTATCGGGAATGGTTTGTTTATCTTTCAAGCATTTTTACCCTCTTCATAAGTACACCGGATTGTTTATATTGAGTTCTAGTATATGAGCCGGACTATATTTTAATTTTTTTGCAGCATGTAAAGATCAGTTTTTATTATTATTACTATAAAAAAAAAGGTTGTTATAAATCTGGCTTAAGTTTTTGATATCATTCCTATTGTTAATGATATTGGGGTCTTTTTCAATATGTGTTATTTCAAGGAATGTTCTTCCTCTTGGATTCCTTCTTTGGTCAAAATTGCAACGTTGTTAAAACCATTTGATTCTTGCTTTTCGTGCTATTTTAGTGCTTATTTTTGGCTATTTGTTGGCTTGTATTTCTGCAAATATTGGTCCCCTATTAGGTACTTTGCGTCTTTTGATGGATTCTTTACGCTATGAGTTGTTTGTTTTATTTCGGTAAATTGATTTTACTTAAATGGTTTGTCTATTTAGTCGGTATGTTTCAATGTTTTTTTTCCTTGGTTATTAATTTTTTCTTTTTCTGTATTAAGTATGTATCAAAAAAAACTATGTGATTAATTTCATCTATTTGTTGGTTATGTCAAGTCCTGTTTTGGCAAACCTGACATTTCCACAAACGTCCTTGAAATCCCCTCGATTCAGGCGGAAAAAATAGAACCAGTCCTATTTATTTTCACGCCTGAAACAATCAACAAAATAGCCACGCGCGCATGCGTATTTGTTTAAAATTTCAGCCACGGGAGTCAGGCAGACAAATAGGCACGAAAAAGGCATAGTGTAATAAGGGTTTTAGTATGAAACTCATGTTGATTTTCTTTTTCGTGTTTGGATAAGGCTGCAATGTCAGTTTTTGAGTATTTGTGGGCTTGTACTCGTTTCTGCAAATATTGTTTTGTTCGACCTATATAGGTACTTTGACAGTCTTTACATGGTATTCTATATACTGTATGAGTTTGTTTGTTTTTTGGTATTTCTGGTTTTGATTTTGAATAAATGGTTTTGTTCGTATTTTTCAGTCGGTGTGAAATATTCATGTTGTGTTTTTCCATTGTTTTATTAATTTTATTCGATAGTTTGTCTATGTATGGTAAAGGTATGTATCAAAAACATAAGGCAGATTTATAACAACCTTTTTTAACTTTGTTTATAGTAATAATAATGAAAACTGATCTTTACATGCTGCCAAAAAAAATTACAGTCCGGCTCATATACTAGAACTCAATATAAACAATCCGGTGTACTCATGAAGAGGGTAAAAATGCATGAAATATGAACAAACCATTCCCGATAACTTCGACTTCGCAGTCACACGCCTACAATAACGTTCGTACGATGCGAACGCAGAAATTCAAATGAAATAATGTTGTTTTAACCTGATGATGACAAATACCATGTCGAAACGTCTTAAGAGAAATTATATAAATTGACTGAATCAGACCTTGATTCCGAAAAATTGAAGAAAATATATATGTGGTCAAGAAACTAAAGAAAAAATATATATATATATATATATATATATATATATATATATATAAATCAATTGGTGTTCGTTAGTCTCACGAAAACTCAAAAATGGTTTGACATATTTGAATAATTATTGTTTGTTTTGTTTCCTCTTATACAGGCGTGGTTTAATAGTTATTTTTCTACGTTCATGCAAAAATAAAAAAATGTTTTATTTAGGTGGCACTAATATTTAATAATTAATTAGAACTATCGATTTGCATTGAGAAAGTTAGGAACTAATACCTATGTTAAGAACAATTTAACTCATACTTTATTTTTGATTAATTGCATTTTCTAGTCATTAACTGACAAAATCAAAAAGGAGGAGGTAATCTAGTCGACGCGTATTTTTTTTTCTATGATGACCACGCATAATTTTTTACAGAGTAGTTCGATTTTGGTGATTTTTTTTTCATTGGTTAGGGTGTACTTCGAAGTTAGTCCCATTTGAATTTGAAAAAAAAAATCCTTCCCTAAGGGTAGCAAAATGGAGGATTTTGATCGTTTACCCTCTGAATTTTGGTTCGTTAACCGATTCTATCAGGCAAAACTTTGTGCTAGGTGGTCCGATTTGGATAATTCTTTTTTTATTAGATAGTTTATACCTCATAGTTGATCATATTCGAATAATCCAACCCTATGGGTAGAAAATAGGGGATGATTGATTTTTTACTTGTGAACATTGGCACACATATGTAGTTGACAATGACAGATAGCTATTGTCATTTTTTTTGTCCTCCTACATCCGTCACAATAATTACATTCTATGAAAGGATGGAATTATATACAAAGTGATGAAATAAACTAACCAGAACTCTCAAAAATAATTTATATTATATAACAATAAATAATTAAAGTAGATAATCATATTATTCAACTGTTAATAGTTGAAGTAAGGTGGGTAAGTATTTTGGAAGTAATCAAAAATTGAATAGGTAGTAATTAGTAGATTTCAGCCACAAAAAATTGAAAAATAAAAACTTTTCAACAAAAAATTAAACCGATGAAAAACGGAACTAAAACCAAAAATAAAAAAACCTTCTTAGTCTTAATAACTAAGCTCCTAAACTAATGTAAGTAACTAATTTTGAGTCGGCGCCAAACAAACAATCAACGAAAAACATTAAATTACTTCCAAAAAATTATCAAAATGTCACCTAACTCATTTGCTTGCTTGTTTCTTTGGCGCCGACTCAAAATTAGTTACTTACATTAGTTTAGGAGTTTAGTTATTAAGACTAAGAAGGTTTATTTTATTTTCTCCTATAACGTTTCCTTTCTTTCAGTCATAAGTCATTTTTCTTCGAACTTAACCACGCAAACCAGGTTAACTATTGTATGACGTCACGGTAGACTTTGGTTTAACTTGTGAAGGTTGACAGATTTTGATTTTTGTTGTTGAGGGTTAACATTTTTTATTACGGCGTTGATTAATATTTTGTTATCTTCTCTTTACTTATGTGTACTTCGAGTTCTTGAAAATACAATGAAAATGAATGTGGCAAATTTATTAGTACTGGAATTTATAGAAGATATTCAGATTTCACCACATCCTTCTTTAGTGGCCATCAATTAATTGGGAATACATTTTATCAATATCTGGATTATGCAAATGCTGGAAGATGAACATAATCTGATATAATCTCTCATTCACATATACTTTGTATGAATCCATTATATATTTTTAATATAATTTTACACTGAGATAGGACTTTTATCCTCATCATTCCATATGAATAAACAAAAAACCTAACCTCCAACAAGATAACTACTCTGTCAAACTATCTCAGTGGGCTGGTTTGTGTGGTTGGTTAACTCTTACGTCATAGTTTGGAATACACTTCGAAGAATATTGACAGGTTAACTTATTGCTAACCCGGTTTGTATGGTTATGTTCGAAGAAAAATCACTCTAGTTACGTATATGCAAAGAGAGTAAACGTTATCTGGTTGGTTGAAAGCTGACGAGCCAGAGACAGGGTTGACACTTAGCTTCCCTTGACACTGCGACCAGCTGGGGTCTATTGTATCACTCTGTCGTCAGTGGTTCCTCATTCAAACAGGTTTGTGCCTTTAATTAGGTTTAGTAGCCTGTTAATAAGGTTCCTCGGATTCATGCCTGTTTCCGGGCTGATTTCTCCAAAGGTTCTGTGTCGCCTTCTACTTAGGGCGTCACAGTCGTTATCTGAGTAGGAGAGTCTATTCCCCACACAGACCTCATGAAAGAAGTAGATATAACATGGCCGCTCTTCCAATGATTACAAAATAGCCCCTTTGCCATGGCCAGTGAACTATACTACCTGGAACGGCCACGCCTTGGGCGAAAAGTGAGGCAAAACCATTGCATAGGCAACCCGCATCTTTTACGGATACCTATCTCTTTCTATCTTATGTTGGTTAATGGAACCCTCGCGCATTATTTTAAATAAATTTGTATTTTTTAGGTTTCTTTAGGGACGTATTTTCCAATCGTATTTAGGAAAGAAAGTAATTGCAAACAGTACAACGTTGTAAAATTTGACTGTTCTCCACGGGTTCTAAATAAAATAAAACACAATTGAAATCAATTATATTTCATATTACATATATATATATATATATATATATATATATATAAATACAAATTTATTCACACAACGATAAATATAGTAGTCGACATCAGTATAATAATAATAATAAGCTTTATTCACGTGTGGGCAAATTGTTTCATCAAAGGTGAATATCTGCGTTGTCCAGAATGTACACCTTCATCTTTCCCTTTTTGGAGAAGTACAAGTTCCAAAGGCAAACCTGAAAAGAAAATATGCTATAGGTTTTTATTTTGAAAATGTAATTTTGTTCTTTTTACCTTCAAAATGCTTTTTTAGGATTTCGTCCAGCTTTTCATTACTATGTCCGCTTTTTGAAATCGAATGAATTACTTCTTTCATATTGGAAATTTTCACATCTCTCCTCTTTACCTTCTGTTTTAGTGTTTTGACTTTTCTTTGCAATAGTATATCCTTATATGGAACAGTTTGGGTTTCGCAATCAATCAACCTTTGAACTTGAGAGCTTGTTGAAGTGGAAGGTAAATCAATGTTCTTAGGAGATATGGTATTACTAATAACATCCTCAGTATGAACATCCACAGACAATTCCTGAAAAAAAAACTTATTTTATTTTCATCAAAGATGAAGAAGATATTTTTTTTTCTTTTACGTCATACTAGATACACACCAATTTTTTTATTTTTCTGCGAGGTTTAGCAAATTTTGGTAACAAATGCTTTGGATATGAAAAGACAGTAGGTACAACATTTGGTTTTAAACGTTTAGTGGAACATCCTGGTTTGACCATGTAATCTGTTGGAAGAAAATGATCCCCACAAAGTTTGCTACTTCTGGATGGAGCCCAATTCTCCCTGCGAACTGCCTTTATCCATAACTCTAGGATATCTGGTCGTTTCAATGGAAAACTGGAAAATAAATTCACTTTCAATCTTGCTAGTAATATCGCTAATTATTCATTACATAACCAAATCTAAATATTATCAACTTACCCATGAATAGGTATTTGCCGATAATCTTGCTCGTTTTTGCATCCAAACGCTATACAATAAATCACCATTGTTTTTTAATGTTAAATGAAAACTATCGCCAATGCCAGTAGCAAACCACACCAACGATGCTGCTTTTTAAACCACACACGATAAAGGAAACGAAACTAATAGCACAATAGAACACAATAAATGTATATCTTCACCTATATTAAACGTATTGAACAAAAATAATCCCCAATCTCCCTTAATTTCCAGTTAAGAGATAATTTATGCATATAACAGTAATTCATTTGACTGAGTATGACAAAGACAGGTTACCGTAAATAAGGCTATCTCTGTTTTAGCTGCCCCTGACACACTTTACGTTATTGGAGTGAAGTGTCGGGTCCGTTCCAGGTACGTATAGTATAGAGTTCACTGGCCATGGCTGACATGAGACTCAACTTCAAGTTGGTGCCCCTGATTTTTTGTTGTCTGTACCTTTCTAATAAAAGGAATGAAACGAGATAAGAGATGTATTCACGATTTGACATAAAACGGTGTCAAAAACTTTCAAAATTCAGTGCAGGTTTTTCATTGATGTGCGAGTTTATTATTTAGAAGCACTAAACTGCTAGATATTCACAATGTATCGTATTCAGGCGCATACATTGACGAGTAGCAAAAAGCAAAATGGAGATTGAATGATGGATATGAATGAAAATGAATGATGGGCCAAAATTAAAGAGAGTCCAACTCTGATATAGGAGTCTAGTGGCGGCGCCCTATAGGGTTCCATTTTGATCTCTCCATGTGGTATCTACTTCTTTTATGAGGTCTGTGGCGACGAGCTACCTCACGTGCAAACCCCAGCGAGAGAGAGAGATTATTCGCCGTTGAGCCACGGAGGAGGACATGAGGCGTCCTTGAGGCTCGAAGTCAAGTAAATGTGAATGTCCGCCGTTGAAAACGTGCAGTGCATAAAATATACTAAATTTAGTGAAGTTTAACAACAATTTTGTCTATAAACCAGTTCATTTTTTCTCTACGCTGGTACCCAGGCCGGATGGGAACGGATTTGTCGGATGAAGGGGTACAGGGGTGTGATATTGCCAAGAGCAAGACTCATTGCACCCACTTGATTTACCAATTGGTTGAATGCGCCTATATAGGAAGCAAAAACCATTAATATATTGAGAGAGATTATTGACCAATCTTACTTCCCCTTATGGTAGACATGGAACTATACTTGTGTATATTTCACAATGTTGTCAAGTTAATTTGAATTCTCAATAGTCAAAACAGCTCAACGAATTACACATTTAGTAGGATAGATTCGTAACGTAGCAACCATGTAATATGTGGTCTTTCTGTGTAATTCATGATTCTCAATTCCAGTGCTGTCGTTTTTAGTACTATTCACACACCGATTTAGTACGCTAGTACAATTTCATGAGTTTTGGTACAAATTTAGTTTTCCTGTGAATTTCGTTAGTACAATTCCATACATTTTAGTACAATTAAATTTCCCTGCAATCAGAATACTACAGATGCTAGATACTCGTATTCTAACAAAAATTGAACGTCGCATGTAAACTGTGGAACCTTCGCAGAGATAGAAAACTATTTTTCAAAGAATTTGACAGTTATAAGAAGCAATACCGATGACCGTTCTGTTATTGTGTTCTATGCTGTTTTTCGTTCTTCCGTCCCCAACGTGCGCCATATTTTTCGGACACTTCATACGAGTATAACCTGATAATATGCGCTATAATCCCCGATACTGGTATATTATCCGTAGTAGACAGGCTAAAAAACCAAGCAAGAAAGTTAGTGTCCGAAATTTTCATATTACCCGATTTTTTAACATGGCGGATGCGCGTAACGTGACGTGAAAAGTCCTATAGAATTTGCTTTCGCACAATGGAAAGTCATCGTTGATCAGTGTGATTCTTTGATTTTCAATGTTGCCAACATGATATGAGCGAAATGAGTGCTCTCTCTCTCCAACTATGTGGAGTCCCGAAATGTCAAATTAATGTTTTTAAAGTCAATCGCAAAAGAGCACATTTTTTCTCGATTTAGTACATTTTCTTCTTCAAATCTGGTACATTGTGTCATTTTGGAAACGGCAGCACTGCTCAATTCTCACTTTGGCAGCACTGGTTATATAATGGGCTTGTTCAAGAAAAAATTATTAATTCAATAATCGAAACTATAACTCATTTTAAACGGATTCCCAAAATTTTAGATTTTTCCGCGAACGTTTAAACCCTCAAATTAATTAAAGAAATTGGAGCGAACGAAAACGGGGCGTGGTTACCTGTGACGTCACACTGCATATGCGATACCTAACGTTTGCAACGCCGCGCCGCCAGTCGAGAGTCGACCAGTCTCAGAACTCAGTCATCACAAGTTGCCAACCTGAAATTTCCTTAAAAATGAAGAGAGAGAGAGAAAGACGAATGATATTCGACCAATAGAATTGAGTTTGACGTCCCCTAACGATGGAAATAGAACCATCTGAACCTTACTTTTGTACATTATACGTCATGTTCATTTGAATTGCCAATAAAAACAAAGCGTTTCAAAATCATATATAATATCATGATACATAAATGACTTGATAATTTCGTCCTGGTATGTGGCAACATGGTAGCACTTTGAATTTGGTTGTTGTAACACCGTGTAGCACTATTTGCAGGAAACCATAGCACTTATGACATTTCAAATCTGGTCACACTGTATAGAACTTATCAGTATAGAACTCTTGTCTATGATAGAACTCTTGTCTATGGAGTCGACTGTATATTTCGTAAGTACCTCCCGTCTTGTCTCTGTGTGTAAGAAGCAAATCGCTGTACTGCTTCGTTATTTTATTGATATAATGAGTGAGAATAAAGTGGTAAATAAATATTGTTTGGTTCCCGACTGTCCTAACACATCCAAGAATGCCCCAGAAAAATGGTTTATTAATGTGCCCTCTAATATTAAAATAAGAAATGTTTGGCAGAAAGCAATGCGTCGTGAAGTTTTTGTATCTAACAAATCGCATGTGTATTGCTGTGAAGATCATTTTAAAGTAAGTTTTTCGATTTTATCTCACAGTTTGAATATATTTAATAACAAAATTTGTATAGTTTTAAAATTAGTGATAACTTATAAGCTCTAGAGAGTTTAACACAAATAACTTGTTTTAGGTAGAGGAAGATATAGAAAATTATATGTACATTAAAACAATGAACAGTGGAAAAGTTAGACTAAAACCTGGAGTAGTACCGAGATTTTTTGACTGTCAAAAAAATAGAATTACGACGCATAGTTCAAAGCCACGGTCACAGTTTTTACAAACTAAAGCACAGCAATCTGTCATTGAGACTTTATTGTTAAGCTCAAAAAATAGAACTTGCGAAGAGAATCAAGAAGAGGAAGAAAATGAAATGGATATCAGACGAATGGAACCTATATCTAAGGAAATAGGGGTTCAGGCTCATATTAAGGCTTATGTATGTTCTAGGGCGATTCAATGTGGAGGCGAGGGTTTTTCTACACCAAAAATAACAAAAAGGAAACAATCCAAAGAAATCGCGAATGGAAAAAGTCGAAAAACCAATTAACGAAGATATTTCAATATCCAGTAGCGGTTCTACTTTTACATTTACTTCGTCAGAACTAAGTTTGTCAGATCCGAATAACTCATTTTATCTAGATACTAATAGGTCAAAAGAAATACAACAGAGAACATTTTATTTGATAGAAAAAAATCCAAAGCTTTATTTGGGAGTTCCGAGTCAGTCATTATTTGTTGTAAACTTGTTAACTAAAAAATGTGAGCTGGACAAGCTTGATATTTTTTTAACATTAAAAAAGATCAAACTAAATTTACCTTATAGGATATTAGCAGACGATTTTAGTGTACCACTTTCCAGAGTCTGTAGCATTATACAAAAAACTATACCGTTATTAGCTGGTTACCTTTACCCATTTGTGCGATGGATGCCCCTATCTGAAGTTAAGAAAAGACTTCCTATTCCCTTCAGAAGCAGATATAAAAATGTACAATGTATTATAGATTGTTTTGAAATTTCGATTCAAAAACCAAGTGATCCGATATTACAGAGTCTCACATGGTCGGAATATAAAGGTTGCAATACAATGAAATATTTAATTGCATGTTCACCAGATGGTTTGATATCTTATATTTCTTTTGGTGTTGGTGGTAGAACTACAGACAAGATGATTGTTGAAGAATCGACATTTTTTAATTTATTAAAACCAGGCGCTGGGGTAATGGCAGATAGAGGCTTTAAGCATCTTGAAGATCAACTTGCAACTGCTAAAAATAAACTAGTTAGGCCGCCATCTGTTTTATCTGGACAAAAAAGTTCTAAGGAAGAAGTTAAGGAGGCAAAACGAATTGCAAGTTTGAGAATTCACATAGAACGAGTAATATCTAGAGTAAGGGAGTTTGCCATTCTTCAACCACATGCCACGATTAACTTAAATTTAGTGAAATACTTGGACCTAATAGTGCAAATAGTCTGTGGAATAATCAACATACAAGCTTATCTAATTAAATAAAACCAAAAATATATTTTACATTATTTTATTAAATATGTTTTCGTACCAAAACTTTTGTAGTTTTTGCATAATAAACTCAACAAGTTCTTCATCATATCTGCAATATTTTATTGTAATCTCTTTTGAAGTTTCAAAATGCGGATGTGACATAACAAAAATTCCACGTGTTCTTTTACTGAGATACATTTGAAGTTGATATACACATTTTTCCTTTATGTTACCATCTAAATCTATATAATTTAAACATGATTTTTCTGTTGTTGGACTCTTAATCTCAACAATAAATTCTTCGTTAATGGTGTCAGGGGAAGCACCAACTAGTGGATTTTGTTGTGAAAGAAAGATTCCTGCTTTGAAAAATTTTTGTCCAGTTTTCATTTCTAGCGATTTTAGGATAGCAGTTTCTGGCTTTAATCCTCGTTTCATTGCTCTTGTCTGAAACAATTTTGCTCCTAAGATGCCTTCTACTAAACAACCGTCTAAAACTTTACATCTTAAACTTTACATCTTGTTACATCAAAAGCTTTTGATGCGGTAATACGTCCATACCTCATTTCCTGCCAAATGTTACTCTCACTTTGTCCTCGAGTATCTTGTTCTACTTCTAAAATTAAATTGCCGCTCATTTTGGTTTTACAAAATTCAACAAAATCATTTGCATTCTTCTCTTGTCTGGAATTTTTAAAATTAATAGCAAGGCTGTGAATAGACAGATCATTATATTTTTCTGTATTGTAGTAACGCATTAAACTGTTTTATATTTTTTGTCTTTTAGCTTCGCGTACATATTCTTGTAAGAGTGAGTCATCATAACAAGCTTGAATTTTTTTACCAAAATCAGAGGTTGAAATAAATTTTTTGGTACTCGGTGCTGATGATAATTTTGATTTCTTCCAATAACAAGTTGTTTTTGTGGGAGAAGGCTCCTCGCTGCGTCTATGTAACCACATCAAAAATGCCACTTCGTGCTTACATCCTCCCTCAGAAGCTGGACAATCATGGCATTTTGCATTCACCACCACCTTTTCTTTGGTATTAATTGAGCAGGATACACTGTAATTTCTAGATTTTATTTTATGTTCTGGCGTGATTTTCGCTTTTAGTTCACAAAGTGCTCCTTGTTGTTTCAACTGAACGTAACCAATGGCGTTATCACCATAACTCTGTCTACCAGATCTGAAACAAAATAATTACTTGTTAACTACAGGTTTTACACATATTTCGAAACGTTTTTCCCACATATTTTAGACTATGATTATATTTTTTGTTAGAAAATGCCTTTTTTAATGTTACGCCCTTATATATAAAAAGTCGTTCTTTTGAATTTTTTATATTAATTTTCAACATACTCCTGAAATACTCAAGGGCTCAACTCTGTTTATGAACTAATAAAAGATTATCCCACAACTTAAAATAATACCTAGCATGAATTTTGACTCACCCTTTATATAAAATTTATATATATATATATAATTACTCTATTTTATTTTTTATTTACCCTGTATAAAAATAAGCCCAGAGGGTAATGAACAAATATTTGGGTAATAGTTAACTGAATTAAAAATCATCATTTTTCAATTTCAACGCCCTGTATCTCGAAAACTACTCGACAGATTTTTTTTGAGTACAGATAATTTGGTTCAGGTGGTTGATTAGAACAACATAAGCACCAAAATATTAGTCAATTTAAGTGAGAGTATTTCCCATAAGATTACTCAGTGCCATGTTTTTTCACTGTATTTTCAGTGCATTTTAATAAAAAAAAGTGCTAAGAATGTTTCATTCGACCCTGGTATTGCGTGACCGTAAAAAGTGTAAGTCAAAATATTGAATTTATTTTACTTACCTTTGCAATTTTATTCCTCGCATTTCCACACTTATAAAGTCTTTGTTTTTATTAAAATAGTCCATCACCATAAAGATATCCAATTCAGGTAAATTTGCAGAATCTGCTTTAATAAATCCAGTATCTACTGAATACATCTTAACTAGCAAAAACCACTAACACTTTTAAAATTTAAAGATATGGCAGTTGGAAGCAACTTTCTTATGTGAAACGCAACGGTGTACTGCCCAATATCAGACCACAATATGCAAGGTGACGTCACAGTCGGTTCTGCCGCTTTTTAACCATTCATTTTTTCACAAATGAATTTCAACATTTTCCTTTGATCCTTTATGGGCAGCTTTTCTTTATCTTGAATTGCAGTGAAAATCAGTCTTATTTCATTTATTCTTTGTCACAGAAGATTACAATAGAAGAGTTACTAAATTTAGACAATGCTACTATACAGTCCACTAATGTAGGTAATAATGTCAATATAGATAAGGTGAAGAGATAATACTAAAATAATATAGATGTAAATATATATACATTGAAATCATTGTTAAAATTGAAAGGCTTTGGAAGTGTTCTCTGCACGAGTCAATTGGTCCAATTTTACTCAATATAGGGACAGCTCTTTTCTGTAGAGTAAATATAGATATTATTTTCTAAATACTGGATGCTGGATGTTTTTTATTACTTGTCCATAAAGGGAGGAGCTACAAAACACTATGGTCTTGTATTTCTGGGAATATTTTGGATAAAAAGTTTATTTAATTAAAGGAAAAAATTAGTTAACAATATATTGTCCGATTATATATTCACTAAATATCTGCAAAGTTCTTAAAAAAAAATATTCAAAAAACCACAAAAAACAATGATATAAGTAAATTGGAAAAAATCTTTTTGGTGATTTACTTTATCTCCTCAGGATTCTCAGGAATATTCCATAATGGCCTCAGAACACTACAAATGTAAAGCAGAACCTTGGATAACGGACATTGAGGAAGCTGAAGCAAAACAAAACGCATGTGGAACTTACTTTGTGGACATTAACGATATTTTAAAAAGAGGAATAAAGGAAGAGGCCATCGAATTCAATCCATTTAGTGAATATGGAGTGTCTAATGAGTGTCTGGAGAAGCATTGGAATGAAAAACTTAATGATCCTAATTCAAGCGAATTCAATGTTATGCCGAGAAATACTGTTGAAGACACCAAGGAATCAAAGTTTTCTCCAACTCGTAAGTATCATTTAGGAAGTATTAACGCACTAATACATGAACTTGAAGTGAAAATTAGAAGGTCTTGATATTAAAGTACTAAGAGCTTATTGGCTTTAATGAGATTACAGTAAAATGGATTTTTCATATCTTTCGAGGGATTTTTTTTTCAAGAAAAACAACTTATAATATTCACTCCTATTTTTTTGATGACAACATTTAGTAAATGTCTAGTTATGCCACTCGAGCATGTTCCCTGAAAATATCCGTTTGGTTCTACTTACGTATTTTCGACTCCTGAACATGAATGCAAAATGAAATATGTTGCTTTCATACCCTTTCTGAGTTATAGCCCTTCAAAGTTCAGAAGTGGGTCAATTTCAAGCACCGATTTCTCACTCCGAAAATCACTAACAATTCCTTTTTATTTTTACCAGCATAAACCTCAAACACTCACACTTATTTTCTGCACAATTGGACACAAAAAACTGCCGGTTCTATTGAAAATTTCCTCCTTTAACCTCACCTTTCAGATCTGAAAACAAACATTATTGTCTTCTGTGAAATATCTAGGGTATATAAATATATCCTAGATATTTTAGGGTGTTTCATAATTGAATGCTGATCCTAAAGGGCGATAATCCTTGGATGATTTTAAGAAAAATTCTTCATATGAACATTAATCCGCAACTCCTTTATTTCTGAGATACAGGATGTTGAAATTTAAACAAAAAAATCAGTTCTTCCCCAATATCTCTGAAACCGCTTCAGTTTTTTTTTTCAATTTTGGGACATGCAAAGTACGCAAAAAAATATATTTTTTCCATGATAAAGGATTTCTTAATTTTCATCAGTGGCGTCCCTGCTAACATGCCCTGTCATATTTTTGATCAAAATAATGATACGCCACTGTCTTTTTTCCAAATAAATATTATTTTTGTAATTGTTCTCTATCTTCTCATAAAAATGGTCTCTTGCCTTTTTTCCGTCCGGCGGACGGTTTTCGATTTAGAAAATAAAATACATTCATTTGCTTGTCCCTATTCGATTTTTTCTCTTAGTCTTAATTTCACAATTGTGGTAACCACAGGATCTAGGCTAGATTTTTATAATCTTATGGTAACTATTATTTAGTTTTTGAAATAAGTACGCATAACATTTTTTATTTTTAAAAACATAACTATTATGAACAAAAAATACCAAAATCAAATTAACTGTTCAAAATGTCAACCTCCTGCAAGTATGCACGCTTCTGCCCTCCTTGTCATTGACTCGCGTACTCTTTGGAAAATTCCTGGAGTATTCCTTATTGCTTCACAGGAAACTATTACGCGGTTTCGCAATTCTTCCTCAGTTAGAATTGGTTGACTGTACACCAAAGTCTTAAGATGTCCCCAAAGAAAATAATCAAGACTGTTTAAGTCTGGGGATCCAGCTGGCCATGACTCTGTTCCCCCACGACCTATCCAAAGATTATGAAAATTTTGATTCAAATATTCGCGTGCCAGAGCACTAAAATGAGCAGGTGTACCATCTTGCATAAACCACATGTGATTTCGCATTAAAATAGGAACATCTTCCAACAGAATTGGCAAATTATTCAAGAAATCGGCGATAATTATGTCCATTTAATCTGCGTGGTAAAAAAAAGGTCCAATTAGGTAATCTCCAATAATTCCAGCCCAGACATATAATGAGAACTGCTCCTGGTGATGAGATTCTACGATTACATGCGGATTTTCCTCGGCCCAAAAATTATTATTATGGAAATTTCTTATCCTGTTTTTAGTAAAACTAGCTTTGTCCGTGAATAAAATTTCCCTATCAAATAAAGGATTTTTGGTAACTTTTTGGAGAAACCATTGGCAGAAATTCACTCGTAATGGAAAGTCTCGAGGAAGTAGAGCCTGAACCCGTTGAATGTGATAGGGATATAATAAATAATCATGAAGAATCCTCCATACTAGAATATTGGCGATATTCAAATTATTGGCAACTTGCCTCGTACTTCTTTCAGGGTTTTCGTCAACTGAATTTAAAACAGCTACCTCAATTGCTGGAGTTCTTGCAGTCCGATGTGCTCCTTTCAAGTGATGATTTGGCTCAAAACTTCCTGTTTCACAGAACCTTCTGTGGGTGCTTGAAACCGTTCAAGCATCAGGAACCTTTCTATTTGGGAAGCGCTCTTGATACAGTCGCCTGGCTTCATATGCATTCCCATCAGCAAGCCCATACAAGTAATGCATGTCTGCTATTTGGGTATTTGTAAAATTTACCATGTTTTTTTTTAATAAACAAGTTTTTATAATGTAAATAATATCACGTATCTAGCTAAAGAAGTGTTAAAACTGTTTATGTTGAAAACAACGAAAAGTGTTTCTAACCCACAAGATAATCCTACTACTCTTCAACGGCTGATTTCGCATAGGGACAAGCAAATGAATGCTTTTTATTTTCTAACTCAAAAACCGTTCGCCGCACGAAAAAAAGGCAACAGACCATTTTTATGAGAAGATAGAGGACAATTACAAAAATAATATTTATTTGCAAAAAAGACAGTGGCGTATCATTATTTTGATCAAAAATATGGCAGGGCATGTTAACAGGGACGCCACTGATGAAAAGCCAAAGCGGTTTCAGAGATATTGGGGAAGGACTGATTTTTTAGTTAAATTTCAACATCCTGTATCTCAGAAATAAAGCGGTTGCGGACTTATGTTCATATGAAGAATTTGTCTTAAATTCATCCAAGGATTATCGCCCTTTAGGATCAGCATTCAATTATGAAACAACCTGTATGTATATGTATATATATATATATATATATATATATATATATATATATGATAAGAAAATCGGATAAATTTTATATGTGATGTCGATAGTTATTCTGACTAAACTTACCTTGTCGAGTCTCTCTTGAGTTATGGCATAATTGGATGGGGAGGCGTGAGAAGAACCTTCTTGAAACCATTGAAGTGTTTTGAAAATTATGTCATTTAAAAAAAGATACTGCAGAGCCATCAGATCGTCCCAACCTTCTGAGTCTTTGGCCACCATCCCACAGAACCATATGCAGCTCTCCGTATTTTTCACACATTCTACTGCACTGGTTGCAAGGCTATTGTGCTTTTTGGGATTATTTTGTGTAGGTGTTAGTTCCAGGTCAATTTATGGTAAAAAATATGTCTCAATTATTTTGCCTCTTGTGCAAATGGAATTTCTACCTTGTGGCACTAGTCCTCTCAGTTTTCTCTTTTTTGTGGTACTATGGTAGTTTTGTGAAGGTTCTCAGTTAGTTTCTCCTCTTTGAACCACTTTTTTATTATGTTCAGAACGATCTGAGTGTGCTCCGAAACTGTACTTGGAAATTTGCCTGTGGTGATGATCGCACTATCATCAGCACATCCCAAACAATGTATGCCTTTTGTCATTAGCCTTTCCAAAAGTTCATCCATTAGGATGAATCATAGTAGGGGAGATAGCACCCCCCTTGTGGCCATTCCTGCCTTCTCTGGCTGTGACTGTTGTTTCGTGTAAGATGATATGATTAACCTATTTTCCAAGCTTCTTTTATTATCCCAATGGTTTTGGTTCATCAAACTCTATAAGTATGTCAAATTTCCACTCTCTAAATGGCTGAGTCTTCAATCAGATGTTTTTATTGTACCATGCATCTGTGATTGTGAATTAAAGTTATAGTTCCAACGTGAATTCCAGATTTCTGGGGAAATACGAATTCCAATGGTCTTGCCAAACCCAAAGTCGACCATTTTGAAAATGGTGTTATAATAAAGATTGAAGATCACTTTGAATGTACCGAAAACCTGTCAACAAACAGTGCAGATTGGAAAACAGAGACACTCAAAACGGAGATTGGCACTGAGTTCATTTACGAAGATGTCAAACATCAAATATGCGAGGAAGATGTCAAACATCAAATATGCGAGGAAAAATCAAGCGGAAAAAATGAATATGAGTCTTGCCGGAACTCTGTTGGCAATATATTAATTGGAACAGAAAATGAACCAAGGATTCGTCGTAAACTTTCGAAAGGTAAGATTACATTTATTCAATAGTCAAAGTTGTACAAGGATCTCAAGTGGAAAAAGTAAATATTTCAGTCACAGATGAATTCACGTCAGGGGGATCATTCTCGCCAATTATCTCAGAAGTTGAATCCTATAAAACCTACTAATATACTTGAAATATATTTTTTATCAGTGTGTAAAATTTGTAAAATTATGTGATTTTAAGAATCACCTATATAAAAGTTCCAGAATTATGGAGATAGGTATGGAAGACAATAAGTATTATCAATATCATTATCAAAGGGTCTAGTATTTTTACGTTAAGAAAAGAAAGACCTAACAAGATTACAGATCACAATGTTGCCGATAGGTTTTTTATATACTATATTGAACAACTTTAGTAACGATTGAAATCAGTAGACCTATATCAAAAACAATATTTCCCAAGTCTCCGTAAGTGTCCTTTTCAATGTTGAGTAATGAGGGATTTTATTATTTTTTATTTTCTGCTATATGCAAAGTAAAGTAGTTAGATCTCACACACTGGAGATGGCCCCCTTAGGGGACCAGCATGTTGGAATAGTGGACCTGTGCTTTCTCCGGCTATATCGTGGTACAAACTTCCTACAGGGCTCCACCACTTCCAACATGGTGACCCCCATGGGGGCCAACTGTAGCGGGTGATATCTAAGCTAATCTATTTCGCACATAGTGGAAGAGAAAGTATACATATGTGTTGGCAAGCAAATATCTGCCACTTGTAATTGCGTTAAGGTAGTAGTGTTGGTTTTAGAATTACTGTTCAGATTTTAATGAAATTCAGCATAGTAGTAGATTATGATAAGAAATAAAAATTTTGGAGAGCTACAGAGAACCAATAAAAAGATATTGGCATTTGTAATTTCATACATGTAATTTTGTGTCTCATGAGAAATGTTATAAAATGTACTATCACATGCTCTCAAGTCGTACTTTCAAAATGATGAAACCTATGATTTCTCATAGAACTTATTGTTAAATGTATGACATTAAAAATGGCAATATTTGTTTACTGGTTCTCAGTAACACTTCAAAAATTTAATTTGATATCTTTTTTTATAATAATCTACAATCCATCAATCAGATATGCTTTGTTATTGAAGAACATAATTCTTATTGACAAAGCCAGTGTAAATATAAAAACTTACGTATACTTATAAATACACATACATTAGTAAAACAAAACAAAAGGCGGCATAAGCATTTACAGTCACAATTAAATTGATGAAATTAGTCACACAATAAAAACGTAGTTGTAGGTGTACACACCGTCACATAATTGTAAAATTTGAATTTGATACAAATTACATAAAACATTACTTTTTTTTTGAGCTATATATGAACACAGTAAAATTCCCCTAAATTATAGTATGCTTTAGTGGCAAGCATACTTTTCAGGCCTTTCCTGACTTGTTTGTCATCACATACATTTTTTATATTTGCTCCAAATTTTCATATATTATAGAATTTTTTATGAGTGATGTTCTTGGAATAGGTAATCTTAGATGAAAACCATTTCCTGTGTTGTGTTTATTAACATTCACTGTATTTTTATTTTATGGACTAAACAAGCAGTCTCCAGTACAAAAAGGCAAATAACTGTCAGTATTTGTTGATTTTTGAATAGTAATCTGCAGTGATCTCTCGGTTTTGCACCGCACATATGACGGAGTGCTCTTTTTTGTAGAACAAAGACTGAATATAACAGCTGAGAGCTACAGAATCCCCAGAATGCGATACCATATCTTATATGGGACTCAACGAGTGCCGAATATGAAATTTTTGCTAAATCTTGACACAGCTCATGAAATACCACTCGAACCGCAAAAGAGCGTGATGCTATTTTTTTGTTCAGATTTGATATGTAGTCCCATGTATTTCAATTTATGATCGATTAGTAATTCTAGATATTTACTGTATTCACTATTTATTATTTCCTGGTTACCCAGGGTTAGGTCATCAAATCCAAATCTGAAAGATAGTATTTTGGTTTTAGATCGACGATTTATTTTATCGACGTCAAGGGAAATATTATTTTTCGAAGTGTCTGTATCCTTCCCACTCCACAACAACGTAGTGTCGTCGGCAAAAATAGTAAAATTTCCATGAATATTTATAGTGGATTAATCATTTATATAAAGCAAAAACAAAACTGGGCCCAAAACCGAACATTGAGGTACTCCATGGATCATGCTGCCAATCTCCGAATATTTCCCATCGCTGCGAACAATTTGATAACGTTCTGGCACATATGAGTCGAACCAATCCCAAGCAATTCCTCTGAAATCATACTTGTTCATTTTTTTCAAAAGCTGTTTATGATTGACGCAGTCAAAAGCTTTTGAAAAATCACAAAAGACTGCTGCTGCTACTATTAGATACTGGACAGTTCTAAAACCGACCGTACTACCTCAAGAAAAAAAGCCTATCTTTACTGAATTTCTTAAATGTCAATAAATGCTATAAATCTAATTTTTTTATTAACTTATTCGAGATACAATCAGTGAGATGTGGTGCATATTAATTAACGTTTTAAAATTGCCATAAAAACATATTTTAAAAATAATTGTGATCAAAAATTTTAATAGTAGATACCACAGCTGCTCAAAGGATGAGATTATATCGCCAGCGTCTACGAGGAGAAACGGCTAATGAATCGAAAAATGGAAATAATTCTTCAATGATACATAAGTGGTTGTTTATTAAAATAAATAAATATTATTTATTATCTCTCTCTGCATTAATGAAATAGTGAATAATGAGATGTGTATATTAATTTACGTTTTAAAATTGCCATGGAGATATTTCTTCAAAATAATTATAATAAAAAATATTTTAATAGGTAATAAAGATACCCCAGCTGCCCAAAGGATGAGATTATATCGTCAGCGTCTACGAGAAGGAACGGTTAATGAATCAAACACTGGCAATTATTCTTCAATGATACGTAAGTCCTTGGTTGTTTATCAAAATAAATAGATATATATATATATATATATATTTTATTGCATGAACTGTTAACTGTCTACATAATAATAAAAATAATTATTTATATTTGTAAATAACAATAGAAATATTTTCAACATAATATTTTTTTTTTTTAATAGGTCGAAGGGCTCTCACAGGTGCCGAAAGAGCGAAATTGTTCCGTCAAAGAAAGAAACTATCGAAGGAAAATTCATCATATACAACTATACAATCTAGTTTGTTTGAAAATAATAAATTCATCGTACTCAATAACACTTCGAGTTCTATGATTATGAGTAAGTATTAATTTTCACTTATAATTGCACAAGAGGTTTGTATTTTATCGGGTAAATTTGGGTTGTTCAATGAGAAACTGTTGCCTAGCAATTAGACGAGAAAAACTACAACTATTAAAAACACGACACTGAAAGTGGAGCGTTTTTAGGTTGACAGTTTTTCGAGTCAAATTGCTAAAGGAAACAGTTTAGAATTTGAACAACACAAATTTACCCGATATCAATACAAACATCGAGTGTAATTCGGCAGGACAATTTAATGAATAAGAAATTTAGAAACATATCAATGCAAACTTTATTTATTTTGGCAACCAACACCGCGATAATTGATAAACAAATGAATAAGTGAAAAAACCACTAGTGCATTTGTCGCTGTAAAAGTTGCAGCTAACTTTTGCGAATGTCAAACTGACAATTGCACTGTGGCATATGCATTTTTTTTTTACATGAGTTGAATTGTTAGAATAAAAAATATATTTCGAAATACTAGAGAAAATGGTTTCACAAATCCTTGAAGACATAGTCACTAGCAGAAGAGACTTAGAAGGGTTGAACACGTGCTATATCAACTTGAAGTCAGATTCCTAAATGATTTGTCATCGTTTTTTATCACAATTGTTTTTCTCCATTGATACAAGAACTATATGGTTCACGGATATTTTTTGAATTTTATTTCAGTTAACCCTGTTGTCCCGTGAAAGTGATTTCTGTTGTATTTAGAATGTCTGTTTATGAATTATTTTTATTTACATTCAACTCGAAAAAAATAAAATTTTAATGAGTCTTTTCTTTTTTAATGATCTATTTTAGTGTGAAATGTTCCAATTCTTGTGGCCAAATGTTTCTTAATTTTTTTTTTTTTTTACTATCTCTTACAGAGCCCTGAAGATTAATTTAATAAAATTAGAAACGTTTGACAAGCAAACAATAATTTCCCTTCAACAAAATTGATCCTAATCCCAACATAACCTCTCAATATTATATGTTTACATTGGATCACTAAACTCAATATAACAAAATTTAAAAGGAAAATTCCTTCCAGAGCTGTAACACTCACTGACACAACTGAGGCCATCTATTAGGCTGTATAATATATAACCTGATTAATATAAATCAATCAATCAATATATACTTTATCATCAGAAGATATTACATCTCATAGATAAAGTCATATAAATAAATATAAAGTATATAAATAATATATAAATATTATAAATAAAAACTTTTGACCAAAAAGTTAAACCGAAGAAATACGGAACTGAAAAGTAAAAAATAAAATAAACCTTCTTAGTCTCGATAACTAAGCTACTAAACTAACGTAAGTAACTAATTTTGAGTCGGCGCCAAACAAACAAGCAAATGAATTAGTTAAGGCGTAAAATGATGGCATCGAGTTGCGCGGTGACATTCTGATAATTTTTTTGAAATAATTTAATGATCTTCGTTGATTGTTTGTTTGGCGCCGACTCAAAAGTAGTTACGTTAGTTTAGAAGCTTAGTTATTGAGACTAAAAAGGTTTTTTTTATTTTTTACTTCTCAGTTCCGTATTTTGTCGGTTTAATTTTTTGTTAAAAAGTTTTTATTTTCAATTTTTTGTGGCTGAAACCTACTAATTACTACCTACTTGTTTTTTGATTACTTCCAAATTACTTACTTCCCACCTCACTTCAACTATTACCAGTTACATATTATTATTATCTACTTTTACTATTTGTTGTAATATAAATAATTTTTGTTGTTCTGGTTAGTTTATTTCATTACTTTGTATATCATTCCATCCTCTCATAGAATATAATGATTGTGACGGATGTAGGAGAACAAAAATAATGACATAAGCGATCTGTCATTGTCAACTACATATGTGTGCCAATGTTCACAAGTGAAAAATCAATTATTCCCTATTTTTCTACCCGTAAGGGTGGATAATTCCATTCGAAATTCAAATTTGATCAACTATGAGGTATACCCTATCTAATAAAAAAAGAATCATCCAAATCGAAGAACCCAGTACAAAGTTATTCCTGATAGAATCGGTTAACGGACCAGAATTCAGAGGGTGAGTGATCAATATCCTTCATTTTGCTACCCTTACGGGTGGATTTCATCTTTCAAATTCAAATGGGACCAACTTCGAAGTTCACCCTATCCACTGAAAAAAGAATTATCGGAATCGGACGTCTCAGTAAAAAGTTATGCGTGATCATACATTAAAAAAAAATATATATACGCGTCGACTAGAGAACCTCTTTTTTTTTTGTTTCATCGGTTAAAAATACATTTCACGAAACAGAACAACAGTAACCAAAAGGAACAAACAGATATCATCAAACTTGAGCAATAAACTAGCTAAAAGTATTCAATAGAGTTTCACATCTAAATTAACCATTCCAACCTTTGTCAAGAAACTCTTGAACACTATAAAACACCTCATCCATAAGTGAGATTTTTATAGATCTCCTGAAATGAGGTGGCGATACATTGTTTTTGTAGATGGGTGGGAGATGATTGCATAGTTTGACTGCACTATAAATCAGAGAGTTCTTCGTTAAATTTGAAGTCGGAATAGGAACTCTTAAATTATTATTTTGGCGAGTAATACCAATAATTGCCTCATATGACGCTTTATTTTTGTGTACTAAACACACAGTTTCGAGAATAAATAACGAAGGAAGGGTCAGGATTTTTTGTTGAGAGAACAGCGGCTCACAAGGTACTCTGGGTCCAACTTTACAAAGGTAGCGAACTGCACGCTTTTGAAGAACAAATATACTATTGAAGTTTTGGTGACTGCAGATACCACAGAAGGGTATGCCATTCCTAATATGAGATTCAATCAGAGCATGGTATGCTACTTTTGCAGTAGGAGTTAAACCACCTTTTCACACTGGAGATATCATTAGCAATTTTCGAGTGGAGGCTGTTTATATCGGTTTCATGCCACACAATGGTTGTGTCGTCTGCAAATATTGTAAATCTACCATCAATCTTAAGGTTAGCCAAATCGTTGAAATACAACAAAAATAGGATAGGCCCCAGTACAGAACCCTGAGGCACACCATGTTTAACCAAGCTTGTTTTTGAGTTTTGTTCTTACGAATTGGGTACGATCATTTAGGTAGGACTCAATCCAACTAAGGCTCTGATTCCGGAAGCCATAACATTGGAGCTTGCGCAAGAGTATTCCATGATTTACACAATCGAAGGCTTTCGACAGATCACAAAATACTGCTGCGCAAACCTCCTTAAGATTGACTTTACTATAAAGCTCTTTCAGAAATGAGAAGACTGCTTCACCTGTACTTTTTTGTGGTTGGAAACCAAATTGTTGAGGATTCAGAAATTGTTCACTAAATTAAATCATTTCAGAAAATCAATCCTTAGAGCATGGAACAGTTCATTAAATATCTTTTAAAATATAAATAATGTAGAAGGGAGTATCGAATGTATTTTTGTACTTATTATCTGCAACGAAATGTAACTTTTATGAGTTCTTAGAAAATGGACCAATAAATCTATATTTTTGAAATAATTTAATGATCTTCGTTGATTGTTTGTTTGGCCCGACTCAAAAGTAGTTACGTTAGTTTAGAAGCTTAGTTATTGAGACTAAAAAGGTTTTTTTTATTTTTTACTTCTCAGTTCCGTATTTTGTCGGTTTAATTTTTTGTTAAAAAGTTTTTATTTTTCAATTTTTTGTGGCTGAAACCTACTAATTACTACCTACTTGTTTTTTGATTACTTCCAAATTACTTACTTCCCACCTCACTTCAACTATTACCAGTTACATATTATTATTATCTACTTTTACTATTTGTTGTAATATAAATAATTTTTGTTGTTCTGGTTAGTTTATTTCATTACTTTGTATATCATTCCATCCTCTCATAGAATATAATGATTGTGACGGATGTAGGAGAACAAAAATAATGACATAAGCGATCTGTCATTGTCAACTACATATGTGTGCCAATGTTCACAAGTGAAAAATCAATTATTCCCTATTTTTCTACCCGTAAGGGTGGATAATTCCATTCGAAATTCAAATTTGATCAACTATGAGGTATACCCTATCTAATAAAAAAAGAATCATCCAAATCGAAGAACCCAGTACAAAGTTATTCCTGATAGAATCGGTTAACGGACCAGAATTCAGAGGGTGAGTGATCAATATCCTTCATTTTGCTACCCTTACGGGTGGATTTCATCTTTCAAATTCAAATGGGACCAACTTCGAAGTTCACCCTATCCACTGAAAAAAGAATTATCGGAATCGGACGTCTCAGTAAAAAGTTATGCGTGATCATACATTAAAAAAAAATATATATACGCGTCGACTAGAGAACCTCTTTTTTTTTTGTTTCATCGGTTAAAAATACATTTCACGAAACAGAACAACAGTAACCAAAAGGAACAAACAGATATCATCAAACTTGAGCAATAAACTAGCTAAAAGTATTCAATAGAGTTTCACATCTAAATTAACCATTCCAACCTTTGTCAAGAAACTCTTGAACACTATAAAACACCTCATCCATAAGTGAGATTTTTATAGATCTCCTGAAATGAGGTGGCGATACATTGTTTTTGTAGATGGGTGGGAGATGATTGCATAGTTTGACTGCACTATAAATCAGAGAGTTCTTCGTTAAATTTGAAGTCGGAATAGGAACTCTTAAATTATTATTTTGGCGAGTAATACCAATAATTGCCTCATATGACGCTTTATTTTTGTGTACTAAACACACAGTTTCGAGAATAAATAACGAAGGAAGGGTCAGGATTTTTTGTTGAGAGAACAGCGGCTCACAAGGTACTCTGGGTCCAACTTTACAAAGGTAGCGAACTGCACGCTTTTGAAGAACAAATATACTATTGAAGTTTTGGTGACTGCAGATACCACAGAAGGGTATGCCATTCCTAATATGAGATTCAATCAGAGCATGGTATGCTACTTTTGCAGTAGGAGTTAAACCACCTTTTCACACTGGAGATATCATTAGCAATTTTCGAGTGGAGGCTGTTTATATCGGTTTCATGCCACACAATGGTTGTGTCGTCTGCAAATATTGTAAATCTACCATCAATCTTAAGGTTAGCCAAATCGTTGAAATACAACAAAAATAGGATAGGCCCCAGTACAGAACCCTGAGGCACACCATGTTTAACCAAGCTTGTTTTTGAGTTTTGTTCTTACGAATTGGGTACGATCATTTAGGTAGGACTCAATCCAACTAAGGCTCTGATTCCGGAAGCCATAACATTGGAGCTTGCGCAAGAGTATTCCATGATTTACACAATCGAAGGCTTTCGACAGATCACAAAATACTGCTGCGCAAACCTCCTTAAGATTGACTTTACTATAAAGCTCTTTCAGAAATGAGAAGACTGCTTCACCTGTACTTTTTTGTGGTTGGAAACCAAATTGTTGAGGATTCAGAAATTGTTCACTAAATTAAATCATTTCAGAAAATCAATCCTTAGAGCATGGAACAGTTCATTAAATATCTTTTAAAATATAAATAATGTAGAAGGGGTATCGAATGTATTTTTGTACTTATTATCTGCAACGAAATGTAACTTTTATGAGTTCTTAGAAAATGGACCAATAAATCTATATGTCTAGCTACCGCTCAATCATGGAACATTGGATTTTTCCTAATTCAGCCATTTTTTTTCTTTTTACAGCAACATTGATATCATTAATGTATAATTTGCAAATATCTCTTCTGTGGGGGTTTCTAGGGACGATGATCTGGAATCGTTTCTTGTATGAAGATTTCATTGAGAATGTTTTTGTAATTTATCCCATTTTTCTTTAGATTCCGAAACAAGGCCTCAACAACATATAGAAGTGGATGAAACAGCTGCAGAAAGGGACAATGATACAAGGCAAGAACCTAAAATAAGTATTAAACCCAAAATTTGTTCTAAATCGTTTGCTCTAAAGGGCGACGTTAGGCAACATGAGAGTATTCATAAGGGAGAAAAACAATTTCTATGCAAAATTTGTGCAAAACCATTTAAGCACAAAACGAGTCTTACTATACACGAGAGAATTCATACAGGGGAAAAACCTTTCCAATGCCAAATTTGTTCGAAATCGTTTTTCCTTAATAAAAATCTTACACAACACGAGAGAATCCATACAGGGGTAAAACCATTTCAATGCAAGATCTGTTCAAAATCATTTATCCAGAAGGGCCATCTTACAAATCATGCGATAATTCATATGAAAGGAAAACCATTTCAGTGCAACATTTGTCTGAAATCATTTAACCAAAAGTCATATCTTGTGAAACATGAGAGAATTCATACAGAAAAAAAACCATTTCAATGCAAAATTTGTTTAAAATTGTTTATTCTCAAAGAGAGGCTTACAAAACATGAAAGAATTCATACGGGATAAAACCATTTCAATGCAGAACTCATGAAAATATGGAGTATACAACAAGAATTTGGAGATATACTGAGAATATCGACCTAGCTAAAAATCAAGTGGCTCTTATTGAACCTACTGAAGTGGTCTATGATTTCGAAGCAGCTAATGGGACATTAGGAGAAACGGAATATGTCCATACGGATGTCAGTCAAGATCAAGGGAAAGTCATTCAAATGCAAATGAAAAAGACACAGTGGCAATTAAAGAGAAAACCATCACAGTGGAAATCGAACGAGAAGCAGATATAGTGGAACATCAGGATGAAAGAAATATAGGAAAACAGGAAATCGCAGCGGACACAAGGAAAAATAAAACAAGCACTGAGAAAAACGAAAAAGAATCAGACATGGAGAAAAATAAGAATGAAGAAGACACAGGGCAAGACGAAGACAGAATTATGTTATATACAAAAAAAGGAGATTTGCCTAGAAGAAAAGACGCGGATAATCTAGAAGTAATAAAAGTTGAAAGAAGAAGATATTACAAAAAAAATTATGTCCTTTGATGCCTAAAAATCGGAAACATTTTCGGAAGGGGCTGCCGGGTTCCAATGAAGTTGTAGACTTGTCTCAAGATATTGATTGTTAAATCATTTCAGTTATTTTCCTTTCATAATTCAAGCAGTATTTTAAGTTTTCCTTTTTTAAATGTATTTGTTTCAATAAAATGTTGCAAAAATGTATTAATTTTTTTATTTGCATTACTTAAATAATAAAAATTATTTTAAGTATTTCCACCTTCTGATCCATTGGTGATTCAATGAGGATCAGTGTGACACAAACATTTCTCATGTTAAGTAACAAATGAAGGTCTCAAAAACTCCTCATGTGACACGAATACCTCTCAGGTGTACATAAGTCGTTTTAAGCCAACTGGCAGGGGTATCAAAAACGCCTTATCTGCAATCATTATCCTTGGTTATTAAATATAGTCTAAAAATAAACTGATACAATAGATATATTTTAAGCCCTTTATTTATTCGCCTGTGTTCCATAATCGTTGTTGGGATCATGCGCAAAGGAAGTTTGACAATCCTTTAAAGGTTTGTTTTGGTTCGAAGCCGGGACGATTCCGAATCGGTTCTAAAGAGTAGGACAAACGTAGCGTGAAATATTTTGCCTGGGTCCGTTTTCAATAACCAACTGTGTGACTACTTCGAACGGTTCTAGGACCGTCCCTATCGTGAACCAAAACAAGCCTTAACTCTATTAACAATAACAGATTTCGTTTCTTGCGAAAAAATGAAGATGTACTGTGGTTATGTTTATCGCTATGCGTACCAGGGCACCGTTGCCACATGTTCCAGCTTTTCGGCATTAGATCATTTTGAAAAAGGTGATGTACGTGCTGATAAAAATACTTAACTAACATTGAACTATTTAAAAAAGCATCTGTTTCCTAAACCAAGTTTGATTTTTTGCAATCTCGTGCGATTGTAAAATTTAAATTGAGTATCTGACGTGTAAAAAAGATGTTTAGATTGTTTAGAAACATTACCTAATACCTAACTGCAAGAGCTGGAGGTTTTTGACATGTAGGGCTGGCCTGATTATTAAATATGTGTTAGGGTCTCTGCTTCTATTTATAACATTTCCCAAAACATCCTCCATTTCAAAATGAAAGCATATATTTTTTCAATCAAAGTAAACTAAGCACTAGAAATGCTGAGGTTAGGAAAACCCTAACAAAATAAGGGTCACCTGTCAGTTTATGAAGTTTAAAGTTAGGGTTTGAAATGTCTTAGGTTTCATCGTCGTGCTTATAGTTATGGTTAGAAAAAATAAACACAACAACTCCAAAATAAGATTTTTTAAAAGGCCTAAAATCTGTCTAATAATTAGGTTCAGTGTTTTTATAGTAAATACACGCTTACCAAATTATGTTTTATTTTTGGAAATACTATTAAAAATTTTGAACAAAACATTAAACCGACGAAAAAATCAACTGAAAAGCAAAAAATTAAATAAACCTTAGTCTTAATGATAATTGAGCTCCTAAACTAATGTGAGTAACTTATTTTGATTCGGCGCCAAACAAACAATTATCGAAGATCATTATACTAACATAGAAGAACTAATCAAAACGCCGCTATGCATCTCCCTGCCATCATTTTACGCTTTACCTAATTCAATTGCTAGTTTGTTTGGGCCGACTCAAAATTAGTTACTCGCATTAGTTTAGTAGCTCAATTATCATTAAGACTAAGAAGGTTTATTTTATTTTTTGCTTTTCAGTTGATTTTTTCGTCGGTTTAATTTTTTGTTAAAAAGTTTTTATTTTTAAATTTTTTGTTGTTGAAATCTACTGATTACTACCTAGCTTACTTCAACTATTAACTGTTATATAATATTATTATCTACTCTAACTATTTATTGTTATATAATATAAATTGTTTTTGAAAGTTCTCGTTAGTTGATTCCATCACTTTGTATATGATTCCATCCTTTCATAGAATGTAATTATTGTGACGGATGTAGGAGGATCTGTCAATGTCAACTACATATGTGTGCCAATATAGGTGCGTTCGGTTTTGGAAAATCTTAGCGGAGTGAGCAGATGCAGATTTTGTATCACGTGACCACCGAGCCAATCGAGCGAAGGTTATTTAACGAACGCTCATCGATCTTGGTGTCAGCTGTCAGTGCTGTTACCTTTCCGCCAAATTTTAAAATAAAAAAAAACAATCCACTTAACTTAAATCTAATTTTGCTACGCTTTTCGGATTCTTTCTGTGCAACCAAATAGTTTTGCGGAGTTCAACAGTAAGCTTCATACAATATATAATTTCACCATGGAATTGAAATTATTAAGCTTTATTTAAAATTCAGTGGTTTTCACTAATAAAAATTTATTGGATGTACTTATTACTTTCCAAGAAATTCCAAAAACATGTGTCTTTGAACATGTGAATTTGAATCAGGTTTATATTTTTTTTTTCAGTTCATCATGAATACAATTATCGAGGAAAAAGTTATTTTGTCCTTTAATATTATTCAAGAATTATTTTTCGATGATGATGATGAATAAACTTTTATAAACAAAGAACTAATTTTAACTACTAAAAAAGTATAATGAATATTTTTAAACTTAAATATAACAAAAGGAACTCTTTTTCAAAGACTTCCACTTCGTGTCACACTGTTGCCATGTGATATTAATGTCCATGTTTGTATTTATTATCGAGGCAATTTTTAACCAAATATGATTTTTGACTGATTTTTGAAATTGGTTGTCATATTCTTCCACCAACTGAATGAGTGCAAAAGTTGCTTCTTTAGACCACAACTTTTTGTCTTCATTACTATCTGATATGTCCTGAACTTCATATGCAGTTACTGCCTCGAATGCATCTTTCTCATCTGAAAAATGAATATGTAGCTCAATACGTTATATCGAATTGGAATGCGATTCTAAGGTACACCATGATAGGATTGATTAAATTCAACTTACTGGAGAATGAATGGTTCTCTCTCACATGATGTATCATCAATTGTGGATCACCACAGTTGATATCGCATATATTGCATATATATACAATACTTCCAACTGTAACTTCGGATTCGGACATTTTACTGTTATAAACATTAACAAGAGTTCTGAACTGAGAGTTATAAATTCAAAAATCAAAACAACACCACAGAAGAAAACTCAAAAAATGACCAAGAACACAAAACAGTGGGTGTTTTGTGACCAAGAATCAAGAATTGCAACTGACAAGCGATCAAATCTGTGTGCTCTCATCTTCAATTCAGAGCAGAGCGATCACATCTTTAGGCTCGCTCTGACAATAAACGAACACGGAGCAGATTGAATAGAGGAAAGAGATCTGATTTATCGAACGCTTGCCGAGCTGATAGAGGGAATCGAGCTAACAGATATGTAATAACTGAACGCAACTAATGTTCACAATCATCCCCTATTTTTCTACCCATAGGGGTGGACCATTTCATTCCAAATATGATCAACTATGAGGTATAAATAATAAAAAAGAATCATCCAAATCGTAAAACCCACTACAAAGTTATGCCTGATAGAATCGGTTAACGGGCCAAAATTCAGAGGGTGAACGATCGATATCCTCCATTTTGCTACCCTTAGGGATGGATTTTTTTGTTCCAATCCAAATGGGACCAACTTCGAAGTACACCCTATCCAATGAAAAAACAATAATCAGAATCGGACTCTTCTGTAAAAAGTTATGCGTGGTCATAAATAAATAAAAATACGCGTCGACTAGAGAACCTCCTCCTTTTTGGTTTCGTCGGTTACAAAAAGTGTCAAGGTGGATATGTAGTGTGGAATGCTTGAGTTTTAAGTTGTGTAATGTTAAATAATATGAATTCCTTCGAATTTCCTGATTAATTTTGGGATCTTATAAAGTTGGCAGCTCTGGGGCATAACAACCATCATCAAAAAATGATTTCAAGATGGAGGTACCGCAGTGTACACATCAAAGTGCTTCCTAACTACGCGGTGCCCGGAAATGTCAAATTATATCATTTGAGTCAATCCTAACATTCTAAATAATGTGTTGTGACCAGACTTTAGCGCCTGACGTCTGACTGCCGTGCAGAGGTACTTAAGACTGTGCGCGGCAGACCGTAAGCAGTACCCATGCTGACGTCACAATATTCGTAACAATCCCTGTTTCATAACATTAAAAAATCAGCTGTGGGACACCCCAGAACTTGACCGGCACTGGCTTCGCGAATTGAGCGGTCCGGCACCAAACGCGGCTCGTCCTAGCCAAAGCCCGGGTGAGCGGCCGTCTTGATGGTAACGCCCAGGAGACAAATTTAACATTCGTAGACTGGGAAACGGTGGAAAGCTCCAACTGCAGACTTAATTTGATTTGTTTGTTTTGTTGCTCTCCGCTAAATTTAGTTCTAATCCATCGGATATATTATGAATAATTGATTGGCAAAGTTTTGAATTTTGCCATTTTTTTATTTTTGACAGATGTCAGTTGGAGAAATAAATTTGACTGTTCTGTATACAGTTTTTCAAGGGCTTTCAAATCAAAGAGAGTAAACGTTATCTGAGTAGGAGAGTCTATTCTCCATAAGACAATGGTGACACTAATAGAAAGAGATGAAAGATCATTTGTGAGTCATAGTGACGTAATGGAGTCAGGGCCACCATTCTCTCTGGACAGTGGCGTACTAGCGCACTCCGAACTCTGGATTCTGAGAGTTACAGGCTCTTGAATGTATATTGGACCACTCTGTATGTTACGTGGGCCACCTGTACTCATGTCCATGTACGTCACTATGATTGGTTAATGCTACAAGATTCTGATTGGCTAGAGCTTATTAGTACCTCCTATTCAGATAACGTTTACTCTCTTTGCTTTCAAATGACATATTGCAAGTCAAGTTCCGTGCGCTATATTTTCTGTCTTTTTAATAGTGACACTTCCGTTTGACAGATGACAGCCAAAAACTAATGGTCGCATTAAGGCTGGGCCACATATGCGCGGTGGCGATAGTGACAGCGGTAATCACTAAACACATACCTGAGCTGTAACATATGCGTTATCACTCTATCAAAGCATCAATTTTCAAATAAATACTCATAAACAATGGATTTTGAAGAGGAAGTATTGCTTCTGGTAGCCGCCAATAAAGAAGAACAACTAGAATTGCAACATCATAGGAACAATAGGTACGCTCTGAACGCAGTTTTGAAATCAAGTCGAATTCAGTTTCAAAACATAATTCGTTGTTTTGTGATTGTCATACTTTATAATTATACCCCAAATGAATCTTGATAGTGGGGCATTCCACTTTCCACTAATAATCGTGAGAGTTTTATTGTCTACCGACTTTCTAACCAAAAATTTCTTAGTTTAGGCTTGATTATTGAATCGTATTCGAAATTATGCATTCTTGCGGTTCGTAATAATAATGACGTCACATAGAATCGTATTCAAATGCAAGATTGAATGCGTTTTTACGCCAGAAAACACCTCTGGTATCTTCATACCAAATTTCAGCTCGATTGGTCAAACGGTTGCGTGCAGTTATCGTGAAAGATCACAAACAGACAGACTTCACTCTGGAAATGGTCTTGGGGGACCTCAAAACGCATATTTCCGTCGATATCTCGATTTTTTTCCGCACGAATACATTACTTGACCACAGGAGGCCGGTCAAGTAAAAACTGGCGACCATAATATCCAAATGTTTGAAGTGTGGCAGCTCTTATTCTGAATCCACCTCTGTGTAGTCCCTCCTACTCAATGAACCCAAGGCGAGATTTGTAGCCTTCGCGCAAGTTTCCCTCGATTTAATGTTCCATCTCCTTTCTCCTTAATCTTATCGGTGCAAACACCCAGGGATTTTAGAATATTTTGTGTTTGTGGAAAGTGATATTAATATTAAAATGCCTCGGTGTGTCGTAAAAGACTGTATGTATTATACTAGTGCAATTTTTATGCGAGACAGTAAAGCGATTCACTTATTCCGGTAAGTTTTTAAACTTTTATATGGGTTTAGGGAGCAGCCATGTTGATTCCAAAGAAATTAGAAATTAGGGAGGTTACGCCAGGGCCAGGGCCGGACTTCTGATTTTTATTGAATGATATGATTGTAATTTTAAAATGTGTTCTCAAAATTAATTAAAATGTCGAAATAACTTATATTCCAGTTTTCCCAGAAATGAAAAGAAGCGAGAGCAGTGGAGAGTTGCATTAAATCTTGAAAAGGAAAAATTGTTTACCCACTCTCGTGTTTGTAACTTACACTTCAATAAAGAGGCATATGACTTGGAAAAATCTCCTTTTGCCATACATTTGAAGAATGATGCCATACCTAGTGAGGTAAGATATTTTTGTATTGAAACCGTTTCACACTAGATTTCGTATACTTACTTACAAAAGACTGATAAATTTTATGTCAAAATTCAATCTATTCAGTGAAAGTCAGCATGGCTACCTGAAAGCAAAATCAATAAACACAGCAATTTTTAACTTCATCCAAAAAATCATCATAACATTTGAAAAGAAACAGTTGGCTCTATCAAAAGCGTTTGATTGCCTAAACCACACAATATTGCTAGAAAAAATGAACAAATATGGCATAGGTGGAAATTGCCTAAATTGGTTCACTTCATATCTTTCTAGACATAAACAAATGGTCCAAATACAAAAAGACCTCAAAATCTGTAGGTCATCTGTCACAGCTAGACTCATATATAGGAGTGCCTCAAGGCAGCATCTTAGGACCTGTTCTATTTATCATCCATATAAATGATCTCAATCAAATGTGCTATTATTCAGAACTAGACAGTCCACAGTCCAGTGCTCTGTTGACATAACTCTAAACAGTATAACCGAATGAATTTTTCTGAAAACGTAAAATTCCTGGGATTGTACATAAAGGAACATCTAACCTGGGATACCCATTTAAATTACCTAAGCTCTAAACTAAACAAAACCTGTTATGCATTGAGAGTAATTAGCAAATATGCCACTGAGAATGTGATGAAAATTCTATAAAACGCAAATTTTGAATCGACAGCTAAATTCGCTATTTTGTTTTGGGGGAGTAGCACACAAACTCAGAAAATATTTACCACCCAGAAAAAGGCCATCCGTATAGTATATCGAATGGGTTAGAATGAAACCTGTCGAGGAACATTTAAGTCAAATAAGATTTTTACCATTTTCGCTTTGTATATATACAAATGCCACATATTTGTCTTCAATAACCGATGCAGCTTTCCACCGCCAACAGAATATAATACAAGATCAGAACAAATGAACTATCAACCACATAGATTAACAACCACGGAGAAGGGTCCACAGTACATGTGTATGAAACTGTTTAACAAATTACCCATTCATATTAAGAAAATAAATACCCTAACATCATATAAAAAAGAACTTGAAAAATTGTTGCTAAACATTGAACCATACTCTCTGGACGAATATATGAACATGTGAAACATACTTCCCTGACACCATGCCAACTTAAGTTTCTACAATTTTAGTGTTAAATCATTGTGAACTTTCTTTGAAATAAAGTGTATTATTATACATTTTTATTAGAAACATGTTTTTTTTTGTGTAAGAACAATAATAATTTTTTATTTTATTACAATGTTTTCAAACTCTTTTGGATAATTTTGATAGGTTTCGAAATAAGTTGAAAAACTGGATTGGGATTGCCTTTGTATACAGACAATGAAAAACCAAACTCATCATTGTAGTCAGGCATCTTATTCATGCCGTCGTAAATATCTACTCGCCTCACTCAAACTCACTGGAGCTGTTTATTTTTTGTGGTCTGTATATACCTTGCTGTAAAGAGTGTTTGTTAACTGATAGTAAAATTGTGGTAGGTTTTCATTTTATGAAAGATTTATGAAGCATTATTCCCTAAAATCAATTTTGTATATTTATAGAATGTTACCCCAGACTATGCCAGACCTTCAACCAGTACTGGTGCTTATGAAGGAAATAATGGAATTGAAATAAAAACTTCAGATTCACCTAGATTAAAGAAAAAACAAGTAAGTTACCTATATTATAAGATTAAAATTAATTCTATCTTCTCCCAAATGTGGTGTTCAACTAATGAGTAAAATGCCTAGAAATGTAATATCAAGTTTTAAATACTCGGTAGTGTAACAAAGTTTCGTACCTTTTTTATATACGATATATATAGTATAGCCGCGTCTATTCAAAAAATGATTTAAGTAAATTGGAATAAATCTTTTGGGTGATTGACTTTATCTCCTCAGGATTCTCAGGAATATTCCATGATGACTTCAGAAACTTCGATAACAGATATTGAGGAAGCTGAAACAAAACAAAATACATGTGGGACTTACTTTATTGACATTGATGATATTTTGAAAAGAGAAATAAAGGAAGAAGCAACCCAATTCGAACCATTTAGTGAATATGGAGTGCCTAATGAGTGTTTGAAAAAGCATGAGAATGAAATATTTATTGATCGAAATTCAAGCGAATTCGATGTTATGACGAGAAATACAGTTGAAGACACCAAGGAATCAAAGTTTTTTCCAACTTGTAAGTATCATTTAGGAAGTATTAAATATTCGCAGATATATGCTCAGTTTAACACTCTAAGACAGAACTTGAAGTAAAAAGTAGAAGGTCTCCATCTTAAATTAATAGAAGCTATTGGCTCTTATGAGACGGATTTAACTTGAATTTCAGGTTACGGGGGAAATACGAATTCCAACGATCTTGGTGGTGAATTGGCAAAACCCAAAGTCAACCACTTTAATAATGGAGTTATATTAAAGACTGAAGATCACTCTGAATGTACCGATGACCGAAAAACAAATAGTGCAGAATGGAAAACAGAGACACACAAAACTGAGGATGACACTGATATCATTTATGAAGATATCAAACCTCAAATACTTGAGGGAAAATCAAGTGAAAAAACTGAATATGAGTCTCACTCGAACTCTTTTGCCGATATATTAATAGGAACAGAAACTAAACCAAGCTTTCATCAACTTTCAAAGGGTAAGATGGTATTCATATTGAATAGAAATGTTCTGCAAAGTCAGATTTTTACAAAGATATGTCTCAAGTGAAGAAAGTAAATCTAGTGCAATTAGCTCAGAATGTCATTAAAAATATATATATAAAAAATTACAAAATATATTTTGAAGTTCAATTCTATAGAACCTACAAGTTTTGTAATATAGTTGAGTGAGATTTCTTTTTTTTTCCAGAATGTAAGTAGAATTTGTAAATAACGCGATTTTACAAGGAATCCCTTATATAAATGTTGCAAAATAACAGAGATCTCATTAATTGATATGGAATTTTTTATTGAACCAACAATTTCCTTGTCCTTCGAATATAACAGTATAGATACACTCTATAGATAAATTAATTGACAAGTACATGAAATATAAAAATTATGCATGAAAATACAATAAAATCAACAGGTAGAGACAAGATTCTCAGTCACGTTGCGAGCTTAATACTTATAAATTCATATAGTACTTATAAAAAATTGATATTATTTTTCATCGAGTATCTTGACAGAACATGTGATTTTTCAACTTTCTTTTGAAAACGGGAACATTTTGGTTGTTCAAAGAGCTTGGAGTCTGTCATACTGGGAAACGCTGATGTGAATTAAAGTTATCCCGAATGCTGGTATTGTTAGAGTAATTTGTTGGATGTAAGTGCATATTTGATAATGGGTAATATGTGCAAGTGGCATAATGTGGTAATTTCCATACAAGTCACGAAGTGTTTTCAGCAGTTTGATGAGGTTTTTCACTTGTGGGATACCAAATGGTATTGGATATTGTAGAAGACAATGTACTAAGTATAAATATAGAGCTCTCAATGGATATTTAGGTATAATATATAATTGATATCATTTATCTATACCCTCGACTGTACTGAGGGTGAGGTTTGGCGTCTATTGTTTCAGAAACTTAGTAGCGACTGACGAGTGCAGATCAGTGTTTCGTAGTGCCTTTTCAATTGTGTGTTGTGCTTCGAAGCAAAACTGCTACAAGTACATAATTTCTTTCCCAAACCATTTGAAATCTAGTTACTGTACACATTTATAGGCTTTTTAGTCAAAGATTGTGCTCACATTCTAGCCAAGCCACTCCAAATAATCTCCAATACTGCACTAAAGACAAATACATTTCTACAGGTTTGGAAAAAAAAGTAAGGTTATCCCCATTTTTTAATCAGGAGATATAAATGACATGAAGAACTTTCGACCCATCACAGTGCTATGTAACTTTGTGAAGAGCTTTGAGATATGTATATATATATAATAGAATTTCTCCCAAGGTACAAAATATAATAACATCTGAGCAATATGGCTTTATCGCAAAAAGTTCCACTATTATCAATTTAATAACATTTACACAAACTATAAGTTACACTTTAGAAAATTAGCTCTTGGTGGACACAATAGAGAGAGAGAAATATACTTTATTGTCTAAGAAAAACTTTCTCATTGACAAAGCTTGTTAAAAAATATAGTTTGTATAATTTGAACAAAAGAGAAAAAATAAAAAACAAACACAAGTACAAGAAACACATAATTTGAACATAAGTTCACATGTCATAGAATAAACATATAAGATATTACCGGATAAAATAAGCTTCAACACATAAGTGTGTAAATGTTAACAATATAAAAATATTAATCACAGCAAGGTTTCATTGTAATATTCCTCAAGATTGTAGTACGCTTTTGTTTCAAGGGCTTCTTTAACAATGTTTCTGAACTTTTTATAGTTTTTTTCCTTTCTGATTTCGTATGGTTAATGGTTATACAACTTTTTACTTTCATAGAACAAACAATCTTTTGTCAGACTTGTTTTTGGAACAGGAAGAGGTATTTTATTTTCTGTTACTTGCCTGGTTACGTAATTTGTATGTTTTGGAATTTCTACCATCTTATGATGTTTGTAAATCAGACAGACAGTTTCTAGAATGAAAATACAAGTAGCAGTGAGAATTTTTTCTCTTATAAATAATGGTCTACATGACTCAAGTACTCCCACCTTGCATAAGTACCTAACTGCTCGCTTTTGCAAAACAATATACAGATAAAAATACAGATTTTTCAAAGGTCTTCGACAAGTTGGACCACACTATACTCATTTCTAAACTCAATGAAATTGGTTTTGATTCAAGCCTACTACAATTCTTTTATTCTTATCTTACGAATCGATTTCAATTTATTGAATAGGTATAGAGGACACGAATCTGAGGAATACAATGCCACCAGTGGCGCACCACAGGGAAACAAACTGGCTCCTCTCTGCTGTTCTTCCTGTTCATCAATGACATAGGAATGAGTATGGATAGTGAAATTCTATTATTTGCCGATGACCTGAAAGTGTTTCGTGTTATATAGTCACTACAACACAATTTAGATTTTTTTTTGTAATTTTTCCCATTTTTTTTTTTTTAGATTCCGAAACATTGCCTCTACAACATAGAGAAGAGGATGAAACAGCTGCAGAAAAAGACAATGATACAAGGAAAGAAATGAGTATTGATTCCAATATTGATTCTAAATCGTTTGCTCCAAAGAACAATGTTGGCAACTTGAGAGTATTCATACAGGAGGAAAACCTTTTCAATGCAAAATTTGTTCAAAATTTTGTAGCCAAATGCCGTTTGTTGAAACATGAGAGAACTCATATAGAGGAAAAACCATTTCAATGCAAAGTTTGTGCAAAACCGTTTAAGCAGAAAGTGTGTCTTACTATACATGAGAAAATTCATACAGGGGAAAAACAATTTCAATGCAAAATTTGCCTGAAGAAATTTGTAGTAAAATCCCGTTTGTTGAAACACGAGATAATTCATACAGGGGAAAAACCATTTCAATGCAAAATTTGTTCAAAGAATTTTGCAGTAAAATCAATTTGTTGGTGCACGAGAGGATTCATACAGAGGAAAAACCATTCCAATGCAAAATTTGTTCGAAGAGTTTTGTTGTAAAATCTCGTTTGTTAACACATGAGAGAATTCATAGAGGGGAAAAACTATTTCAATGCAAAATTTGTTCCAAGAATTTTGCAACCAAATCAAGTTTGTTGAAACATGAGAGTATTCATACGGGGGAAAATTCTATTTAAATGCAAAATTTATCTGAAGAATTTTTCAGTAAAATGCAATTATTGGTAACGAAAGAATTCATACAGAGAAAATTTAAAATTTGTGCAAAACCGTTTAAGCACAAAGCGAGTCTTACTATACATGAGAGAATTCATACAGGGGAAAACTATTTCAATGCAAAATTTGTCTAAAGAATTTTGCAGTAGAATCCCGTTTATTGACACATGAGATGAGTCATACGGGGAATAAACCATTTCTATGCAAAATTTGTGCAAAACAGTTTAAGCACAAAGCCAGTCTCACTATACATGAGAGAATTCATACAGAGGAAAAACAATTTCAAGCAAAATTTGACCTAAAGAATTTGGTATGTTTCTCAGAAACTCATCAAACATAGATTCGTTGAACTTTTAAACTTAATAACTTCTCCTTAGCTGCTAGCTTCAATCGATCTGAATTCAAATGTGGTGGAGTGGCGATTTGGAGTAGCGATACAATACAAATAAAATCCCTAAAATTGGACCAGTTCTGTACTGAGAAACATTTTGAGGTTTGCGGGATTCTTACAAGAGAAGAAAATTCAAATTTCATCATAATACTTGCTACGGGTCACCATCTAGAGACCTAAAAATATTTATGATCTTATCTTCTTGATTTTTTAGAGCCGCACAATGCTAATGTCGTTTTTGTGGCGATTTGAACATTGACTCCTATAATAAAAAATCCTGATTTCAATTATCTCCTAACTCTTCTTGAATGCTTCAATATGCAGAGCCTTGTGAAGAGGCCTACAAGAGTAACATATACTTCTGTCAAAAAAATTGACCATATTTTAGTAAATTTCTACACAACATAACTATTTCAACTTACTCACTACATATACAACTCTCTGGAATTTTCTTGGACTTGTCCAGGGCATTCGACTGCACAATACTACTAATTAAACTTGAACACTACGGTATCCGTGGTACTGCTCTAAACTGGTTCAAATCAAATCAATCAATCAAAGGAAACATGCAGTTAAAATTAGAGACGAAAGAGGTAACTACATACAGTCGAGTGCTCTGGACATATTCTTATTGGGAGTGCCGCATTATATTCTTGAACGATTTTTCTTTACTTGCGGATCAAGACAAGACTAGCATCAACTATGCTGATGATAGTACATTACTTCTAACTACTACATTACTTCAGATATTCATAATTAGCTACACGAGGTGAAGATGCTTTAACTACTCTGCTTAAGTGTGAGTCAGAATAAAATCAATAAGATAAAATCGTTTATAGGGATCAATAAAACTAGAACTGTATTAAGAAATGAAGTATATAGGTTCTTGTTAGATAGTTGCTTCTACAGTATGGATGAATTTCTTGCTTTCAGTGTTTAGAATCACTTTGAAACTTTGTGTTTGTCTCCTTTGACTAGTCCAATGAGTTTTCTCATGTATTTAATTCTGTAATTGTTTATATGTGAAAATGTTAGTGATGAATAAATTATCTATATATGCTTCCCATTTCCCCGAGCTAGTCATAAATCCCGACAAAACTAATATGGTCTTGTTTAAAGTCAATCAAGCCTGGGCCACACCAGAGTACACTATTCTTAATCAACATAAAATTGGAATTTTCCGACCACGTTGCATTGCAAACATGAAACATTTTCAACCACAAAACATGTGCCATCAGTCAACATTCGTGGGAGACAGACGTCGTCCACGTGGTCAGGAAGTCAGGTTAATGTGAGTTATTGTATAGCCGTTCCAAGTATATCGCAAAGTTATTTTATTGTGAAAGTTTTGGTATCATTTCGGAAGGGGGCCGAAGTTGTGGCTATAGCCCCAATTACTGGAAAAGTATCTTGTAATAGATAAGCCATAAAAACAAGCAAGCAAGCAAGTGAACATTGGAAAATTATTTTTCTGTCCCTCTTTATTCAATCCATTTCCTTTTTCCTTTTTGTAACTTTTACGTTTTGGCTTTTATGTTCAACAACGATCATTTTCATTTTATGATATTCATATTTCTTCGATTCTTGTTTCCTGTTTGAATACTGTGAAGTATGAATTTTGATTTTTTTATTTATATATTTTTTTATATATATTTTTTTTTATATATATATATATATATATATATATATATATTTTTCTTTTCTTCAATTTCTCGGAATGAGGGTCTGATTCATTCAATTAATATAATTTCTTTTAACGACGTTTCGACATGGTATTTGTCATCACCTGGTTAAAGCACTAAAATTGAAAATATGGAGTTTGAGACATATTTAACTCGACACAATATCAAAATGTATGCACTAAAATAATTCTTTAAAAACATATGATTCGAAATATAACACGTTATTTAACACAATATCAAAATATCTGTAATATATATGAGTATTCACTTACAAATTATTTTATTTGAATTTCTGCGTTCGCATTGTACGAACGTTATTGTAGGTGTGTAGGTTCATAAGTACACCGGATTGTTTATATTGAGTTCTAGTATATGAGCCGGACTGTATTTTTTATTTTTTTGGCAGCATGTAAAGATCAGTTATTATTATTATTATTACTATAAACAAAGTTAAAAAAGGTTGTTATAAATCTAAAATGTATATATATATATACATTGTAGCTCCATAAACCCTCAAATAAAACTGAAGTTACACCAAAATGATGCATATATTTTGAAGGTCATCTACCTAGTACTTTTTACGAAGACGATCCAGTACGAAAATTTTCACCCTAGGAACAACGCTGCAAAGTTCAGCACAGTCGGAAACAAAGAGAGTAAACGTTATATGACTAGGAGGTACTAATAAGCTCTAGCCAATCAGAATCTTGTAGCATTAACGTGTCATAGTGACGTACATGGACATGAGTAGAGGTGGCCCGCGTAACATACAGAGTGGTACAATATACAATCAAGAGCCTGTAACTCTCAGAGTGCGGGGTCCGCTACTGTCCAGAGAGAATGGTGGCCATGACATATTCATATACGTCACTATGACTCACAAATGATCTTTCATCTCTTTCTATTAGTGTCACCCATTGTCTTATGGGGATAGACTCTCCTACTCAGATAACGTTTACTCTCTTTGAGTCGGAAATACAGTGACTAGGTTTGTTTTGGTTCGAAGCCGGGACGAATCCGAATCGGTTCTAAAGAGTAGGACAAACGTAGCGTGAATGATTTTGCCCGGATCCATTTTCAATAAACGACTGTCTGACTAATTCGAACGGTTCTAGGACCGTCCCTACTGTGAACCAAAACAAGCCTTATGTCAAAGAGTTCTAACCTCTTTGCTTATGTATTCTGTGGCTGTGGTCGGAAATTTTTATTACTTGGCCATCAAGAGAGGAGCTACAAAAGTTTTGTACTCTTGTATTTCTGGGAGTATTTTGGATGAAAAGTGTATTTAATTAAATGGAAAAATTTGTGTATAATATATATTACCCGATAATAAATTCAATAAATGTCTGCAAAGTTTATTAAAAAAATTACAACAAACCACTAACAACCACAAAAAAAAATGATTTAAGTAAATTGGTGATTGACTTCATCTCCTCAGGAATATTCCATAATGGCTTCAGAACCCCACAAATGTAAAGCAAACTTTCGATAACTGATATTGAGGAAGCGAAGCAAAACAAAACGTGTGGGACTTACTTTGTTGACATTATGATATTCTAAAAAGAGAAATAAAGGAAGAGGCCACCGAATCCAAACCATTTAGTGAATATGGAGTGTCTAATGAGTGTCTGGAGAAGCATGAGAACAAATATTTATTGATCAAAATTCAAGCGAATCAGATGTTATGTCGAGAAATAGAGTCGAAAACCCCAAAGAATCAAGGTTTACTACAACTCGTGAGTATAATTTAGGAAGTATTGGATGTTCACAGATATATACTCATTTTAATAACCTAAGACTTGAAAATTAGATTGTCCCAATCTTAAAGTTATGAGGCATTTTTTTTTCTTCAAGAAAAACAACTTATAATATTCACAACAATTTTTTTAATGTCATGCCATTTATTCATCATTCTGTATCTATAATTTGCAAAGTGAAACTCAACCTAGTCAGAGGCAGAAAGTTTTCTACAAATTGATAGGTATCCAACGATTGTTGGTATAGTCCAGTCCACTGTACCAAAAGTCATGTTAACTTCTAAACGCCATGAGATAGCAAAGTGAAGCGATTTAGATTTAATCACGAAGAAGCCATCCTAAGCAATGCATCATGTATTTATTGTTTCATGCATCTGTGATGGTAAATTAATGTTATAGTTTCAACATGAATTTCAGATTTCTGGGGAAATACGAATTCCAATGGTCTTGCTGATGAATTCGCCAAACCCAAAGTCAACCATTTTGAAAATGGTGTTACAATAAAGATTGAAGATCACTCTGAATGTACGGACAATTCGTCAACAAATAGTGCAGAATGGAAAACGGAGGCACTCAAAACGGAGAACATTGATTTCATTTACGAAGATGTCAAACCTCAAATATGTGAGGAAAAATCAAGTGAAAAAAGTGAACATGAGTCTTGTCCAAATCCTGTTGGCATATATCAATCGGAACAGAAATTAAACCAAGGATTCGTCGTAAACTTACGAAAGGTAAGGGGGTTTATTCTCGCCAATTAGCTCAGAAGTTAAATGCTACAACGTACTGAAAATTTGTAATATAATTAAAATATCTCTTTATCAGAATGTAGAATTCGTAAAAATATGTGATTATACATGAATCACATATATAAAAGTTGCAAAATAATGGAGATATCATTAATTGATATGGAATAGATTCACCCTTTGAATAAAATAGAATTGACTTTTCAGCTGAAGTGCTATCTCTACCCACATCAACCCTATAAAAATTTGAGGTAATCTCCAAGCACTAGATGCCCATATTTTTATGCAAGCTTATCAGCTTTATATACAGGTGGTGGCTTATTTCTAAAAAATTAATATATAATTTATAGATTCAGCTTTAAGGACATTCACAATTACTTCACTACTAAATCCAATAATTGTGGTTTCAGTATTTTCAAAATGCTGTTGTTAATCAATGTGCCTTAATAACTTGTATTATCCATAAATATTATTGAAGGCTTTTCTAAATTTGTTAATAGCTAATATTCAAACCCATGCAGAAATTTTGTTTGGTTCATTTCTTTATTGTAATCACAATTCTTTGTTTTCAAACAAACAATAAAATCAACTTCACTAATAAACCTCAAAATGCATCCAGCATGAAGTATAAATAAAAAAAAATCTACAGACATATTTTTTTTTATTTTATGCTTTTTATACTTGCCCCACCAACCTTGGCTTTTTTACTCTCTTAAAATTGTTTCAAGAACTTGCAACAAATAAAATTTCACTGGTTTCATCTTATTTAACGAATTTTATTGTAAATTACAAACTTTGTAATCTTGCACATACAAAATTACCAAAAATGACGTCATACTCTTTTTAATGTGAAAATACTATACTGCCACAAAATTAAGTGAATAATGTTGAAAATGCATTTGTTTGAGCAGTAGAAAATGCTCATGATGTATGATGAATACATAGACAGTGGATAAAGTAGAAGAATTCAAAAATGGCCGCTGGAGCACAAAGCCAAGATCACATCTGTTTTTTTTATCGTTTTGGTCCATATTGTTTTTTTGATTGACTTTTGCAAGAAAAAGTTGTAATTTTTTGGCAATATAAAGTTACTAAATAGCAATATAAAGATTTCTTTTTTTTATTCTAACGAAAAATATTGTTTTCTCACCTATATGTGTTTTATCTGTGAATATCAAGTATGCTTTTGTATCTTGACATCCCTGAATTTCAGATCAATCAAGAAATCCCAAATGTGATAAATGCGAAAAACCATTCAGTCATCTAAAAAATTTGTGGAACCACAAAAAATATACGTGTGGAGAGGGTCCTGTATTCCAGTGTTTGTTCTGCAATTTATCTTCAAAATATATTCAGAATGTGCAAAAACACATGTTCTTGAAACATGACACAATGTTGTCACGAGGTGAATTACGCAAGCAAAATATGTTGAAGGATTTCCAAAAATTGTATTAAATAGCAGTGAATTTCTTTTCGAATGAATAAATTATAATTTACCGCGCCCTACACACAAAAAGAACTTTAATGCCAAAGGAATTCATTCCATTCCTTTCATGGTGGACCTAGGACTCCCTCAGTAGTTATCCATTGGTACAAATATTGGTCGACTTGGTGTTGAATTTATTTTTTTTATTTGTGGAGAATATAAGTGTGAATAGAACTCAAATCGCCAATATATGTTTTTTTATTTAACACATTTGTTTTTCTTTCATTCATGTGAACCATTTCTAAGAAAAGTATTTTTGTTTAATGACTTTCAATATCAAATACGATGGTCTTCATCTATTACATGATCTGCTAAAGCACATGATCTTATATTTCTACTACAATCACTTTTATGACTTGTGATTCGATCTTTTAGTAAATATAATAATATAACCACAAAAACATGAAAATCACTATTCAATCATTGTTTACCATCCTGCTATTTTAGAATACACATAATAGGTGGCGCCTTCTTCGCAGAGTTTTCTATTAGGGAACACGCATGTGCCCCTTTTCCAAAGAGAGTAAACGTTATAGGAGAGTCTATTCCAAAGAGAGTAAACGTTATAGGAAAGTCTATTCCCCATAAGACAATGGTGACACTAATAGAAAGAGATGAAAGATCATTTGTGAGTCATAGTGACGTATATGGTAATGTCATGGCCATCATTCACTCTGGACAGTGGCGGACTAGCGCATTTCGCACTCTGGTATCTGAGAGTTACAGGCTCTTGAATGTATATTGAACCACTCTGTATGTTACGTGGGCCACCTATACTCATGTCCAAGTACGTCACTATGATGCGTTAATGCCTCCTATTCAATTTACTCTCTTTGCCCCTTTTCAAAAAAAAAATTATTTGCACATAAGGATTACCACCTAGGGAGCTAGTAACAAAATAATGTTTTTACAATTTGAAATTGAAAACGTCAATTTTTTCATCACATTCAAAAACGTACTCCTGGCGCCTCTGATGGACATATGCATCGCTACTTCACACAGTTCAATTTTTTATCGGTAGTTGCTTCGAATTTGTTGAAGTTAAATGCTTATTTTAGAAGTGACTTGGCAACGTTGTAATTAGTATTTTGTAGTAATTATGATTCTGTGATTTCGTGACTTGAAGTCATAGAACATAAATTACGTTTTCTGTTTGTGGTTTTTTGGTTAATCTTGGGAAGTGACAAGTGCACTTCAATCTTTTCTTTCATTTCAGTCAACCTGTCTCCTGTTGGTTTGTATGTTTGCAGCTCTGAAATTACTGTCTGAAACAATCATTAAAAAGGCTGTGTGATAGTGCACGAAAAAGGCTTAGTGTAATAATGGATTTAACTCAATATGTGATTTAACTTTCATCTCCTCAGCAATCAAATATAGTTCTACGAACACTCTTTGGCAATATTCCATAATGGCTTCAGAATACTCCAAATGTAAAGCAGAACTTATTGATGAAGATGAAATAGAACAAATCGCCATTGGGACCAACTTTGATATTCATGATATTTTAAATGCAGAAATAAAGGAAGAGGCCACCGAATTGAAACCATTTAGTGAAGATGGAGTGCTTAATGAGGGTCTGGAGAAGCTTAAAAATGATGAATTTAATTATTCAAATTCAAGCGAATTTGAGGTTATGCAAGAATCAAAGTTTTCTCCAATTCGTGAGTTTCCTTTAAGATATATTGAACGTCTATATATATATATATATATATATATATATATATATATATATATATATATATACATTTGAATCTTTATCCCAAATTAAAAGGAGATTACTGTGTCTATGGAAAAAATGCAGTTTAGGGAGAATCAACAGATTTGTAAAATACACAAGCTTCCCTAACCAAGAAAATAACAAATAATTCAGTGGTCAGTAAAAAAAATTATTTTTTAAAATCCATTATTTTCACGACGGTAAATATCCAGTTATTAGACTCGCACGGATTCAGACATGGCATTTTGTGAAACTATCGTATTTTCGCCTTCTGAAGACAAATCCGAAGTCAAAACATGGCATTCTCAAATACTTTCTGAGATACGAGCTTCCAGCAGTACAAAAGGCCTTATTGTCAGCGCTTTTTTCAGCCACTGAAAACACTCACCATTCGTCCTTTTTTTTAACAAAAACACCACACATACGTATGTTTAGTATTTTTTGTACGAAAAACTGCCGTTTTCTAAGATATCCACTTCTCTTCAGAATGTAAATACATACGATTCTTACTTTTACCCACCAAAAGCATAATAATTTTTATATTTATGATGTTGTTTGCCTTAACTTGAGGGTCAAAAGTCAAACGTTACAATAGTTGTATTTTGTTGACCTCCTAATTTCTAGTGTACAACCCTTCGCATTGGGGGGCATTTTGAAATTAAGTAATTTCTTCAAAGTACGTGACTGCCAAGATTTTTTTAATTTTCAAGCTTTTAGAGAAATAAACTATCACATAAACCAAAAATTTTGGTGATACGGCGAATTCTCTCTAATCTGCATTTTTACCAAAGTCTTTCTTTTTACATCATGATTTTGTTTTTCAAGAGTCTATTATAAAATCAATTAATTTGGATATATTATATTTAATAAGTACAATAATTGAGGTTTTCCTCAGCTTCTGAGTTTCAATTTGAATTACAGATATTTGCGGCAATACAAATCTTAATGGTCTTGTTGGGAAATTGGCAAAATCCCAAGTCCACCATTTCCAAAATGGAGTTACTTCAAAGAGTGAATGTACCAAGGATTCATCACTAAATAGTGCAGAATTCCAAACGGAGCACTCAAAACTGAGAATATCATTTACGAAATGTCAAACCTCAAATGTATGAGGAGAAATCAAGTGGAAAGAGTGACAATGAGTCCTACCCGAACTCCCATGCTGGTGAATTGGTAAATCCCAAAGTCAACCATCTTGATAATGGAGTTATATTAAAGAATGAAGATCACTCTAAAGGTATCGACGATCCGCCAACAAATAGTGCAGAATGGAAAACGGAACAATTAAAACTGAGTTCGACATTGATATCATTTACGAAGATGTCAAACCTCCAATATTGGAGGAAAAATCAAGTGAAAATGGGTCCTACACAAACTCCATTGCTGATATATTAATTGGAACAGAAACTGAACTAAACTCTTCTCATGAACTTTTGAGAGGTAAGATTTATGTATTTACTTATAAACCCCAATACAGTTTAGAAAATATATATATATATATATATATATATATATATATTGTTAAAATAATAATGTAACAATATTTCTAAAATTGTCAACTTTTATTTTCCCTGTATATTTTATTTGACTTTGAAAATATTTTTTGTTTTCAATTTTGATTTATTTCTAATTCTTATTTTGGCTATTCAGCTCCGCGATGGGCGCCAAATTGTTATAATAATTAATTGCTAAAACAATATTGTTTTACCCCGCGTTGGGCTATAAATTGATATAAAATGATGATAGCTAAAAACAATTTTGTTGTTAATCTCGCCCCGCGTTGGCGACAAATTGTAATAATATTTGAATTGTGAAAACAATGAATTTTGTTATTATTTGATTTATTATTATTTTCTTACAAATATATTTTTTTTTGCACCGCGTTGGGCACCAATTGTAATAAAATGTGATTGCTAAAAACAATAGTTGATTATTTTTGTCCCACTTTGGGCTATAATTGATATGATATGTGATAGATAATTATTTTCACCCTGTATAATATATTGTAATGTAATAATAATTGCTAGCTAACGTCACTGTTTTCTCGTCACGTTGCTGCCAATTGGTATTACCCTTTCTTACCACGACTAAACTCAGTTGGTACGCCTTTCGTCTCAGATAGCCGGTCCTGGCAATAGAGCCACTGCCCTATCTTGATGTCTATTTCAATTCAGTGTTTATGAGTAGGATTGCAGATCATTGTGGAAAATAAACCAGAAATTATCGAAAAATAATTATTTCCTTTATTCAGGAAAACTTATATTTACCTGGCCTACGATAGATAACTTATACTATGATCAATTGACAAATTTTCATAGAAAATAATGAAGAACAGTGATGTATACAGTTTACATAACCTCACTTTTTGTTGAGGTTGGAAGAATTCTTTTATAGTTCAATACCAAAATAAAATAGAGTTCTTCAAATACAATACGAGTTACGTTGTAAGGTTATTCAGTTTGTGATGTGCACTAAAAAAGTTTATACCTGGAGCTGGAACTGTCGCTGTTACAATACCCGCCAAGAATCTGAAATCCTTTTTCAATCTACTGCTCTCAGGGACTCTCCATTACTAAAGGAACCATACAAATCCCAGAAATCAGCTTGGAAACAGTTTTATGTGGAGTACATAAAAGGTAATCTTGTTTTCTCCTATTTATTTGTGTCGAAATTCTCTTGAGGTTGAATTGGTTATTTTATTATAGACAAAATACCTTGTATTCGTGAAAATCTTGAAAGGAATCTTTCCTAAAATTTTGTACGTGGCGTTCTTTTTTCAAAATTTTTCAATCTCCTCTGGCTTTGTTTTTTCATCCCCTGGATACCATTTCTGTTTTGTCCATTTTATTTGAATTTTCAAACTCGCGCACTTTCTTGTCACATTATCACTCTTTTGGGTTATTTGAAAAAACTTATTAACTGAAATATTTTACCTTTCTTAAAAACTATATACAATATTTGATGATAATTGTCTTTGACATTTCACAGTTCTTATTTTTCCACAATTTCAAATCTTACATCTGACCATACTGTTCCCTGATTGGCTATTGTCATCAAGAAGTTTGTTGTTCTCCCATTGGCTATTTTTAGTTAGATACAATTTCATATACTGTATGTTTCAAGCTTAAAATTTTGTTGATCACATTTAATTCAGAATGATTTTGTGAATCTAGACTTTTTTGTATTTTGAACAATTATAGGTTGTAATCATTTTGACAATGTATGAAAATGATTGCATTATAGTATTTGCATATTTTTACCTATCAATATTATACAGAGGCTTCATAAAGGAAATAGAATCTCAAAAATATGTAAAAACAATATCTCATGAACTACTAACTATTAAGTAATTATTATTTTTGTGGGTTTTTTATGAAATTATTTTTTTTTCCTTTAAAAATATATTACTGGTCCTTTATAACATAACAATATATATATATATATATATATATATATATATATATATATATATATATATATAAATTTGCAAATATATACAAAATTCTACTAAATATTAATTGAGCAACAGACTAGAGTACTTGTTTTTAAAAATATTTGAGTTATCACAGAAGAAATCAATTTTATTACAATACATATTTCCTAGTTTAATATAGGTGAATAAGTTTGTTGAGTGATGTGGTACCACGAATAAGTTTTTCTGTCTGGTGTGCCTGTTTGGAACCTACACAATATAAATAATACTAGTGACGAAGTTTATATAAATGAGGACTGTCAGATGGGAGCTGTAAATACTGTACTTCTCACACCCCAGTTACCTTACTGTATCTAAGAGAAGTGATCTGAACTGTCTCTCCTTTACCACCAAAACAGTCAGAAAAGAAAATATCATGATACCAAATTCTGAATTCTGATAACAAATCAAAAACTTCTTGGCAAATTATCAACCAGATTAAAAAAAAACCTAAACAGAAAAGTGTAATAAATGTTAAGCAAAATGATGTCAATATCGGAGACGAAGAACTAGCTAATAAATTCAATGAGAATTTTACCAAACCAGTGATTGAAAACAGGATCTATGATCTAAATTTCCTTGAACAAAATGTATCAACCAATTCTAATAGTTTTTCCTATTATCAGTTTGTGAGAGTGAGTCTTGAGCTTGTTTCTCAGCTGAAAAATTTAAACTCCTTCATTCCAATCTGCTCTCTTTGTCATCTTTGACTTTATATTTAATAAATCTGTCTTCTGCAAATGGAACATTTCCAGCAAATTTGAAGATTGCAACAGTATGCCCTATTTTAAAAAAAGGTGATCTGAATGACTTAGATAATTAAAGAGCAATAAGTTTACTGTCAAGTCTCTCCAAGCCATTCGAGCTGAATTTAAAAAAGCATGGCTCTATTTTGAAGTTTCTGTAGTCGCGCTAATTCATTTTCGTTCAGTATGTACAGGATTGTAGAGCAATAAGTGAAATGCGGTAGGAGTAATGAATTGTACACCAATGATTCTGCCCAACTCGTTAAGTATGGGGCTCATCTAACTGAATAATGTATTTTAAATATTATTTTTATAATAGAGTTAGCATGCTCTTTAAACTGTAATCTCCTATCAACATTAACCCCAAGTATTTAAATAGGTTCACCTGTTCTACGCTGTCAGAACCGAGTATTACCTCATACTTTTCTTTACAAACATTTCTATAGCATATTTCTGTACCTATTACCATATACTTGGTTTTCTCGACATTGATCTTCAAATAGTTAGCACATCACCATCTGAAATAGCTTCCAATGTTTTGTTAATAGTTTCTATAAGTATTTTGTGATAATTACATGAGAAGTATATCAGTGAATCATTTGCAAAGAGATGCACTGAGCAGTTCCCTATCACCTCTGGATATCATTTATAATAATAAAATAATTTAGAATTTTTAAGTAAATAAAAATACCAAAATATAAATGTCACATATACACAGATAGAACTAACATTTTATCTGGAATTTAAAACTAATCAAATGTAAAATATAAATGTCATATATACACAGACAGAACTAACATTTTATCTCGAGTTTGAAAATTCAGAAATCCTGTAGAAACAGTTTTCTTGCAGATATTTCTTCAATTTTGATTTGAACATATTTTTGTTTTGAATTTTCCTTAGATCAGTTGGAATAGTTGGCTCAGGGCCAATAAACTTAAGATAAATGCCCGAAAAACTAAGTGTATGATATTAGGTAGCAAAATCAATTGTACTAGGTTCAATCAAGGAAATTTTGTGTTAAAAATTGATGATTCTGTAATTATGTTTGTTAATGAGATAAAGTACCTCGGCATTCTATTCGACCCTCAACTCAATTTCTATAGGCATATTGATTTTTTATTTAAAAAAATAGGCAAAAAAGTCGGCCACTTTTATAGAATTTGTACAAACCTTTCCCCATAGTGTAGAAAAATTGTATATAACACTATCATATACCCACATTTTAATTACTGCATGTCCATATTTCTCTGCTGTTCATCTGCGCAAATACATCGTTTGCAGCTACTTCAGAATAAAGCAATGCGTATTTTATTACGTTGCAGCAGGTTAACAGCGATAAATGATATGTTAATGAAGCTGACATTTTTAAATATTTCCCAACTGATACATTATAATTTAAGGTTCAATGACCAGTTCACATACAAGGCTTCAATACAAATGCTTTGGAAAAAACCCTCTTCATCGAAGGTTTGAGATTAAATAATGATCTACCTCTGTTGGTTAAGACGTCAGCAAATGTAAAATATTTCAAAACAAGGTTAAGAAAAATGTATATCAATGTATAGGTTATATTGTTTATGTGTAATGATATCAATTGTAACATTTATGTACTGTTATATAATAGCCATTGATGCTAAATAAAGTTATATTCTATTCTATTCTATGTGTTATGAGTCGGGATCCTGATGAGATCTCCGTTTCTAGTGGAATAGTTATGATGTTGGGAAACATTGTCGTACATATGTTTGTGTTTAAGAAATAACATTATACATTTAAAAATATATATACATGGATATGTTAATATATTGAATCTTTCAAAATATTCTCTATAGGAATCTCTAATCTTTAGAAAATTAGTCTGATGACTCTTTTCTATAGAATAAATATTCTGTTGGAGTTGCTGGAGCTGCCCCAGATGTTGATATTACAGGAGATGTGGGAGTAGATTATGGCATAATAAATATTGATCAGTTGAGTTATATCAAAAATATTTTTCAGTTGTAGAATGGCATAATAACCACTATTTAACTTTTTACAAACAGTATTTGCTTCCCATCTCATATCACTATCTACGAAAGTTCCGAGAAATTTAGTATTTTCAGAGAGATTAATTACATCATCCATCACTCTTTCTTGAAAATGTGTTACAATTTTTGATCTGCTATAGAACTGCATACACACCGTATTGTCTAAGTTCACAATTAAATAATTTTTTTCACACCAGGTTGTGAATTCCTTTGACAATATATTCAATTTACCTTGGAGTTCCTCGGGACTGTTGGCATCAGCAGCCAAAGTTGAATCATCAGCATAGAGAACTATACATTGTATGCTTATATGAAGTGGTAGATCGTTTATAAATAATGAAACAATCAGTGGACCTAAGATGGAACCTTGAGGAACTCCCAGGTCCATAGAATAGAAATCAGACCTATGCTCTTCAATTTTGACAGATATTTTTCTAAGACGCATGTTTGCGACTAACCACGACAGAAAGTTTGCTTTCGATAATGTTTGGCTCAATGGTATTGAATGCTTTTGATAGATCGAAAAAGAGTGCTCCAACATATTTTCCTTTATCTATAAAATCGTAAATATATTCAAAAAACTTGTAGGAAGCACTTTCAATCGACTTTATTGGACAAAAACCATGTTGGTACTTTCATAGAATTTCAAATCTGGTTAAGAATGAATACATTTTGTTATAGACACATCTTTCAATAACTTTACCTATCACAGTCGGTATTGTTATTGGTCGGAAATTATTCATGACAGATGTATCACCCTTTATGAAAATAGGGGTCACTAAACCTGTTTTTAGGTCATTTGGAAATTCTCCCGACTCTATTCATCGATTTATAATAAAAGCTATTATAATTATTTATTTTCAGTTTTGTCTTCTGTTCTTCAAGTAACTTTCTAACCATTTCAGAACTGTTCCTCTTATTCCTAATGCCTCTAACTTTTGTATTGTCTATTCCTGTAAACCGTCTCGAACGCTCTTTGAAGATCCAAGAATACTGCGATTGTTTAACATTTTTTTCCGAGTTAATTTTCCAGTATGTAATACTTAACCCTGTTTCACAACTATGCTTATTTCTAAACCCCGACTGATACTTACTTAATAGTTCATTCAATCAATCAATCAAATATGCTTTATTGTCCGAAGAAACAATTCTTATCGACAAAGTCATTGTATAGGTGCTAAAAGTGAAAACCTAAAGAGAATAAAAAAAAATAAGTAATAAAAATAGTAAAAACACTAAAAATCTAAAAACGGTAGTGATACAGGTGTTTTAAAATTTGTATAAGTAAAATGTACAAGCACAAATGTTAACTAGTATTCCTCTCAACATAATCCACTAACTGGTTATATACTGCTTTTTCAAGTACTTTTTCAATTGAGCTCAACATGTTAATCTGTCTTAGATCTGGGGCTTTGTTAGAATTGTTTTTTTGGGAACTGGGATAATTGTGGAAATTTTCAGGTCATCCGGTACCTCCCCTATTAGTAAAGAGCTTTAATCAGATTTATTAATGGCTCTGCTAGGTTGGTTTTGCAATGAGAACACCATATTCAATTCAGTGCGATCTAACAATGAGAAATTTTGCATAGAGTCATAACTGACCCTTAAATTTGGATTCGCAGTTATCGGAAAGTTGGTTCCTGACATATCAATATTAACTGTTGTATTTTTTATACTTTCCTCAAAAAAGTTATTCAAACTGTTAGACATGTCATAGTCATTGCCCACAATTTCCTTTCCTTGTTTCAATTTTATGAGTAAACTGATTATTATTTTTATTTTGAATAATGTTACTCAATACTTTCCATAATTCTATTGAATTTGTTTTATTTTCTTAAATTTTTCTTTCATAGTACCCGCGCTTTTTTTCCCTTATAGTTTTTACTGCTATTTTCTTTTCTGTTTAGGTTGTTCTGTCCTATTCTGTTTTCACACCTTATATCCATCATCCCTGTTCTTTGTTGCCTCCCTTACTTCTTCATCATACCTCTCTGTATAATGAGGATACATTTTCACTGACCTTTTTGGTATGAAGATTTCATTTAGAAAAATATCTCAATTGTTCCCATTTTTTTTAGACTCAGAAACATGGCCTCAACAAAAAATAGAAGAGGATAAAACAGCTGTGGAAAGGGACGATACCAGGGAAATCTACATTAAGTATTGATTTTCAAGTGATTTCCAGGTGAATCAAGAATTCTCTCAATGTAAATATACCGGAGAGAAGCGGCATGAGAAAACTCATACAAGGAAAAATCTCTTCCGTTGCAAAATTTGTCCAAAGAGTTTTGTATCAAAAAGGTCATTATTGTGTCATGAGAGAATTCATACAGGGGAAAACCTGTTTCTTTGTAAAATTTGTCCAAAGAGTTTTACAGTAAAATACAGATTGCTGCGTCATGAGAGAATTCATACAGGGGAAAAACCATTTCAGTGCAAAATTTGTCCAAAAAGTTTTGCAGAAAAACACAAATTGTTGTGTCATGAGATAATCCATACAGAGAAAAAAACATTTCAGTGCAAAATTTGTCCGAAGTATTTTAGTGCAAAAACCTCATTATTGCATCATGAGAGAATTCATACAGGCGAGAACCTGTTTCTATGTCAAATTTGTCCAAAGAGGTTTGCAGTAAAATACAGATTATTGCGCCATGAGAGGATTCATACTGGGGAGAAACCATTTCAGTGTAAAATTTGTTCAAAATCGTTTAACCTAAAAATTAATCTTGCGAGACATGAGAGAATTCATACAGAGCAAAAACCATTTCAGCGCAAAATTTGTCCAAAATCGTTTTACCAAAATAAGAAACTTGTGATACATGAGAGAAATCACACAGAGCACAAACCATTTAATTGCAAAATTTGTCCAAAGAGTTTTAGAGACAAAAACGAATTGTTGTACCACGAGAGGTTTCATACAGGGGAGAACCTTTTCCATTGCAAAAGTTGTCCAAAGAGCTTTAGAAAAAAATACAAATTGTTGTATCACGAGAGGTTTCATACAGGGAAAAACCTTTTCCATTGCAAACTTTGTCCTAAGAGTTTTGCAGAAAAATGCAAATTTTTGCGTCATGAGAGAATTCATACGGGTGAAAAACCATTTCAGTGTAAAATATGTTCAAAAAATTTCACAACAAAATACTCATTATTACATCATGAGAAAATTCATACGGGTGAAAAACCATTTCAGTGCAAAATTTGCCAAAAAAATTATGCATCAAAACCATCATTATTGCGTCATGAGAAAATTCATAATAATACAGAAAAAACATTTCAGTGCAAAATTTGTCCAAAAAATTTCACAAGAAAATACTCGTTATTACATGAGAAAATTCATACGGGGAAAAACCATTTCAGTGCAAAATTTGCCAAAAAAATTATGCAAATCATTGCGTCATGAGAAAATTAAAAAAAAAATTTAAAAAAAAATTTTTTGTTCATACGGGTGAAAAACCATTCTAGTGCAAAATTTGCCCAAAAAATTATGCAGCAAAACAATCATTATTGCATCATGAGGAAATTCATAAAAATACAGGAGAAAAACTATTTCAGTGCAAAATTTGTCCAAAAAATTTCACAAGAAAATACTCATATCATGAGAAAATTCATACGGGTGAAAAACCATTTCAGAGCAAAATGTGCCCAAAAAATTTTGCTACAAAACGCTCATATTGCGTCATGACAAAATTCATTCGGGAGAAAAACTGTTGAGAGAATTCATACGGGTGAAAAACCATATCAGTGCATAATTTGTTTGAAGAGTTTTGTAGAAAAATACATAATGTTGCGTCATGAGAGAATTCCATACGGGGGAAAACCATTTCAGTGCCAAATTTGTGCAAAGATTTGTACAGTGTTCGGCAGATTTTTGGCAACAAATGAAAAAAAAGTTTATTTCAAATTTCTCAAAAATTTTTATTCTTTATTTTATTCATGCTTCTGCTCAAACTCAAAATGCATCATCCAAATTTGGAGGTGGAATAATTTGAAAGTAGCTCAAGAGTAAAGTACCTCTATTTTTCAAAATACACCTAGTTTATTTGAATAAATGACTAACAATTTGAAGAATATTCTAAATTCAGAATTACAGCCTCATATTCCAAAAACAAGTTTTTATTGATTTTTTCCATTTTTTAATTCATATTATGAAAATTTGTAATGTCATAGAACACTTATCATTGAATATTACCTGAATGACCATATGAAGTTAAGTTCCGTCCAACTATCAGCTAGAAAATTGCATCAATCGAACTTGGTGCCGACAAAATCTCATTTCTTTGCCATTGAGAAATAAAAAATATTTTTCATAATTAAGGTATAACAATTGACATCTTTTGATGTTGGTTGAAACACAGTTCGATTGCTTTCAATTGATTTTGAACTGCAGATGGAGATATATGGATAGAAATGTTGTTATTCAATGGCTTGAGGAGTCATATTTAACTGGACGAACGCAAAGAGTATCTCTTCAAGGCAACTTATCACACAAAATAGGAATTCATTGTAAAGTACCTCAGGGGTCAGTTCTGGGACCAACGCTTTTCTTAATTTACATAAAAGTTCTAGCCTCAATTAATATTTCAAGAGAATTCACCCAATTTGCAGATGACACCACAATACTTTGGCATGATAAAAATGGCTCAAAGCTTCATCAAAGGATTGAGAATGATATTAGTAATGTGAAAGATTGGTGTGATGCTAATAAGCTATCTTTCAATGTGTCAACATCGCTACTTTCAAATGTAATCTAGAAGAACTTCATTTTGGAAATCAAGTGATCAGTCATATGTCAGAAACAAAATTCCTCGGTTTATATATTTATGACAATTGAAATTCGAAGATCATGTAGCCAATATTTTCTCAATATGGTTTTTATCTTGCAAAAAAGAGCATTAAAATATATGTGCAAGGCCAGGGCCGGATTAAAAGGTGTGGAGGCCCTGGGGCAACAAAGGAGTGGAGGCCCCTAATTATTTTTCAAACAAGTTTTTTTTTTTATTTATTGTGGAACAAATCAAATTATTTCGACACGAGCATATGTAGGTATAATAAAATACAAGAAATAAATTAAATTACAGCGTAAACAAATGTATTCTTGCGAGCTTTTTTCGACGAAAAATCATTGATGATTTCGGTCAAATCCAGCATCCGGAGAAAATCATTCTCAATGCTAAGAAGCGATAACTTTGATTGGCGGCTTTGTCTCAAAGTAAATTGCCTATTTTTTTCATTTTGGAAAATGAGCGCTTTCCAGTACAATTTGACATCATCACATTCTCAGTTGTAATATCACAAGAGAGTGAAAATAATTCGACAGATTTTCGAAAACTTGTTGCCAGGCAATAGATAAGAGAGACCAACTGGCTCGAGTGGCTATTGCCAACAAGTTTGAGAAAGAAATCTAGATAATTATTTTCTACTATATCGAACTCTCGTGTGGTATTTTTAGATTATTTTTTGATGTTACGATCATAAACACATTTCCTTGCAAAATTATATAATGTACTAAACCGGTTTTGATTCATTTCACACTTTTCATGCGAATTGATGACAGACGTCAAATTAAAAATATAGGTTGTCAGACAATAAAAACCAAATTCCTCAAATTATTCCCGACAATTTTCTAGGTAGAATATTCCCACTATTGATTGGCCAAAACGTATATGAATTATTTGAATTGAACGTTTCCATTGGTTTCTAGCAATGTCAAAAATAATCATTATAATACACAAGGCTTCAAAATTATCGGTATTTCCCGATAGTTGCAAACAATGAAGGAGTCGTTTTCAGGTTAAATCACGAGCGCGAAGGCGAGTGATTTTCCTGACAAACTTGACGACTTTATTTGTTGCAGGGAACCTTGAGGAAATGCCAGATAATTTTGAAGCTCGTGGTATTTGGGGATTATTTTCCGTCCCTCGTTTCAGCACTCAATGTGTATTCCTCTCAGTACAAAAAAGTAGTAAATTGGTTCCAAACTGTTTTTTTGCCTTCTCCGTATTAATGGGAACATTTCCTTTGACTTTTTTATCGATGGTGGACAGAGAACAAACTCCAAATCGACTCATTTTCATGCAAAATCTCCAATTGTCACAATTGAATTCAACCTGTCAGTTTGAAGTGTGGTTAATTTGACTGGATCATGTTTTGTTTTTATATATAGCAACTACCAGAGAAAATTTTCAAAAAATTATCAGTATAATACCATGTAGGTTGTACCACTGGACGTCAATGGTGCAATTCTATTGGTCGATATTTGGGTCGGAAAAATAATCACTGTAATTTCAATGTTTGAGAATGTAGCTCTGAAATTTTGGTTTTCAAGAATTTAATAGTAGAACATCTTAGATTGGTCTTTTGATAGTCCTTTTCAGAAGGATTTACATTTGTTGAGGAATGTCATCCTTTTCTTAGACTCACACTTTCAGATTTCGGGGATTTCTCTGTTACAAGCGCGCCACTCAGCGGACTCTTGTCAACACCAATAAATAGGAAAAACAGGTATAGACGGGCAAAGTGTTTGTAGAATCGGCAAAAAAACAGTCAACACAATTTGAACTTTTGTTCTATTATGGAATCGACAGGGCTCTTATAAATAATTTGATGCAATCATATTCATAAATTGAAATATTATTTTCTTTGCTTATGATTATTGAATTTCATTGTGTATCTAGATCGCTTGTGTCATTCGAAGAATACATCGACAGAAAATCCTTCATTTAATTAAAAAAAATTATATTTTTTTTAAATTCAATTGTTCTTGTTTTTACAGCTAATTTCGATACGATATAATATTTTGTATAATAGTATGATGTTTCACTTGGTGATTGTTTCTCGCATATACTCATGATTCATCAGATCGAAGATTAATATTAACCATGGATTTTGACAAGAATACGAAACATGTTTTTGAATGTTTAAAACGAAAAATGAGAGGAAAAAGTGGGAGAACTGCTCTTTTATTGTCAGATTTTTTATATATAATTTTGCATATCCTTCGGTATTTGTTAGGAAATTTTACCTAAAAACTTATATTGTGGAGGCCCCTATTTTGTGGAGGCCCCGGGGCTGCAGCCCCGTATGCCCCCCTCTTAATCCGGCTCTGTGAAAGGCTAAATTCCGGAACTCTTGGAAGCCACTCTTTATCAAACACAAAATTTTACACTACCTTGTATTTTTATTTTTGAAGCAGTATGTCTCATGCATAGCAAATTTGGGAACGAAATCCATAAGATAACTCAATATGACACTAGACAAACACTAAATATAACATTACCAATTCCAACATCGACACATAAAAAATTCCATAATTTAAAATGGTAAAAAATTATTTAATCACCTGCCCAACGAGATTAAAATCATAGGTAATAAAAAACAGTTCAAAAATTCTGTAAAAAATCTATTGACGAATGCTTTTTACTCATTAGATGAATTCTACTGTATAGTTATTCTAATCCCAATTGGAACGGCAATAAAAATAAGAGCACTACAAGAAGTGTTCATATGCACTGCCCGGCAAATGGGAAAGTTATATACCACCAGTGTTTTTACTTTCAAAGTGTTCCTGGTACAATCATAAAAAAGTTCTGGCGTGTGTATCTAGTTGACCAGATTATTAGTAAAGGTGCTATCAAATATATTTGAGTAATAAAAGCTCGGCTATCTGGATTGGACACATGTTATCTGAAGCCGCATGATTTCCCGAGTTCACAATATTCCTTAATCAGTGCCGTGTGTTGGTGAGGTTAGGAATTATCCATTGAAAATAATTTTATCAATATGGCTTTTTGGAGACCTTTCGAAACAAATAATAAAATTCAGTTAAGATGACATGTGTCTACTTTTACATGGGGTGATCAATTGCTATGATTGTAAGAATAAGTAACTGAAATATACCGACGCCTATGTCAAGGCGGCATCTGCAAAGAGAATTCCTTCCCGAAACTTTTTATGTCGGTCCAATTGGGATTAGAAATACTATATGGACTTTTGGTGTTGTGAACTCAACTTTGTTGTCCTTTCTTAGTTATAGAATATTCAATTTTAATATGTTTTTTCGATTATCATCAGTTTTATTAAAGCACACAAAGCAATTTTTTATTGTGATAATTTTAATAATTTATTTTGTACTTGTATTTTCTATCATTTCTATGGTGACAATTTATGTTCTCAATTGTAATTGTCGTTTTGTTATTGTATACTATATTCAAACTTGGTTGTTGCTGACCAGCACGGTAAAAATGTGTAATGTGTACCAAATTCAATCAAATTGTTAGGTATTTAATAATAAATAATAACTATTGTTTTCTTTTAGTTGTAAATGACTTAGACAATGAGAATAATGTTCTTCAGACAATAAAGCATTTTTGATTGATTGATAGACAAACAAAATTAGACAGAGATGGAATCCTACCTCAATTTAAATGCCCTGGCAGAACTGTCAGAATAATGACGCCGTTGACCTACATATGGCCGTTTGCACCAACTTACTTATTTAAGGAATAACTAGGAAAGCCGTATCTTTAGGAGTTCCCTAAAATAGTTATGGATTGCACCGTTGAAAATTAGGGAACACCTCCGTAGGAAACGTTTAACGCCGGCAACAGGGCAAATTCTAGTGACTTGCCATGTATTTGAATTGTGTTGGTAGTGGGATTGGGGATAACTAACCTTTGTACTTTTTTCTCAAAAAATCGTAGGGAAAGTTTTTTACCACAAAATATCCCCTTTTACTTCGTTATCATGGGAGAAAAGGTTTTCTGTGTAGAACTTTTTAATCTATTGTTTACTTCAGAGACAACAAATTGACCAGATAAAACCAAAGCACTTTAGGGCTCCTAATTATACAAACGACGAGAAAAAAATATTGAAAATGGTCGAAATTTATAAAAATATCGAAAACAAGAAGACTGACGGTGTCTCCACCAATGGAAAAAAGTGGCATGGAATGAAAATTAATATTTTTTCTCAATGATCATCTGGACATTCCAAATGGTTTTCAATTTTCTGCAAAACTGCTAATGCAGTAGGTTTGGTCAGCCGAAATCTTTTGAAAAAGGTAAGATTGTCTATCTCAAAATAGTTGGTCCGCTCAAGTACCTTTTTTGGTAAACCATTTTCTACAATTTCCACAATATCCAAATATCATCTTCAAACATTTCCATTATTCAATAAGAGAAAACCAAAACTGAACAAAATATAGGTTGAAACACTTGAAGATATATGTTATCGCAAATACCTTACTAGATGAGAGTTTAGGGACCCGAATTTGTCTACCTAAGTTAGGACTCCCTTATCTTAAGTTAGGGATAGAAGAAAGACTTGTCAAGCTAAATCTTCCCCTAGCATTAAAATATCAATTCGTTAGTGCTAGGGAATCCTTAAAATTGTTGGTGCAAACGAGCAAGCAGGGGTTACGGCCATATCTCCATTTTGAATGATAACGTTTGTTATGGCACATAATGGCCAACATCACGAAATCTCAAAATTAACCAGGAAATTCAAGGAATAAATGATATTATTCTACATAACAAAACTTAAAACTCCAGAATTCAACACTATATCGGATTTCGAAAGCGAGTTATCAACGAACTATTCATTTTTTATATCTTTTTTCGACCCTATCACTTATGTTGGCAGTATTGCCCTAATTTCCAATAAAACAATTCAGAGCTGGCAACTGTGCCTATCTCAAGTGGGCAAACCAACGGAAATGGGCGGAGCATCCTATCTATATGTATAAAAGCTGCTATGTGAACTAGGCATAACATTTGACGGTTGTCACTTGTTACGTCATTCCTGTCAATGTTTACTTGACAAATTATGAACGCATACTCATATATTTTGTGAATAATTTTATATCTCTTTGCTCGTTTGAATTTGCTGGAAAAAAACGATCATATATAAGTTTTGGGATTATTTCGGAAATTTACGGGAATTTTCGGAAATTCTCGAGCCTTTAGTCGGGATATTTCTTCATATGGCGTTGGCAACCCTGACATCATCAAGGGATAAAAATACAGAATATTTACTAGATAATACACCAAACTATTGGAAATAATCTTTCTGGTTACTGACATTTCACATGGAAATTCCAATTAATAACGGATAAAGGGGAACTAAACAATCAACCAGCTAATGATGTCTTGTCGCCCAAGAAACGTAAGTTTTTATTTATTTGATCAACATTCAATTTTTTCTTATAAAGTCAGTATAGAATATCTTGAATCTCACATCTTTTTAAATAATTTCTCTCAATAAAATTAGGTTAGATTTATAATAGGGGAGCCCAGTAGGTAATTTTGGGATCCCAAGCCCAGCAAATTAACATAAGGGGGGACATCTTGCACCCTGTTGAGTACCTTCACCATATATAAGCCTTCTAAGTAGGGCAGCTGATCAGAATAGTAAAAAAAAATCGATCATTAGAAATTCTCGAGCGCGTCAGATTAAGCTAAGGTGGGTTACTTACATGCTGAAAAGTGTGCATTTCAATAATCTGACAATTTTAGCGTGACTTAAGGGAGTGGGTGGGTTACAAACTTGCCAAAAAAAAACGTTACCTTGACATTCTCGAGCGCGGTCGAGTTTATTTTTATTTTGAAGGAAACAATTCAAGGATAACGGGAAAAATATAATCTTAGATTTCCACAAGCCGAAGTAACAAAAGTCGTAAATAAAGTTTAGTGCGTGCAGCTGCAGTGAAGCATGTATTCCCCACTCCGCGCCTGTCTTTCCCAAGGCATTATATGTACAATGCTCTGGCTTGTTTGTGTTTTATTATAAGTTTTGTGAATAAACTTTTGTGAATTTAATATCTGCTATACTATGAGTGATATTATTATGAAATCTGTAATTTGTGAACAAGATACATTAAAAAATGCAAGAGGTTTTGGAGTATCGTCAGAGCAAACCGGTTCTGAACTTTCAGCTGAAATATCATTAAATGAAGGATATCACACGCAGTGTTATAAGTTATTCACAGCGATTAAAATACCTTCCAATTTCCAAAATTCGGAGCAACAGCAAAGTGCAGAGCAATGTGATAATGCACCAGAAGTTTCTGGGGAGAGTTCCGAATCACATGTTCCTGTTATTTCCATGGCAACTCAGGCTGCTGATACATCGACAGACGAGTAAGTGCTAATATTATAACGATTTCATGTTACAGATGTGCAAGCTGAAGATGAAATTGATGACGAAATCGAACCAGGTTTTCAGTATAACGATGATTCGACGGATAAAGACGATGATTCGACGGATAAAGATGTAGATTAATTTTTTTTTTTTACATTTTCATCTTATGTAACTTATATGAATATATATTATAATTAAAAGATATTGTGATTGAAAAAGATGAATAAAGTTTATTATTATTATTATTATCTCTGATTTGAGCACATACACTGGAAGAATATTGTGCCGATAGTCCTATATAATTACGTATTGCTAACTATATGTGATAAATTTAAAAATGTAATGTACCATAGATATAGAATATCTGTATAATATGATATTTTAGTTCATAAGCTTTTATATTTGCTATCTTAGAGTTTTCTCTTCCCTTATCTTCTATTTTATTGATATTTTTTGACATGTTCTACACCCGTTTGGGTATTATGTATTGTACACATGAACGAATAAAGACTATCTATCTATCTAGGTCTAAGTGCATTATGTATTCTGTAAAAATTAAAGTTTATGGTATAATTATAAACTATCATCTAATGTATCAAATTGTATGTGAATAAAATTTAAATTGAAATTCGCTTGAACTTGAATTTCCAGATTTCTGGGGAAATACGAATTCCAATGGTCTTGTATGTACTGAGGATCTGTCAACAAATGGTGCTGAATGGAAAACAGAGACAATCAAAACTGAGGATGACATTGACATTATTTATGAAGATATCAAACCTCAAATATGTGAAAAAAAATTTAGGGGAAAAAATGAAAATGAGTCCTACCTGAAATTCAATGCTGGTGAATTGGCAAAACCCAAAGTCAACTATTTTAATGATGGAGTTATATTAAAGCACGAAGATGGCTTCGAATGTACCGACGACCCGTCAACAAATAGCGCAGAATCGAAAACGGAGAAGGTTATCATCAAAACTGAGGATGACATTGACATTATTTATGAAGATGTCAAACTTCAAATATGTGAGGAAAATCCGAGTGAAAAAAGTGAAAATGAGTCCTACCTGAACTCCGTTGCAGATATATTAACTGGAACAAAAACGAAACCAAACTGTTCTCGTGAACTTTCAAAAGGTAAGATGGTATTCATTCAACAGAAATGTTCTGCACAGTCAGAGTTGTACAAGAATATATCTAGTAAAGAAAATAAATTTGTGGAAACTTTTGGCTTTCTAGTTCTACATTTTATATGAAAAATTTTACTTGAAAAAGGTATCACCCTAGACAGCAAACTTAAATGGGCCCAACACATTGACATACTATGGAAAAAGCTGTCAAGTCAAAACTTCATCCTTAGGTGCTTGAAGAACACTGTTGATGTCATACTTTTCAATGTTTCACTCTCATATACATTATGGCATAATTTTATGGGGCAACTCTACCCATCATCAAAAGAAAGCAGTCAGGATGATTGCTAAGGCAGATTACAGAGACTCCTGCAAACCTCTATCCAGGAGATTGGAAATATTGATACTTCCCGCATTATTCGTTTATTATTGCTCAATTGAAATACATAACTATCTCCATTGCCATAGCAAATACAAATATCTATACACAGCTATCCCACCAGAAATAACTCCCAGCTCATTAATCCTAGATTTTGCCTCAATATCTCATCAAAAACTCTATCAACTTAAACATATATAATAAGGTGCCTGAACCATTAAAAACTCAGTCCCTTTAAATTTAAACAGCTCCTACTGAAATACAGCTTTTACTCTTTAGGTGAATTTCTATCAAGTAATAACAGAATAAATTATCATTTCACTTATTTTATCTTAGTACACCCAATCACAAATTGTTTAACCAATCATGTATGTATATATGTTGCTTTTATTTGTCAAGTTCTCATATTTTTTGTAATTAGATATTTTTATCCATGGACATGCTCCAAACTCCCTAACGTGTGTAATAAATAACACCAATACATTCTATTCTATTCATATATTAGTTTTATTTGTCCAATGCCGTGCAATCATCTCAAATAAGTTCGATTTGGAAGCATCACAACAATAAAACACCATGTATATGTATATATTCCCAAAATCAGAAGCATATTTTATCAGACGATTTTTGGAACAGGCATTCCCGAATATTCGAATTTTAGTACTCTATAAAAAGATGTGTCTTCTGAATGTCCACAACTAATAAATGGTACAAGTAAATTTTTACATAGAATAGCAAATATAAAAAAATAATAAAAACAATGTTTATACAAAACATTAGATTGGTGTAGAGTGAGACATTGTTATAGTATATGACATATTCCAGCTAATCAACACAACAGTTCAACATAGATCCATGTGTCTGAATGAGTCACATCCAGGCATATGTGAATATGTCATTGATGTTATACATAAGATTTTTTTGCAAGGATTGTTTTAACATATATTCCATTTTTTTGTGGAATATGTCTTCCAATCCACTAGTATAAGGTTATACAGCTTCAGCTTTTGAATTATGTTGAAAGCAATAATCTTCTCATGACCAATCAATAAGGCTTTCATAAGAATCACTCTTGCGAATACTATCTTTAAGTAAATGGACTCAATCTATTGACAATGGAGACTATGTTGTTGCCGTTTTCTTGGACTTAAGGGCTTTTGAAACAATCGATCGGGATATACTAGTTAAAAAAATCGAAGCTATTGGAATTAAAGGAACTGTACTAAAATGGTTCAAGGACTACTTAAATGACCGAAAACAAATCACAAAAGTAGATAATATTTATTCAAATCCTATTGACATAAAATTTGGTGTACCTCAGGGTAGTGTGTTAGGTCCTTTGCTATTTTTAATTTACATTAATGATATCGGATTATATCACAGCTGTGATTTTATTAATTTATTTGCTGATGATTCACTGTTGTCGAGAAAATTCTCTCAATTCCTTCCATTTTCCTTTAGACCCAGAAATATGGCCTCAACAAAATATAGAACAGGATGAGACAGCTGTGGAAAGAGACGAAGATACAAGGAAGGAACCTACAGTAACTAGTGATGCAAGGAATTTCCAGATGATTCCGGAACTCTCCCAATTTAATCTTCATCCAAAATTGTATCCTTTTGAAATTAAGCATACTGGAGGAAAGCCATTTCAGTGTAAATCATGTTCCAAATCGTTCACCGTGCAACAAAGTTTGTTGCGGCATGAAAGAATTCATACATGGAAACAATCATTTCAGTGCAAAATTTGTTCGAAGAGTTATGCAGACAAATACAGATTGCTGCGTCACGAGAGAATTCATACAGGAAAAAACCTTTTTCGATGCAAAATTTGTCCGAAGAGCTTTACAGAAAAAAACAGATTGTTGCTGCACGAGAAAATTCATACAGCGGACAAGCCTTTCCAATGCAAAATTTGTCCAAAGAATTTTGCAGTCAAATGTAGATTGTTGCTTCATGAAAGAATTCATACAGAGAAATCATACAAGTGCAAAACTTGTCCAAAATCGTTTTACCATAAGTGGAATCTTGTGGTACATGAGAGGTATCATGCAGAGCAAAAACCATTTCAATGCAAATTATGTCCAAAGAGTTATGCAGAAAAACACACATTGTTGTATCATGAGAGAACTCATACAGGGGTGAAAACATTTCATTGCAAAATTTGTCCGAAATCGTTTTACCGAATGATAAATCTTGTGATACATCAGAGAATTCATACAGAGCAAAAACCATTTCAATGCAAAATTTGTCCAAAGAATTTTACAACAAACACCTCATTACTGCGTCACGAGAGAATTCATACGGGAAAAAACCTGTTTCATTGCAAAATTTGTGCAAAGATATTTCCAGAAAAAAACAAATTGTTGCAACATGAGATGGCTCATACAGGGTTAAAACCATTTCAGTGTAAGATTTGTACGAAGAGTTTTTCCGTAAAATTCAATTTGTTGGTGCATGAGAAAATTCACACAGGATTGAAGCCATTTCAGTGCAAGGTTTGTCCCAAGAGTTTTGCAGAAAAACGCGCATTGTTGCGCCATGAGATAACTCATACAGGGCTAAAAACCATTTCAGTGCAAAATTTGTTTAAAGAGTTTTGCTCTAAAACACATATTTGTTGGGTCACGAAAAAATTCATACAGGAGAAAAACTATTTCAATGCAAAATTTGTCCAAAAAGTTATACACACAAACACAATTTGTTGCATCACGAGAGAATACATACAGGGGAAAAACCATTTCAGTGCAAAATTTCCAAAATTTTAAAAAACAGAGCAAAAACCTTTCAATGCCAAATTTGTCCAAAGAATTTCACAACAAAAAACTCGTTGACGCGTCATGGGAGAATTCATACGGGGGAAAACTTGTTTCATTGCCAAATTTGTCCAAAGAGTTTTACAGAAAAAAACCGGTTATTGCTACATGAAGTGTTTCACACAGGGGCGAAACCGTTTCAATGTAAGATTTGTCAAAAGAGTTTTTCATAAAATACCATTTGTTGGGCACGAGAATTCATACAGGGTGAAATCGTTTCAATGCAAGAAGTATCCAAGAGTTTTACAACAAATAGCTCATTGTTGTGTCACGTGAGAATTCATACAGGGAAAAGACCATTTCAGTGCAAAATTTGTACCAAGAATTTTGCAACAAATCACTCATTGTTGTGCCATGAGAGAATTCATACAGGCGAAAAACCGTTTCCGTGCAAAATTTGTCAAAAGAGTTTCACATCAAAAAGCTCGTTGTCGCGTCATGAGAAAATTCATACAGGGTGAAAATCATTTTAGTGCAAAATTTGTCCAAAAAATTGGGCCTTAAAATCCAGATTTTTTCTGTCTCCAACCGATGCCAACATGTATCTATAGATGTCAAAATCACTAAAACCTCTAAAGAACAGGTAAACAATTTATCAATTCCATTTGATCTCGAGATAACAGCAGCTCAGTTTAAAAATTATTAAATGATCAATATTTATGTTTGTTTTTCCCCTTTTAAGGTTGAGTGTAAGATAATGCTTGTTTATACTCTCATGTACTAGCAAGTGTTAACTCTTCCTTTTGGCTGTAGGATTACTGAATTGTAACAACCTATATGTAACACTTCTCTGTAGCCAATAAAATCATTTAATATTATTATTATTTATTGAAGTCCACTGGAAAAATTTTCTATTTTAATTAAATAATGCATTAAAAATCCTTTTAGCAAACAACAACTCCTTGATAATGCTTGGTGGGGGTTTCAATGTACATTTTTTTGATGTATCGGATAAAAGGGATTAACCAATCTATTTTTGTCCTATGGATTGTCTTTAAGAAATACCTCCCCAACAAGAAATGGTAATTGTCTCGATAATATCTTTGTTAACTTTCCTCAAACTTCTTTTGGCCTAACCTTACCTGACAATCCTTGTTCTGACCCTCATGCATACTACTGAGAGTCATCACAGATTTTCCGAAGAAATTGAATATAATAGTTTATAGACCTATCCATGACATATGCGAAGTGAGATTGCTTCCAGAAAATGTGTTTCCCATTTCTTCCGGTCTTCCTGATGATCGTGGAAGCGTGACATAGCGTGACAATATTCTTCTGATGAGAATTTTCCCAATATATAGATCCATTCTGCTCTTCGAAATTTTAAAACAAGTTCTATAAAGTTGGCTATTTTGGCACTCATCAGACATCATCATAATGGGTGTTTTAATTACCCTGGTGTCACGGTCGCTAGACCTAGTAAATATGGATAGGAGCTGATGGTATAGAAGCAACATGGATTCCACGTGGGAGATAGGTGTCCAGTATACGTAAGATGGAATTTGAGGGATAGGAAGGATTGAAAGATGACTATTTTATTCCACAAGAAGGATCTGACAACAAAAAATTGGTGGGTCGAAACTGGGTAGATAGTCGTATGTAAACAGCTCAAAAAAGTAATATATAGAAGGGTTATTATATATATATATATATATATATATTTATATATATATATATATATTTATATATATATATATATTTATATATATATATATATAATACTGACAGGGTTACGACATAAAACGGCTTTACGAGAGTTCGGGTGACCACAAAGAGAGTAAACTTTATCTGAGTAGGAGAGTCTATTCCCCATAAGACAATGGTGACACTAATAGACAGATGAAAAATCATTTGTGAGTCATAGTGACGTATATGGACATGTCATGGCCACCAACCATTCTCTCTGGACAGTGGCGGACTAGCGCTCTCTGGTATCTGAGAGTTACAGGCTCTTGAATGTATATTGGACCAGTCTGTATGATACGTGGGCCTCATGTACGTCACTATGACGCGATAATGCTACAAGATTCTGATTGGCTAGAGCTTATTAGTACCTCCTATTCAGATAACGTTCACTCTCTTTGGGGTGACCTGAAGTGCGTTCGATTATAGACTACTAAAGTATTTGAAGGTTTCTTAAATTTACTATGGAGTTGAGTACTATTCATGTAATATTCGAACGGTGCGGAATATATTTGGAGTTGTTTACAAAGTCCGAGTGACAGACGGTTCTGACATCGGAAATATAGGTTGTTATTGTTGAAAAAAAACGAAAAATGGCAAGATCAATGAAAGTTGATGAAAACCGGAGAAAAATATTGTTGACAATAGCAGATAACTTTTGTAGAATCTTGTTCGCCAATTGTAAATTAAATGTTAGTATTTATGGTAGGGAATAACAATGGTATATTCAAATGCCATGTGATGGTTTCGAAGTAGTTTGATTAAAAATAGGTCCCAAGTTAAGAATTCGAATGACACAGTATGAACTTTGTAGACCATATGTTTCTCCAAGATTACAACTATTATCAGTGAACAGTATTAAACACATACACATAAATAATCTCAATCTTGGGTCAGCTGAGAGAATGTGAGACAGCATAAAGAGATTTTCCGTCCCCCAGAGGTGTGTCAATTTTCTGGAGTTAAATAAACCCAGCTATTTTGTAGAGTTACGAGAGTTAACTCGGTAGCGAATACTCGGGTATTTTCGAACGACAGTGTTATAGTAAAATATACACAACTTTACGATTTTCGAACGCTATTTAGTGAATTCTACTCGATGGAGTTAATAATCGAACGCATCTCTCTAAGGTCAAAAACTAGAGGTTAGGTTAGGTTTCTTTGCCCCGACACCTGATGTCACATGACAGGCTTTCCTGGCTCCTAATTGGCTAAACCCAATCTACACCCAACTCTGATTTATGAATGAAATCGAAAGTGACAGCATTTGGAGGATTTTGAAACGATTTTACTATTTCATTCATGAATAGGGTTAGTGATTTCTCTTGTTACTCTACTCTTTGGTAAGGTAAGTGTGCCATTGCTGCCAACATATAAGAATTATCTAGTTATTTGTATTGTATTTATCCTTGTTCTTTTTGATTGTAAGTGTTTCAAACATCTTGTTTATTTTGGTTTGAGCATAAATTGTGTTGAATAATAATTCAAGTAGTGTTTAATTTATCATTATTTACCAAGACAGTGTATAGTGCAGTAGTAATTGTAATTCGTAGTTTTGAGAAAATGCCTGGGACCACATGTAGTGTGAAAAGCTGTGAGAACAATACGTATAAGTGCAAATTTGATTCAATAAGATTTCACTCATTTCCTGAAGATAATTACTAATACCATGTGAAAGGATCTTTCTGGTCTTCTTACATATTGTTCTTTGAGGCCTTAACAACACATTCTACAAAAATTGATTCATTTGATGATTTTTCATTTATTTCTTCTCTGCTCGGCGCATTCAGCCAAGATATAGGTCCATTCTACTCTTCGAAATTTTAAAATAAGTTCTTTAAAGTTGGCTATCCTGGCACACATCAGACGTCATCAAAATGGAGGTTTCGCCGTAACCCTATCTGTTTTATATGTATGTAACCCTGTTAGATAGAAAAAAAGTACAAATCGGACACACCGATCCATTCTTTTCAGGTCGAGCTTGAAGCCCCGGAACAAACCACTAACCCTGCCCATTCTTGCAGCTACTAAAAACTTGGTACTTGGGATTTCCGGACTGGCAACACTGGTCCTCTACTCTTTGACATTTGACAATGATGGCTAGAAAGTAGAAGACGAAGACCCATAAATTATTAAATATTTACACGTCTATCTATCGTGTATTAACTTTAAACGACCCAATGAAATAAATATTTCTGGTGATTGGTGATTGTCTTTATCTCCTCACTCAGGAATATTCCACAATGGCTTCAGAACACAAATGCAAAGTAGAACTTTCAATATCGGATGATAAAGCTGAAATAGAACAAATCGCCATTGGGACCAACTTTGTTGACATTCATAATATTTTAAATGATGAAATAAAGGTAGAGGCTGCCGAATTCAAACCATTTAGTGAATATGGAGTGTCTAATGAGTGTCTGGAGAAGCATGGGAATGAAAAAGATCCTGATTCTAGCAAATTTGAGGTTATGCAAGAATCAAAGTTTCCTCTAACTGGTGAGTTTCCTTTAAAAAATATTGAATGTTCGTATATATATATATATATATATATATATATATTATTTTCTCGGAATAAGGCCTTAGTCAGTCTATGTATTTTTTATTCCATTCTATGTTTCGTCATTGTTTATGTCATCTTCAGGTAAATTCTTAAAAATAATGTAAAACCTGTAAAGTTAAAAAACAGTACTTTATATAACATCAAATTCAATTAAAATTCGAAGAGACATTCAAAACTACAATATAATTTAACTATAGTATGTGGGCTCTATTGTTATAATTCATGCAAGATTTTTCCGTGTAAAAATGTCAAGATCAGTTAATTTTTTCTTTTATATTTTTTGTTGTGGAGGGAATGTTTAAAATAAGTTTTTGTAGATTTGATTGAGGTTTTTTATGTCGTTTCTATTGTTAATACTGTTTGTATCTTTTTTTATGCAAATCATTTCGAGAAAATGTCTAACTTTTGGATTTTTTTCTTAGAACTTTTTTTAACCTTGTCCAAATCGAATTTATGTTGATTTTCATGTTTAGACCATGGTGTGTTACCGTTTTTGAGTATTTGTGGGCTTGAATTCGTTTCTATAGGTATTGTTTGGATTGGCCTATATATGTACTTTCACAATCTTTTACTTGGTATTTTATATACCTTTATTTCTGGAAATTTAGAGTGATCTCTGTTCTGTGAAATAATAGACAGTAAGTACTACCTTTTAGTAGTTCTTGTTTTCCAAAACGAAACAAAAATACATTTCCATGGCTTTCACGGTATTTACATCAGCTCCAATTCGATACATACCTCGGTACTTTTTTGTTGCTCAATATCCCTGAATATTATCTTTTAATAACATTAGTTATATTTAATTACCAAAATAGTTTTGCTTCATCAAAATTTAATAACTATGTCAAATTTCAACTATCAAGGTTGCATTGCTTTAGTCTTCAATCAGATGTTTTATTATACCATACTTCTGGTAAATTAGAAAAAATTTGAACTTGAATTACAGATTTCTGGGAAAATACAAATAACGGAGTTATAATAAAGATTGAAGAACACTCTGAATGTACCGACCATTCGTCAAGAAATAGTACAGAATGGAAAAAGGAGAATGACATTGATTTAATTTATGAAGATGTTAAACCCCAAAAAAGTGAACATGAGTCCTACCCAAACTCGATTGCTAATTTAACAGAAACTAGACCGAACTTTTCTCAGGAACTTTCGAAAGGTAAGTTTATATTTATTCAACAGAAATGTTTTGCAAAGTTAAAGTTATCAAGAATATATCTCAGAGGAGAAAGTGAATTTGTGGAAACTGTTGGCTTTCCCCTTTCTCCAGTTCATATGAAAATTTGTAAAAACTTTCATATGTGGAAATTTCCAACAAACATTTTTTTCAGATAATATTTTTTTTTATAATTATCGCCAATTAGTTTAGAATGTGACTTTAGCATTTCAAATCTATAAAAAAGTTACAAATTAAAATATATTGTATGGAATCTACTAAACATTTTTATTACAGGGTGTTTTCAAAGTTAAGGCATCTTTCTAACAGGATATAGAACTAAATATGTGATTTAACAAAATATAAGTTGCAAAATTATTAAGATATCATGAATTGCACCCTGTATATATTCGTGATGATTACAAATTATTAGACAATTGAAACAAATCTACATCTTCGCTAATGTGTCACCAATATATTGTTCGCTTCTTCAGATCTTAGGCAAAAAGGCGAACAATATATTCGCGAAAGGTAAGCGAAGACTTAGATTAGTTTTATTTGTCCAATACCTAGCAATTGTCAAGAATAGAATTGATTTGGACACAAACACAACAATAAAACACTCTGTATACGAGGATAGTCCGAGAAGTACCTGACAAATAAAACAGAAAAATTGGGGAAAATATCTTTATTTCTCTACAAAATCTCTTTTTAGCTCGAACATTTGTTTTCTTTTTTATGTCTTTTTTTAACCACATGTAATAATTTTCATTATGACATTGATATTCTTTATGTGCATTTTGTGAATATCTATGATGGTTTCTGTGGATAATAAGCAAAAAATTTATTGCAAACCAGATCGTTATATGATAGGCCCAGAGCCCGTGACATCGAAAGTACCGTCATCACGGATTCGAAAATTGAAAATTGGCTGTTGAAAACCATACGAATTAAATGAGCCCGGTGTGAGGAGGTTTTTCTTGCCGAAAGTATTTTTAATTAAATGAATTATTATTAAAAACAATATCCAACCGCTACAGAAACTGAATTTACTTAATCATATCTCCTTGGTAGCACAATGGTAAGAGCGTTCCCTTTCAAAGCAAAAGATCCAACGTTCAAATCCTGCCATCACCAAATATTTTTTTTTTACTTAAATACACTACATCATCACACATCCACAAAATAATTATACATCCACAAAGCAATTTTTTGCACACGAAAACACCCTCATAATGGTCTCAAGATATTCTGGAAGAGTACACAAAAACGAACAAAATGAAAAACTGTTTCCTTCTCATAACGGCAAAACTTTGTTAACTGTCATCTGCTTCGTACAGGTAGATAGATAGATCCTTTATTAGTACCTTTAGAAATACCTTTTCAGGTGTAGAACATGTCAATACAATCAAAATTATAAAATAAGATCATGTAAGAAAAAAAAAATTACAATAACAATACACAAAAAAGAAAAATATTCAGTATATATATATATATATATATATATATATATATATTTTCCTTTTTTGTGTATTGTTATTGTAATATTATATATATATTTTCCTTTTTTGTGTATTGTTATTGTAATATTATATATATATATATTCCTTTTTTGTGTATTGTTATTGTAATATATATATATATATATATATATATATACCTTTTTTGTGTATTGTTATTGTAATATTATATATATATATATATATATATATATATATATATATATATATATATAGAGAGAGAAAGAGAAATTTGTTACGAATCCAAGAGAGCCCACAGCCTGTTTCATGGTTTCCCAATCATCAGGGACGGCTTGTGGTCTCTTTCAAATTCATATCAAATATCTCGTAGTGTTAATACCTATCGGCAAGTACAAAAATGTGAAAAGCATCAAATTATAGATAGTGACACCTATAATCTGTGCGGGGAAGATTAGACCTGTTATCGTGGAATTTTAATGACACGAAATTTCGTGCACATTAATAGGTCACCAACAGATGTCAGCATAGGCCAATCCACGACACCAATAGTCATACTCCTAGTGCGTGTAACGCAAAACAAATAACGAGAGAAAGAGAAATTTGTTACGAATCCAAGATAGCCCACCATCCGCCTACAGCCTGTTTCATGGTTTCCCAATCATCAGGGACGGCTTGTGGTCTCTTTCAAATTCGTATCAAATATCTCGTAGTGTTAATACCTATCGGCAAGTACAAAAATGTGAAAAGCATCAAATTATAGATAGTGACACCTATAATCTGTGCGGGGAAGATTAGACCTGTTATCGTGGAATTTTAATGACACGAAATTTCGTGCACATTAATAGGTCACCAACAGATGTCAGCATAGGCCAATCCACGACACCAATAGTCTACTCCTAGTGCGTGTAACGCAAAACAAATAACGAGAGAAAGATAAATTTGTTACGAATCCAAGACTGTCCAAGAGAGCCCACCATCCGCCTACAGCCTGTTTCATGGTTTCCCAATCATCAGGACGGCTTGTGGTCTCTTTCAAATTCGTATCAAATATCTCGTAGTGTTAATACCTATCGGCAAGTACAAAAATGTGAAAAGCATCAAATTATAGATAGTGACACCTATAATCTGTGCGGTGAAGCTTAGACCTGTTATCGTGGAATTTTAATGACATGAAATTTCGTGCACATTAATAGGTCACCAACAGATGTCAGCATAGGCCAATCCATGACACCAATCTCTCGTTATTTGTTTTGCGTTACACGCACTAGGAATACGACTATTGGTGTCTTGGATCTACTGATACTGTGACCTATTAATGTGCACGAAATTCGTGTCATAAAATTCCACATACAGTCTAAGCTTCACCGCACAGATTATAGGTGTCACTATCTATAATTTGATGCTTTTTTCATTGGGGTCACCATTTTTAGTTATAGAATAGGGTCTTTCAGACCATTTGAGTGGCCAGTATATGTCTTTACAAGGTTCCATACTGCCTTGGATTTATTGTTTGATTCTCGAATATAATTAATATTAGATAGTTTTTTCGCTTCATCTACCACTGATTTTAAAATCCTACAGTGATTTTTATGTTTCTTTTGATATTGATCCATTTCTCTGTTGTTGATAGAGTATTTTCCTTTGTTTACTAGATGTTCTGATGCCTCTGATTATCCAATCTTTTTTTTTCTACCAATCATTTTTTACCTTTTTTAAGGGAACAACTATGTCAATTGTTTCAATGTTACAAAAAAGTAGTGATATGCTTCATTCGGATCATTGTAGGAGTAGAGTTTTTCCCATTTTAAAGTCTGTAGTTCATCTCTTAGCTGGGTAAGTTTTGAGTTTGAAAATATTCTCTTTTTAGCCCTTGTTTCATTGGACTCGCCTGTTTAGGGTTGTTTATTCTCAGAACCTGAGCTTCATGATCTGATAGAGCAGATGTGCTACTTCACAGAAGCCATTTTAAAGTTTATGAAGATATTATCCAACAATGAAGTTCGGGGTGTTATTCTAGTAGGTTCATTAATTTGTTTTCTTAGATTGTACATATATAACAGATTTATAAAAGACTGAGTGTTTTCTTTTTCTCTCTTCAATAGATTGATATTGAAGTCTCCGCAGAGCACTATTTTATATTTTCGGTATTGATTTTGGTATTTCGCCAAGTATTTGCAAAATCAACTCAATATTTCCAGTAGGAGTCTATAAATACATATTACTACTAACACAAGAGTCTTGCAGATTAAGGATGAACATTCAATTACACATTCCAGATTTTGGTTTGATTTCCGGGATATCACTTATATCTAATGAGTTTTTATGCAAGAATACATGATCCACCATGTATTTTATGTGTCCTTGCAAAAACAGATGCCAACTGGTATCCCTTGACTGTAATAAGACATTGTTCTTGCTCTGTATACCATGACAGACATTTTCGGCAGAGTGGAGGTTGTCATACCAAGTTTTTCTGGAAGAGCATAAAATTTCCACTGAATTATTCTAATTAAAATCAATTTCCGCGATAACGGTAGAATGATAATCTATTTTTCGAATCCGCGATGACGGTTCTTTTGATGTAACGGGCTCCAAGACCATTATGTATCCTCATTTTGTGGGTGTCTGATTATGCAGTGTACTTGAGTAAAAAAAAAGTTTGGTGATTATGAGATTCAAAAGTTAGATCTTTTGCTTTGAAGGCGAACGCCCTCACCATTGCGCTACCAAGGAGATATGATTATTTAAATTCAGTTTCCGTGATAAAGCATAATTGTTTTCCAATAATCACTTATTTAATTAAAAATACTTTCGGCAAAAAAAACCTTGTCACACTTGGCTCATTTTGTTCGCATGCTTTTCTACAGTCAATTTTCACTAGAAATTTTTGAATTAACGATGACGGTACTTTCAATGTCACGGGCTCTCCATCTAGAAGATTTCATTGTGGAAAATCTTTCCCATTTTTTTCTTTAGACTCGGAAACATGGCCTCAACAAAATATAGAAGAGGATGAAACAGCTGTGGAAAGGGAAAATGAAAGAAGGCTGGAACATACAATAACTATTAATTCAAGCAATTTCCAGGTTCAGAAACTCTCTCCTTTTGAATCTAAGCAGGAGTTCATTGAGAGAGGAAAGCCATATGAGTGTCAATATTGTTCTAAATCGTTTACCGTGCAACATAATTTGTGGCGGCATGAGAGAATTCATACACAGGATAAACCATTTCAGTGCCCAATTTGTCCAAAGAATTTCCCAATAAAAAGTAAATTGTTGATTCATCAAGAAGTCATACTGGGGAAAATCCATTTCAGTGCCAAATTTGTCCAAAGAATTTCCCAGTAAAAAGTAAATTGTCAATTCATCAGAGAATTCATACGGGGGAAAAACCATTTCAATGCAAAATTTGTCTAGAGAATTTTTCGATAAAAAGCTCTTTATTGCGTCATGAGGAAATTCATTCAGAGCATAAACCATTTCAATGCAAAATATGTCTAAAGAGTTTTGTTTCAAAAAAATCATTGTTACGTCATGAAAAATATCATACACGGGAAAAACCATTTCAGTGCCTAATTTGCACAAAGAATTTCGCAGAAAAAAGTCACTTGTGGACTCATCAGATAGTTCATACGGGGAAGAAACCATTTCAGTGCAAAATTTGTCTAGAGAATTTTACAGCAAAAGGCTCTTTATTGCGTCATGAGAGAATTCATACAGGGGAAAAACCTTTTCAGTGCCAAATTTGCCTGAAGAGTTAAAAAAATAAGTTTCTAGATAATTTTACAGAAAAAAGTTTATTGCATGATAAGAAAATTCATAAAGGGAAAAACCTGTAAAATTTGTCGGAAGAGTTTAGCAGAAAAACACAATCTGTTGCGTCATGAGATAATTCATGCAGAGAAAAAAACATTCCAGTGCAAAGTTTTTCCAAGATCGTTTAACCAAAAGATTAATCTTGTGATACATGAGGGAATTCATAAGAACCATTTGAATGCAAAAAAAATTGCTCAAAGAATTTTGCAGTAAACTGTAGATTGTTAATAATAATAATAATAGTATTCTTTATTTCATTAAAACATTGTTAATACAGATATCACATTGTTTAAGCCATGAGAAAACTCATACAGTGTAAAAACCACCACACCACGCGAAATCACACGGAATTACAGGCACCATTGCACCGACAGACATATAAATAAGTAAGTAGCACCCAAGCTTGTCAGTATTCATCTGAAGACGATTGCAAATTCAAGCATTCGAAAAGTCGTGAAAACCTTTCAAATCCATTAAGACGATGGACGTCTGAAACAAGAGTAATCAAAGCCTAAGGAATCGTCTGGAAAAAAGGTGGCACGACGTTATTTTGACATATAAATTGACATAAGTCATATCGACAATTTAGTGGCGAATCTAAAAATGTAACAAAACGTAACTATCTCAACATATATATACAGAGTGACCCATTCGAAAGCTGGCCACCTCTCTAAAACTGTTATTTATTATCCGATTCAGAAGTTTTTTTCAGTATATAGAGCACAATAGTTCTAGTTGAATGCCATAAATTCGAAATAAAAATTTCACGGCCTACTTGAATTTTTTTCAAAGTCAAAAATCCAAAAAACATACTAGCGATTTTTTTTTAATAAAATTTGACGACGCCACTGGATTTGTGATGCTTTCAAATGGGCGTGACCAAAATTTCATGATGAAATTATTTTTTTAACAGAAATATGGCATAAGTAAAATTCATATCACTTTATCAAAATATTTCGAATAGTTGTCATATAAATTACAATCTTGTTGAAAATATCGTTTGAAATGCTCTTTCAGGTCGTTAGTAGTCGAGTTTGTAAACAGCAGTTATTCAAAATTTAAAAGTAACTCCATAGTATAGGAGATAGTTATGTCCATCAGAACTCAGAACATAATTGCAAGAAACATAATTTGACGCCATTTTGAATAACTGCTGTTTACAAACTCGACTGCTAACGTCCTGAAAGAGCATTTTAAACGATATTTTTAACAAGATTGTGATTTATATGATGACAATTCGAAATATTTTGATAAAGTGGTATGAATTTTACTTATGCCATATTTCTGTTGAAAAAAATAATTTCATCGTGAAATTTTGGTCACACCCATTTGAAAGCATCACAAATTAAAAAAAAATTCTAGTATGTTTTTTGGATTTTTGACCTTGAAAAAAATTCGAAGTAGGCCGTGAAATTTTTATTTCGAATTTATGGCAATCAACTAGAACTATTGATGCTCTATCTACTGAAAAAAAAACCTCCGAATCGGATAATAAATAACAGTTTTTGAGAGGTGGCCCGCTTTCAAATGGGTCACTCTGTATATATCTCTCTTATATATATATATATATATATATATATATAATTTATTGAGAATAATACATTGATATAAAAATTAATTTAAAAATACAAAAGCGAAGTTTTATATATAAAATAATATATATGACGCAAGGACATAGATATAAAAATTAATTTAAAAATACAAAAGCGAAGTTTTATATATAAAATAATATATATGACGCAAGGGTGTGTACAAGCTGAATGAATTTTTCGCTAAATTATATATTCGTCATTCAAGAAAAAAAACCATTCTTATGGCATTGAAGAAGAGTTCATTGATTATCGTAAATATTAAATGTATTTTTTTACTATATTGTTATTATTTATAATGAAATGTATGTTTTCTGTTATTTCTTTTTAAATTGTTTTATGACTTGTACCATAACTTTTATAAGTTCTTTGAAAATGGACCAATAAATCTGTTTTTTTCAGAAACGTATTTTTTTTTCTAATTTAACCATTATTTTTTTCACTTTTTAACTACATATAAGGTTTTCATTTACGACATTGATATTCTTTTTGTGTAATTTGTAAATACAGTAAAACCTCTATTTTTGGACACCTCTATATAGAGGACACCTCTATGTAACGGACAAAAAACACATGTCCGGAATGCTGCAATGACCATTTGTGTATAAACGACCCTCTATATAAAGGACGCGGGACATACAAATTATTTACCAAAAGATATTATTTCTTTAAAAATTACCTCCATGTACGGACACCTTTTCCAGCTTTCAACGAAAGTTAAGAATTTGTAACCTACCTACGTGTACGGATACCTGCAAAAGGTCAGGTATAAACATTTGTCCGGTTGACTGGTTTCTTGTTTCGAGCTTAAGATAGGGTGGGTTTGGTTTTCCCACTGATCCTCTTTATGATAGGTAAAATGTTTATGAAAGTACTTGTTACTGGATATTATTTACATAAAAATTTAACTGCTTCTCAATAGAAGACAAATAATTAGAGATTTTGATAAATTATGAACATGAATTTTCGAAAACAAACTAAGGAATATGAAGCAGACGACAATATTAGATTTTTTTAAAAGATACTTCACATCAGATATGTAATTGTATTTTACAATTTTTTTAAATAAATGTTACAGTAAGCGGCAGTTTTTTATTCTTATCTGTGTGGAAATGCCTATTGCTAAAAATTTGTACAGAAAGGATAAATAAAACTTCCGATCGCTTTTATTAATTTTACATTTTTGAATTTACTGTAAAAAATATTTTTATTTTTCAATTTTGACACCCTGTATCTCAAAAATCAAAGACTTTAAAGGTTACTAAACCGATTTAAGGAATTTTGGGTAACTTTAATTTGCAAGGCATTAATCGAACTTCCTTTATATTAAAATTGTTAAACCTCTTAATAACGGACACCTCCCAATAACGGACAAAAAAAAATCCCCTTAGCTGTCCGCTATTTACTGTATCTCTATTGTGAGGGTTTTTGGGGATGATAGATAAATAAAATGTATTGCAAATAGAATCCTGGATCCTTTGTTATACCGGGTGACACAGGATATCGGGCCACCCCTGTAACTTCTGCATTCGTGAACGGATTTTTCTGAAACTTGGTACAGTTATATAAGCAACGATTTCGGATTTGATCACATTACAATCCAATATGGCGGACTTTCGATTTTTTCTGGAAATGCCATAAACTTTGTTTTTTCAAATGGAACACCCTGTATATTTTTACATATTCACGTACAACAGGTCAAAACAAGTCTAAACCTTATGTCAAATGTAATTTTTTCAAAACAATTGAAATTAAAATTGTTTTTTTATTTCACCTCGTGGATAAATGAGATTTGGTCAAAGCTATTCACAATGAGTCGCAAATAACAGAAAAACTTAATTTTTTCTGAAAAATTATTTTTTGTGTCATTTACTGGTTAATCAATTAGTCACATCACATTTTGATCAAAAATTAATTTTTTTTTCAAATGGAACCTATGGGCCACCACCTGTCTCTCTAGAACATACATTAAGGAAAAAAATGACATATCATTTTTGTATTTCGGTGCAGTAACAAATTGTAAAAATATAAAATAAAAAACAATTTTAATTTTAATTGTTTACAAAAAATGACAGGTCAAAACACCTGTTGAACTTGAATATGTAAAAATATACAGGGTGTTCCATTTAAAAAAACAAAGTTACTGGCATTTCCAGAAAAACCGGAAGTCCGCCATATTGGATTGTAATGTGATCAAATCCGAAATGGTTGCTTATATAACTGTACCGAAGTTCAGATAAATCCGTTCACGGATGCAGAAGTTAGGGGTGGCCCGATATCCTGTGTCACCCGGTATACAAAGATTTTACTGAGAAAAGTAATTTCTCCCATTTTTTCTTCAGACTTCGAAACTTGGCCTCAACAAAATATGGAAGAGGAAATAGCTGAGGAAAGTGACAATAGTATAAGGAAGGAACCTACAATAACAGTCAATTCGAAGAATAGTCAATTCGATCCTTCTGAAACTAAGGAGAAAACTCATACTGCAGAAAAGCCATTTCGATGCAACACTTGTCAAAAATCGTTTAACTTGAAGTGGAATCTTACGAAACACGAAAGAATTCATTTAAAGGAAAAACCATTTCAATGCTATAGTTGTCTAAAGAGTTTTGCAACCAAATCAAGTTTGTTGAAACATGAGAGTATTCATACGGGGGAAAAACCATTTCAGTGCAAAATTTGTCCAAAGAGTTTTGTAGTAAAATCCCGTTTGTGAAAATATGGAGAATTCACGCATTGTTGCGTCATCAACAAATTCATACAAGGGAAAACGGTTTTTTAAAATTTGTCCGGAGAGTTTTGCAGATAAATCCAGTTTGTTGCAGCATAAGCAAATTCATAGACTGGAAAAACCATTTCAATGCAACACATGTAAAAAATTGTTTAACCTGAAGGGGAATCTTACGAAACACAAGTGGATTCATATAGAAGAAAAACCATTTCAGTGCAACATTTGTCCAAAAAGTTTTGCAGCAAAATTAAGTTTGGAGGTGCACGAGAGAATTCACAGCGGGGAAAAACCGTTTCAATGCAACATTTGCCCGAAGAGTTTTGCAGTAAAATCCAGTTTGGTGGTGCATGAGAGATTTCATACTGGGGAAAAGCCATTTCGATGCAAAATTTGCACGAAGAGTTTTGCAGCAAAAAACTCCTTGTCGTGTCATGAGACGATGCATACGGTGGAACAACCATTTCAATGCAAAGTTTGTCTAAAGAATTTTGCAATGAAATGCAGATTGTTGAGGCATGAGAGAATACATACAGGGGAAAAACCATTTCACTGCAAAATTTGTCTGAAGAATTTTACAGCAAAACACTCATTGTTGCATCATGAAAGGATTCATACAGACGAAAAACCATTATAAAGAAAGAACATTTATTCGTCTTTGTAAAATACCCAATAGTCGACATCTTAAGGAAGCACTCTGGGCTAATGTACTATTGTAAAATTTAACATGTTAATCGCCCAATGATTTTTTTTCCTGGGCCACAACTTTTTTTTTAATTACTAACACTATACAGATAACATGGAATATTGCAAAGAATTATTTTGGTCACTTCTGGATAACAAAAAACCATTTCGAAAATGAGAATCGACGTTTGGGTCTCAGAGCCACAATATAGTTATGGCCGTGTGACTCATATGTCGATTCTCGAATTTCTGCAGGTTCTAACTCGCTTTTATGCTTGATAGGGTCAGACGTTGTGAACGTGTTTCAGAGGAAGAGCAATCAAAAGATCGCCGTAGATGTGTTATTTGTTATGAGAACGCACTCCGCGGCGAAATCCTCACGCCTCATGAGCTGTAGCAAACTAATGGTTGGGAGGAGCTTTACTAATTATCATCGCAAATTTAAAATTTGATTTTTGCACTATCTTTATGCTGTCTTCATAAAAAATAAAGGATTTCCAGTTGATTCTTTCTTGGAGGCTTAGGAAAATACTTAACGGTGTTGCGTCATGTCCTCCTTGCTGTCTGAAATACATTTTGCAGTTTAATTTATTTTCCATTTTCCATTAGTTTATTTATTTTCCATTAGTTTTCACAGAACTAATTATGTTACACGTTCTTTTATGGGCAGGTCTCTGGAATTTTTAAATAAAGTGGGGAGATTGGATGTTTTTAATAGCTCTTTCCAAGTCTTTAAGTGTTACTCTACTTTGAAGTAATATTTTTACTGCTGGAATGAACTGTAGGTACTAAAATATTGTCAGTTTATACCAGTCATTTTGTCATGAGTGTATTTACAGTTTATGGTGACTTGTATAGTAATATTCTTGTGAGTTGTTATTTCTAGTGAGACTGTTACCTATTTTCTGGAATTACTTATTTTATTTTTTTCAATTTTATATTGACATAACCATATTGTATACTGTTATTACTATGCAATGGGGGTTTCACGTTTAATAAATAAATAAATAAAGGTTATAGGTTCCTACTCTCAATAAAAAATAAAACCACATAGTTTCGTATTTTTTTTTTTTCTAAATAAGCATTATAAAATTGGAAATTTTGAGGGGGCAAGAATCCTATTCGGCAAGAAAAAAAATATTACATAAAAAAACATTCAGTTCGATTAAAGGAAGTATAAACTGAGAGCTCTACAGAAGCTATTTATTTGACCCGCTTTCTCACTCTTATATACATTGGTTTTTTGTTCTAATTATGTGTTAGAATGTAGTATTGAATGTATTTTTATTTTTTGTACTATATTGTTATTGTCTGTAATGGAATTTAACTTTTATGAGTCCTTTGAAAAGGGGCTGAAATGTATCTAGCCCACCATTTATTCATGAAACATCGTTTTTTCTCATGTGCAGGTTTTTCTAATTCAACCATTTTTACAATCTTTTATTAACACTTTTATTAGCTTCAATGTAATAAAATCTTGGAAGTCAATTTTATCTTACTTCTAATTGTCGTATCGAAACGAAACTTGGTATGTAAATGTAGTTTTGATGATAATACTATAGGAGGTGAATAGTGGAACTCTTCAGTGGCTACTAGTAAAATATAGTGAATGCATTGAGGCCGTTCTCAGCATAATTTACAATTCAAAGATATGGCGAATGCGCTGGTTCTCAGCATATTCCCCAAAATTTAGTTATTAATAACTTCCATCTCATGTGGATGAAACAATCGAAGAGTTTTTCTCTCGTAGTCTTTTTAAGTCTGCTGTAGCAATATGGACTGAAACAATAAAAATAAAATAATAGTTTGAAAAAACTAAAAAAACACTCATATATGCCAATAATGACTAAAAAGTTGAAAATAATAAGAATAAAGTAATTGACCAAGATAGTTATTTGTATGCCAAGGCCGCGAAATACCTTTTTAGCGTACCGAAAGATAATATAAGATAATAAGATAATAATTTATTGGTCTTTATGTTACAATATTATGTACACTTGAAAACAAACACACATAATCTGTTTAGACAGGTCATAGAAAATAGAAAAGATATACAAATCACATTACAAATATAGCTAAGTAACCTAAAAATATATATTAAACACATATTCTTAAAAAACACATTTAAAATTGAAACAATTTCCTTAGTGCCTTTTGCCTTTAATCAACAGGCCAGACAGCATCAAAAACCTCATTTATTGAGTAAAATGCTTGGCTCAAAAGAGCCTGCTTCACCACAAATTTTAATTTTTTTTTTGGATAGTTTTTCCATTCTTTTGGAAGCGTATTATATATTTTGCCATATAATACTTCGGTTTGTTTTTCAGTATTTACTAATTTCGTTTTTGCTGTTCTAATGACCTCTTTGCTTTTAGTGTTGTAATCATGTATAAGTGCCCCAGTAGTGTATTTATCTTTATTTATATGTACGTCTAATATAGCTTCCAGTATATATAGACATGGTACCGTAAGAATCTCTAAATCAATAAATAAAGGTTTTGCATGATCTCTGAAATTAGCTCGAACCATCTCTCTGATAATTTTTTTCTGGGATATAAAAACATCATTTGCTGCTGATACTGATCCCCATAGTAATATCCCATATTGTAAATGGCATTGTATAAGACCGAAATATGCAATTCTAAGTACATCTTTGCTTACCACGCTTCTCATTCTCCTCAGGGCAAAGCGACCTTTGGACAGTTTCTTTTTTATTTCTGTAATTTGTGTTTTCCAGCTGAGATTGCTGTCTATATGAAATCCTAGTAAACGCACGTTCTTTTCGTCATCATTATTCGTTCTTTTGTTAAAATCTATGATTTTAGTTTTATCATTATTCAAACACAATACATTTGCATTGAAGTATTGTTCAAATTTTTCTTGAGTTTCTTTTGATAACTCTTCAAGTCTACCTGTATTACTTGATTTAATTATAAAAGAGGCGTCGTCTGCATAAAGAAAAGTATCCGCAATGTCAACATATAATGGTAAATCATTTATGTATAAAATGAACAGCAGAGGACCCAACACCGATCCTTGGGAACCCCATTGTTTGATTACCAGTATATCAGATGTAGTGTTGTTGTAGACAATATATTGCCTTCTACCAGTTAAGAATGATTTTAACAAGTTTATTGCTGAACCTCTTATCCCATATTTTTCTAACTTATTTAGAAGCATGTGGCATACGCTATCGAAAGCTTTCGAAAGGTCGCATAACATAGCTCTGGTTACTATACCCAAGTCTTTATTTTTTGCTACTATATGAATAATGTCTGTTACGGCTTGAGTGGTTGAATGTAACTTTCTAAAACCATACTGCCTTTCACTTATATATCCTCCTCCTTCTAGATAATTTATAAGCCTCTCTTTTAAAATTATTTCGATAATTTTAGAATTTTAGAAAGAAAAGTTATCACCGAGGCCGCGCTTGCGGCCGAGGCAGGATAGTCTTGATGTCGCTGAAAAGTTTCGCGGTCATGGCATACACACTATTTTTCGTGCAATCGTCAAAATCATTAAACTAGGTAATTGAAATGTTTTTTTGTATGTTCTGGTTCCCACGAAAAGGGATATCCTGTAATGTTCAGAGAACATCGTGGGAACCAAGGGAAAGAAGGTAGGAGTTGGTGTTCTTCTTAAATTTCTGGAGGTTGTATGCCTCGGGGAACACCTCCCTAGGCAATGAGTTCCAAAGCCTCGCTGTTCGTTGGATGAACGAGTCTTTGGAAAGTGATGTTCTGCAGGTCTCCAAAGTGACCACGAAGGGGTGTGATGACTGAACTTGACGGGTTAGTCTCGAAGAAACTGCCAAAGCAGGAACGATTGTTGATATTTCAGAAGAGCATCGCCCATGAAAATATCTATAAAATAGAGACAAATCGCCAACTTTTCTACGGTGTTCCAGACAAGTGAGCGAGTTTGTAAGCGAGGCATCACCGACGAGACGAATTGCCCTTTTTTGGACAGAATCCAATAGCCTCTGGATATGTTTAGGTGCGCGCTCCAAATATGGGAACAGTATTCCAGGACAGGTCGGATCTGTGCCTTATAGATCATAAGCAGCTGAGTGGGGGTGAAATAGCTCTTGGCACGAAACAAAAAACCAAGTTTTTGGGATGCACTTTTGGCAATGGACCTCACGTGATTTTCCCAGGAGAGGTTATTGCTGATAGTAATAACAAGCATCGATATGGATGACTTCAGTGGTATGGTTACTCCTGACAAAGTTATGTTAGGCACAGTGAGATCGGCTTTTTTAGAGAAAAGACATGCTTGTGTTTTGTTTGCATTGAATTCTACCAAGTTATTAGATTCCCACTCGAGAATTGTTGCTAAGTCCATATTTATATTATTAACATTTCTTCCTCGTTCATTTCTGGTTTCACGGGCTGATATAGGGGCCCTGGAAGAGAAAGCGGTATGGAGGGTACTATCATCGGCAAAGCTGTGTACTGGACATGAAGTTGCTTTCAACAGGTCGTTGATGTGAAGTAGAAATAGTGTTGGTGCGAGAATAGATCCTGGGGAACACCAGCATTTATGAGTAGAGTGTCAGATGAAACTCCATCGACCACTACATGGAGAGACCTGTTTGAGAGAAAACTAGCAAGCAGAGAACACAGCTGAGGGGGCAAGCCATAAGACGGAAGCTTGGCGAGGAGTCTCTGGTGCCAAACTCGATCGAACGCCTTGGAGATATCTAATGCCACAGCTAAAGTTTCTCCATACTTTTCAATAGATAGCTGCCATATATATGAGACGTAAGCGAGCAGGTCACCAGTTGATCTCTGATGGCGGAAGCCATATTGCCTATCGTTGACAATTCCTGAGTCTTCCAGATATTTCATGAGCTCGAGGTTGATGGCTTTTTCCATGATCTTTGAAATAATAGATAGCAGTGCGATAGGTCTGTAGTTGCTAGGTAGGGCCTTTTGCCTTTTTAGGGACTGGCTGTACTCTTGCAATTTTCCAATTGGACGGAAATACCCCAAATTTGTAAGAGTGCTTGAACAACTTGCAAAGAAAAGGTGTTAGTTAAGGGGGCACATTTCTTGAGAACAATCGGCGGGATTACGTCAGATCCACAGGACTTGGTTGATGTTGAGACCCAGCAAAATCTTTCTGATAGTACGTTGGCGAAAGGTGATCTCGGGCATGTGACTGTCAATAGGTGTAATGTTCGGGGTTGTTTTCCTATGAATCCAGAGTGGAATTTCCAGCAAATAGGTGCGCAAAGATATTGGCTTTTCCTGGGCAGTCGTTGCTAGTGTTCCATCTTCTTTGGTTAGAGGAGGAAATGAGCTGGAAGTGAAGTTTCTTCCCACAGCTTTGGCAAAGACCAAAATGAACGGGATCCGTTAGGACATTCAGCAAGTTTTGATCTTATTTTGGCATTGTGGGCATCTTTTGAGCATTCTATTGTCTCTTTGCATATGCCTCTAGCCTCGACATATGCTGCTCTGGTCTCAGGGCCCGGATTTTTTAGCCATCGATGGTATGCTGCCTGTTTGGAAGCCACAGCTCTAGAGCAGTTTCTGTTAAACCAGGTCTTATCGGATGATGTTCTTCTTTCGGTATTCGGTATGTAGGTTTGCATCCCAACATGATGATTTCAGAAATTGTCTCAGCACATCGTGTTGGATCTACTGAAGAGAAACAAACTCTCTTCCATGGAAACGCTGAGAAAAACATACGAAGACCTTCCCAGTCGGCCGAATTGTAATGCCACATGAGACGGGGTGGTATTGTGCAGCTCGATGGTAAATGGAAAAAAGAGCATGTTGTGGAGATGAGGGTGTGATCAGAGTTTCTAAGTGGGGCACAAACTTCTATTCTATACGGGTCAGGATTGGTGGTGAGGAAAAGATCTAGTGTATTGGCAGACTGGTTGTTGACATCAGGGATGCGGGTTGGTAGCTCGACCAGTTGTTCTAGACCATGAGTGATGGCGAAGGCCTCGGCTTGACGACCCGCATCATCTGTTTTGTTAGAGAATTTGAGCCAGGCAGCGTTATGTACATTAAAGTCTCCCATGATTATGGTTTCAGCTGTTGGATGGTTCTCCTGAATGTAGTCCAGTTTGAGTGATAAAAACTCAAAGAGGTCGTTATATGAAGGTTCATTAGGTGATAGGTAAAGGCAGCAGAGGAACTTAGTCAGTTTGGTATCAGATAGCTTGAACCACATCACATCAAAGTCTTTCGGTTCCAAACTCTCTTCACGTTGGCATGAAAGGTTAGCCTTAGCGTAAAGGTAGACTCCACCTTTGAACCTGAATCGAGAATGGAGTTCGTAACCAGGACAAAGCATATGGACCTTGTTGGTGGACGAGTTTACTTGTGTTTCTGTTAGAGCCAGAATATCAGGTTTTTTCGTCTGTAGGTGATGGTGGACGTCATTGATGTTCTTGTTGAGTCCGCGGATGTTGCAAAAATTAATCTTTAATGTTGAGTCCCCTCGAGTACCTCTCGCCCGGAAATCCGAATGGAGAGGTATTTTGCTTCCGGAGTGTTTTACTCTAGGAGACTTCATCATTATTACTATTAGGATGCACCTGAAAAAAAAGGAGGAATTGGGGAAAAGAAAAGAGGGAGACCGGAAAGTATCGACCGAACACTGAAACATGGAATGATCCATTTCACAGCACACAAAGTCGATATGGTGGTATAAAATAAATATAATATAATATAATATAAAATAAATATATTACTGCTTTAATATCGACAGCAGTTCAATTTAGTTAACAAAGTTACAGCGTTGCTATGGAAATGATATGGTTGAATATATACAAACCATTTTGGCAGTTCTTGACAAAACGCAAATATGTCCGATAGTGACTTTTTGTATCTTGCATTCCTCGAGAGCTAAAAAGTATTGTAAACTTGGCGCTTTCCGTTTTAATACCTGAAAATTCTAAATGGCAGTATTTTAGAAATGTCAAATTTGGAAGTGACGTTTGGTTTGGCGGCCGTTGCTATGGGTAACGGCCGCGAAATTGAATTTCGTGGACTGTATTGATAACGCAAAATACACATTTCGCGTGCGATTGCACGAAAAATTTTCTTTTATGTAAAAAAAGCGTGGGGTGCTCTTTACTCACTTTTCATAATGCGATATTAAGATATCAGCGTTCCACGCTTTTTTACATTAAAGAAATTTTTTTGGTCAATGACTTTATTCTTGTTATTTTCAACTTTTTAGCCTTTATTGCCATATATACGTTTTTTTTTTCGTTTTTTCAAACAGTCACAAATTTGCTGATCTATCAAAATGACATTAAGATGTCTAAAAATCCTGGTGCTTGCACTTATACCTGTAGAAGTTTGGGATCGACTTGGCGACACTTGGCCTACTTGATAATAGAGATTCAATTCAGTAGAGCTCGTCCAGTATTGAAACGACCGTTTGGTAGGTAGAGAGGGGGAAAACACGATTTGATGTGGCTGCTTATGCTACGGCGAATCTTCACCAGTGTCGCGTCATGCAGCGTTTGAAAGGTAAGGTTTGTTCGATTAATAAATAGGTAGTGCAGTTATTTATTCAATTTTCAAAAAATTCACAATCTCCGACCCCGAAAACCCCCACATACCAATTTTGAATCGAATCGGACCATAATCACAAAACTCGTCCGCCAAAAACTACGTCTCGTGTTTCGCTTATACCAAATAATTTGGTACGCCTATGGAATTTCTATTAATAGCCACAGTTCGGGTATCTTCGAGAAAAATTGGTTGTTAGGTAGGGGAAGGCCAAAGTGGTCGTTTCAATACTGGATGAGCTCTAACAGGGTATATTTATTTCCTCAGCTTTCTTTTTGAGGCTTACTGTTCGCGGGTTCTAATTCTAGCTTTGCTATTGGTTGAAACTTCACCAATAGCAAAGCTAGAATTAGAAGCCCCCGAACTTTGCACGAAGAAAGCACTGTCGTGTGGTTTTTCGTAATTTGTACCATTTGAATTTGAGGTTAACTGCATCTTGACAGACGGAGAATTGGAAATGAAATTGTCATTAAATTGAAGAAAATATAAAATTCAATGCATACAATATGATGAAGTATGAAAATATTATTAGTCAATTCGTCAAGTTTTGTACTTGCTTTTAAGTAAGGTGAATAATCGAATCTACGGCTTTATACTGTCCATACAAAATACAAATATGGTCCATTCTACAAAAAGTATCCTTACACACTACACTACCTAAAAATAAACAATTCTCAGGCACTATAATGAACTTGATGAACGAGTGATTTTTTAAAGAACAAACTCAGGAATAAGCTAAGCAAGATTTCAAATCAAAGAGATGGAAAACGCATAGATACCGAGAAAACACTGAAAATAATTTCATATAAGATGCTGCAGAAGTCAGAAATTGAGTTCTGACATTGAGCGAGAATATAAACAAACATTTTTGGACGGCGCCATCTACCACAGAGGAAGCTCTGTTGAAGTAACATGTGGTGTCACCTCGAAAATCTAAACAATATAGAATCAGTTCATTCACCAAGGTTTTTAGACATCTTAAATGACATATTGAACGCATTTGAGAAACGTCAAGTTCACTCAATTTATACAGATTTTTCAAAGGCGTTTGATAGAGTTAGGGTGGGTATTATAAAACTATTTCGACAGATAACTAGAAGTTAACTTGTGGATGACGTCACATGTTAAAGTTAACTTCAAAATCTAGCAGTTAACTTTATCGGGTGGAACGGGTGTCGGTTAAAGTTAACTTTGTAGAAAATTGTGGTTTTCGATCGTTGACAATTCTCCTGCTCCTGTCAATATTAGGCAATCCATACCACGTGACCCAATATGGCGGTTGTTGGCACACATACCGATAATCGCCATTAGAATATCATTGTCAGTGTGTACCTTTGGCTTGTTAAAGTGTATTTTTGGTTATTTTCGGAGCTTTTGTGTTGTTAACTAATAATATTCAGATGGACAATGATTACCTGAAGACACTATTGTTGAAAAGCAGAGGCTTTGGTGAACGGTATGCTTGAAAATACATCCCCATCTTTTGTTTACATTTTTATCAATGTATTTGTTACAGGTATAAAATAAAGTTGAGGATTGATCAGTGATTTAGATCCTTTTTACACTGAATATTTCTGAACTGAATTGTTCAATTGTTGGTGCTCCTCCTGTTACGAATATGGATATTATTTCGTATTTGCTTTTTACTCAGTTTTCCCAAATGCAGATGAAGCCGATATACAGTTTAGAATCCATACATACTTTGAATCTGGCTTCGTCGTGAAGGTAAGAACAAAAATTCAGAATCATTTATATTTTTAGTTAGTCTAGTATGTTTTTTCCTATGCAGCAGGTTTTTTTCTAATGGGTACATGTACAGTTGCAAATCTTGAGTCATCGAAGTGAATTATTATAAATTAGGAATAATAATACATAAGAAGCAATTTATAACTTCTGATCTGTTCTATTATGTTTTGCCACATTTGTTTATTATAAGAGACATTGATTTGATATTTAAGAATATTACTTCTCAACTTTCATAATAGTTCTTTCTAATCGACAACTTTTTTTCAGGTCAACTATTCACAAAAGCCAAATTAAAAACCTTCAGATGTTTGGTACATAATTGAAAAGGATGAAAGCATTTGTATTGCTCACTGTACTTGTATGGCCGGAAAAATTGAAGTAGGTGGTCATATTGGTGCTAAGCTGAGTGGCCAATGCCATCCAGTCAAAAAATTTATTGGACGACTTGCATCTTGCTCAGTTGTTTTAAAAAATAAAATGTCCCAAATGAATATATATAAATAAATGTTTGTTTATTTGTTGTTTTACTGATTCAGTTGATTACTCTTAATTTAATACCAATTATAAAAAAATTACACAATATTGATATTTGTATATAGTACAATTTCGATAAATATCACTATATATCCTATTTTTACTGTTAATAAATTACAATACCCTTTGGAGGTTGTAGACGATGTGGTAACTTGATTACTCTCGTCTCGGACGTCCATCGTCTTAATGTTCTTGAAAAGGTTTTCACGATGTTTCGAATGTTTGTATCTGCAATCGTCTGAATACAGTATTCACATTCAAAACATCGTGTAAACCTTCAAATACATAAAGAAAATTTGTAGGCTTTCGATAATTGCCTGAAATATCTAAAAAGGAAGGTTGAGATTGAAAGACATATTTCTAAATATTTTCATTTATTGAGTCACCAGAATCCTAAAGAAAATTTGTATTCCAGTAATTCAATAACACTACCTATAAGAATGTTTTTTGAGGAGGTAGGTACATATATATGAACATTCATTTGGAGTTTTCTCTACTTTTGAAGTGGAAAATATATCAATTATATATATATACGAACTTTATTTGAAATGGGACCTCCTAATGTACAATAGTTCAGATATATACAAGTAGGCAAAATCATACAAGTAATCGTAGGAACAAATCAAATCACAAAAGTCTGAAGTTATAGGTAGGTATCCATGACGGAATGAAGGATATGTTATCACGAATGTGCACACAGGGTATGTCTGCTGCAGCCTCTCTGATACTTGATTTTCCGAATCCGTAAGATCTTCTACGGAAAAATCAAATCACAAAAGTCTAAATTTTGGTTTTTAACCCCAAAGGATTTTGGGTAATTGCAGCTAACATAGAGCTCTTCTCCTCCTCGATAAGTCATTTTAACTGGTCAAAAACTTATGATTTGATACTGTAGACACCGAGTGAAACCCGACTCTATCCCTGTCGTGACGGGACCCACAGTTAACTACAATGCAAATAAAGGGCATTTTTCTTCAGTTGAAGCACGAATTATAATACTAAATTGAAAAAACTACTCAAATTCGCACAGAAAATCACAAAATAAACACTTTTACCACTACGGTCGCTTATGACGAATTACAATGTGTGCCAACAGCCCGCCATATTGCTTTCGTTTTGACAGGGCGATGGATTGCCTAATTGCATATGAGTCATATAACCTCAATTTTATTGTTTTGATTTTTCGTTTTCGCTAAATGTTAGCAAACGATATCCACGTTATTTTTGAGGAACTTTTGACCGATGATGAAGAAGATGCTGTGAATATTGTTGAAGCCCCTCGGCGACAAAGGATATTTAGGAATCGGTTAGACCATTTCACCTTGTGGAAGGAAACATAATTTAAAAACCGATTTCGACTATCAAGAGAGTCTGTACGCTTGGTAATGGGGCACATTGAAGCAAATTTACAAAGACCAACTAATAGGTCAGCATTTCTAGTACCTATTTTAATTCTTGTAGAATTATACATATTTTTAGAAATCATCCTATATTGCCAGTAACACAAGTGTTGATTACACTCAGATTTTATGCAACTGGTTCATTCTTGGTAGTTGCTGGAGATTTTGGAGGTATTCACAAGTCAACTGCTAGCAGTGTTATTAGAAAGGTCACATGGGAAATTGCATTGTTATCCTCTATTTACATAAAAATGCCAGAGACTTTTGTGTAGTGTTATTCATTTCAAGACTCTAGTGAAGTGGTGTATTTAAATCTTAAGACAATATCATTTGCGAAAACTCTCTTTGAAGGAGACAAAGTATGCTCTAAATTGCTTGCAAAAAAATCTTTTTCGTAGTTTCTGTAAGCTTAGTGAAGTCATCGGGATTTATTTTGAAGAAATGTTACACATTATTATTTGTGAATGTTCGAATTAAAAATAAAACTAACAAAAAAAGTTTTTTTATTTCATTTAAAACAAACAAGATGGTGTGAAAATGTGTCCTTATCACCTAGATAAACAAAGATAGTCACTCTTTTTCCATACTGTATGAATAATCTTCGGTATGTCGAATAATATATCTTTTTTCTCTTCTTAAGTCTCTTTTTTTTCTTCTCAACTCTCTTCAAAGGTTCTCTTTTTCACTTTTTTTCTTGGCCACACACACACAATAGTCAACATAATATTCACCAGGTAAACCAGAATTTCATCGAATCAACAATCACAAGAGATTCGACAAGTTTTAAGTGTACAATGGCTAAAATCATATTAACATTAATGTTTCGAAAAGTAAACAATGTGTCATCACCTAGATATACATGTTTTTTTTTTTTTTAAATGTTCTGGTTCCCACGAAAAGGGATATCCTGTAATGTTCAGAGAACATCGTGGGAACCAAGGGAAAGAAGGTAGGAGTTGGTGTTCTTCTTAAATTTCTGGAGGTTGTATGCCTCGGGGAACACCTCCCTAGGCAATGAGTTCCAAAGCCTCGCAGTTCGTTGGAAAGTGATGTTCTGCAGGTCTCCAAAGTGACCACGAAGGGGTGTGAAGACTGAACTTGACGGGTTAATCTCGAAGAGACTGCCAAAGGAGGAACGATTGTTGATATTTCAGAAGAGCATCGCCCATGAAAATATCTATAAAATAGAGACAAATCGCCAACTTTTCTACGGTGTTCCAGACAAGTGAGCGAGTTTGTAGCGAGCATCACCGCAGGAATAGCTCTACAGAATCCAATAGCTTCAGGATATGTTTAGGTGCCGCACTCCAAATATGGGAACAGTATTCCAGGACAGGTCGGATCTGTGCCTTATAGATCATAAGCAGCTGACTGGAGGTGAAATAGCTCTTGGCACGAAACAAAAAACCAAGTTTTTGGGATGCACTTTTGGCAATGGACCTCACGTGATTTTCCCAGGAAAGGTTATTGCTGAGAGTAATACCAAGCATCGATATGGATGACTTCAGTGGTATGGTTACTCCTGACAAAGTTATGTTAGGCACAGTGAGATCGGCTTTTCTAGAGAAAAGACATGCTTGTGTTTTGTTTGCATTGAATTCTACCAAGTTATTGGATCCCCATTCGAGAATTGTTGCTAAGTCCATATTTATATTGTTAACATTTCTTCCTCGTTCATTTCTGGTTTCACGGGCTGATATAGGGGCCCTGGAAGAGAAAGCGGTATGGAGGGTACTATCATCGGCAAAGCTGTGTACGGGACATGAAGTTGCTTTCAACAGGTCGTTGATGTGAAGTAAAAATAGTGTTGGTGCTAGAATGGATCCTTGCGAACACCAGCATTTATGAGTAGAGTGTCAGATGAAACTCCATCGACCACTACATGGAGAGACCTGTTTGAGAGAAACTAGCAAGCAGAGAACACAGCTGAGGGGCAAGCCATAAGATGGAAGCTTGGCGAGGAGTCCCTGGTGCCAAACTCGATCGAACTTGGAGATATCTAATGCCACAGCTAAAGTTTCTCCATACTTTTCAATAGATAGCTGCCATATATGTGAGGCGTATGCGAGCAGGTCACCAGTTGATCTCTGATGGCGGAAGCCATATTGCCTATCATTGATAATTCCTGAGTCTTCCAAATATTTCATGAGCTCGATGTTGATGGCTTTTTCCATGACCTTTGAAATAATAGATAGCAGTCGATAGGTCTGTAGTTGCTAGGTAGGGTCTTTTTGCCTTTTAGGGACTGGCTGTACTCTTGCAATTTTCCAATTGGACGGAAATACTCCCAAATTGTAAGAGTGGTTGAACAACTTGCAAAGAACAGGTGTTAGTTCGGGGTCACATTTCTTGAGAACAATCGGCGGGATTCCGTCAGATCCACAGGCTTTGTTGGTGTTGAGACCCAGCAAAATCTTTCTGATAGTACGTTGGCGAAAGGTGATCTCGGGCATGTGACTGTCAATAGGTGTAATGTTCGGGGTTGTTTTCCGAAGAATCCAGAGTGGAATTTCCAGCAAATAGGTGCAAAGATATTGGCTTTTCCTGGGCAGTCGTTGCTAGTGTTCCATCTTCTTTGGTTAGAGGAGGAAAAGAGCTGGAAGTGAAGTTTCTTCCCGCAGCTTTGGCGAAAGACCAAAATGAACGGGATCCGTTGGGACATTTAACAAGTTTTGATCTTATTTTGGCATTATGAGCATCTTTTGAACATTCTATTGTCTCTTTGCATATGCCTCTAGCCTCAACGTATGCTGCTCTGGTCTCAGGTCCCGGATTTTTTTGCCATCGATGGTATGCTGCCTGTTTGGAAGCCACAGCTCTAGAGCAGTTTCTGTTAAACCAGGTCTTATCGGATGATGTTCTTCTTTCGGTATTCGGTATGTAAGTTTGCATCCCCAACATGATGATTTCAGAAATTGTCTCAGCACATCGTGTTGGATCTACTGAAGAGAAACAAACTCTCTTCCATGGAAACGCTGAGAAAAACATACGAAGACCTTCCCAGTCGGCCGAATTGTAATGCCACATGAGACGGGGTGGTATTGTGCTACTCGATGGTAAATGGAAAGAGCATGTTGTGGAGATGAGGGTGTGATCAGAGTTTCCAAGTGGGGCACAAACTTCTATTCTATACGGGTCAGGATTGGTGGTGAGGAAAAGATCTAGTGTATTGGCAGACTGGTTGTTGACATCAGGGATGCGGGTTGGTAGCTCGACCAGTTGTTCTAGACCATGAGTGATGGCGAAGGCCTCAGCTTGACGACCTGCATCATCTGTTTTGTTAGAGAATTTGAGCCAGGCAGCATTATGTACATTAAAGTCCCCCATGATTATGTTGTGTATGTTATGTTGTAGTGATATTCACTAAAATGACTTTTTAAAAATAAACTTTATTTTATACTTTGGTTACAAAAAATGATTTTGAATATGACAACTATTCGAAGTGCAAAATGGAAGTTTGAGATAGAAGTGACGTTCTTCGGTTCTTGGGATCCTCTTATAGATGCAGTGGTGCTGACTCAGAACTGCGCCTTGTTTACGCTTCTGGGCCAGGTGGATAAATGCTGACTTGGCTTTGTCCTATTTGCTCTTGCAACAATGTTGCAACTGCGTTGTGGAATTACTGCGTAGAATGCCTGGATTTTTGGATATAACATACATTCCATTCCATACTGTATGAATAATTTTCGGTATGTTGAATATATCCCTTTTTTCTCTTCTTAACTCTGTTTTCTTTCCTCACAACTCTCTATGAAGGTTCTGTTTTTCACTTCTATCTTGCCCACAGACGATACAGGAGGATTTTGGGAAGGGACTGGATTCTTCTTCAAGAGCCCATCGTCTGTCTAAAAACTCGCTCAATCCTAGATTAGTCTGCACCAGAACGTTACGTTAATTTTCTCATTGAAAATGATGAAAACTTATTCCAGTACAACAGGATCGTTTTGCCAAGAGAAAAATTGTAGGTTACCTTTTTGCCTTCTTCTTTTTATTTAAAAAATGGTACCTTTATAAAACTGACATTTTGAAGCTCAAGTTAACTTGACTGATAAAATTAAAGTTAACTTCAAAACATATTTATAATACCGGCCCTTAATCATGAAGTATTAGTTCAAAAATTAGAATCTTTTGGTTTTGGGGGTAGTGTTCTGAGTTGGATTAGCAGTTTTCTTACAAGACCTAAGGCCCACTTTTATAGGTTCCAGTTAACCTCTGGTTGAGTTTACTAGTGGCCGATCATAAAACGAGCATCATTTCTATTCTAACCACTAGTTAACTTAACTGGAACCTATAAAGTGGTCCTATACAAACCTACAGGTTTTTGTTATCTATACGCAGTTTTGCCAACCCTGTAAATGTATTAATTACAATTGGTAATATCGGCCCAGGAAATTTGTATCGTTGTTTAACTAATTTGGTTCCATTGCCAAGGTCTAGGCTTGGAATTTGAGAAAATTATTTCCAGAATATATAATTTTTGAGGAACGAACTAACAAAAAATAAAATGAAATCAGGCGTGTTCCCTTTTATTGGAATGTGACATTTGCATTTGTAATCTGTCATTACTATTTCATGGAAGAGTATCTTAAGAGTGCTTTCAGACTATGCGGTACGCAGAAATTACATTTTTTTGAAGCAATCACAATACCGCACCCTATATTTAAAATATTATGATTGGTTCAAATACTTGAATTTGGCATTTCCGCGTTCCGCATAGTCTGAAAGCACTCTAATCATTCACTATATTATCACAGATTAGACACACAGATAGGAAGCTCTGTCCGTATGTATCCTTTGATGTTTGGTTTGCTGATTCATTGACCTCGGACCTTTAACTCGAGATAGGCACAGTTGCCAGTTCTAAATTATGTTGAATTGTAAATTCTGTGTCATAACAAACATCATTTAAAATGTAGGTAACCCCCAAAGAGAGGTAAACGTTTAGGAGGTACTAATAAGCTCTAGTCAATCAGAATATTGTAGCATTAACGCGTCATAGTGACGTACATGGACATTAGTACAGTAGTCGCCTTTTAATCAGGCGAGAAGGTTGGATGCGCACAACACCGTTTCATATGGTTAACGCCCACTCTTCTGTAGACAGCGGGGTGTATGTTAGTTTGATTTATGCTCTGGTGCGATAAACTGATAATGGCAAATAAATCCAAATAACCTACACGCCTATGGTCATAACAAAAAATCAACCGTGTCTACTGACAGCTTGCGATGACTTTCGCCAGGATAAATTAATATTACTGTACAGGTGGCCCACGCAACATACAGAGTGGTCTAATAGGCTTTTTCACGACACGTTACGCGCAAGCACATCCACCATGTTAAAAAAGCGGGTAATATGAAAATTTCGGACACTTTAACTTGCTTGCTTGTTTTTTTGGACTGTCCACTACGGACAATATACCAGTATCGGGGATTATAGCGCATATTCACGAGTTATGGACGTATAAAGTGTCCGAATAACATGGCGGAAGTTGAGGCATGCGCACAAAATATTTTCTGGAATGAAAAGGCGGATATGTCAACGTGAATATGTTATACCTAATCGAATTAAAAAATACGGCTTGAAATTTCCAAATTCGTGGTAAAATTTTGAGAATTCTCATCGGATCTACATACGCATTTTTTCCATGAACTCAAATCCGAGGTCAAAGCGGAGTACGCTAGTCCGCCACTAACCAGAGAAATTGGTGGCCATGACATATCCATATACTCTCATCTCTTTCTATTAGTGTCATCATTGTCTTATGGAGAATAGACTCTCCTACTCAGATAACGTTTACTCTCTTTGGGTCAAGAACAAAGAGAGTAAACGTTATCTGAATAGGACGTACTAATAAGCTCTAGCCAATCGGAATCTTTTAGCATTAACCCTACATAGTGACGTACATGGACATGAGTACTGGTGGCTCACGTTATAAACAGAGTGGTCCAATATACATTCAAGAGGCTGTAACTCTCAGATATCAGAGTGCGCTAGTCCACCACTGTCCAGAGAGAATGGTGATCATGACATATCCATATATGTCAAAGAGAGTAAACGTTATCTGAATGGAGGTCCTAAAAAGCCAATTAGAATATTGTAGCATTAACCCGTCATAGTGACGATGGACATGAGTACAGGTGGCCCGCGTAACATACATTCAAGAACCTGCAACTCAGATACCAGAGTGCGGAATGCGCTAGTCCGCCACTGTCCAGAGAGAATGGTGGTCATGACATGTACATATACTTCACTATCAAAGAAGGTAAATATTATCTGAGTAGGAGAGTCTATTCCCCATAAGACAATGGTGACACTAATAGAAAGTGATGAAAGATCATTTGTGAGTCATAGTGACGTATATGGACATGTCATGACCACCATTATCCCTAGACAGTGGCGGACAAGCGAACTCCGCCCTCTGGTAACCGGGAGGAATGTATATTGGACCACTCTGTATGTTACGTGGGTCACCTATACTCATGACCATGTACGTCACTATGACCCGTTAATGCTACAAGATTCTGATTGGCTAGAGCTTATTAGTACCTCCTAATCAGATGTTTACTCTCTTTGCGTCACTATGACTCACAAATTATTTTTCATCTCTTTCTATTAGTGTCACCATTGACTTATGGGGAATAGACTCTCCTACTCAGATAACGTTTACGTCTTTGGGTTGACACGATCCCTAACCAAGACACGATCCCTAACCAAGACACGATCCCTATGCAAGAAAAAATAAAAAACACGGTGGTGCCCTCATTCTAGTTAAAAAAGGACAAATATTTTCCGAATTAGAACCAATAAAAAGGCTATCAATTGAATCTGAAATTGAAATATGTGCAATTCGCTTCAGCATAAATGACACAAAAGTTGCTGTTGTAACAGGGTACAGACCACCAAGCGGTAAAATTAGTACCTTCATGGAATGTCTAACACAAGCACCAGCGCTGCCGTTTTGAGAGTAATTACTCCATTTGTAAGCAATTCGAAAGCTTTGGAGTAATCGTGGAGTAATGACGAATTGTAAGGATTTTGTAAGCATTTTGCACTAAGGACTAAGGAGTGGGAGAAAAGCGTTCATCTTCCTGACTACTTGTCTTTGTTCCATGTGGCACATGGCCAATGGCCAGTCATGTAATGGCTAATGGCACAGAACTCGATAGTCGTTACTCTTCACGTCTTTGTCTATAGTAGCTTGCTAGTTTGAGTTCTGTGTTATGTTTGTTTATTGAAATTAAAATTGGCATGACATGACATATCTGAAATCTTATCTCAGCCTCAGGCTCCTATGAGTTTAATCATTGTTTAGATTATACTATGGTTTTATCAACAGGTTTCAATGCTACCAACCCAACTCCTGACCAAGCGCCGAGTAGACAATGGGGAACACGCATGATTTTATTTCAATTTTTCTTTGCCATAGTTAGATCCACAATAATTACATTTTGTGAAAATAATTTCTCATATCCTAAAATTTTGTCGAAATTTCCAAGTTTAAAAGTGCTCCTCAATTCAAACTCGATTTGACCTCCATTTGAATAACTTCCCCCAAACACTAGCGCCAGTTGTGGTTGTTTCAGGAATATTGGTAGTCGATACTATTTCTTTCAACCCAAACATAAATTCAAGCTCACTTCTAATGTGATATTCAAAAATACTGTTGATAAAAATATTTGTACAACATATAAACGAAGGCAGATGAAATTATAATTGATAGTTCGAGGCAACTAGTGGAAAAACATTGATTTGTGTGAAATAACGATGCTTACGTCCACCAGAGGCGCTAGGAGTACGTTTTTGAATGTGACGACAAAATTGGCGTTTTCAATTTCGAATTATGAAAAACATTACATATTTTTTAATATCTGAGTTTGTTGCTGAGCTCCCTAGGTGGTAGTCTTTATGTGCAAATCAAAATATTCTAGAAAAGGGGCACATGCATCTTCCCTAATGCATTTCCAGTTTAATGGACATTTGTAAATATGTGCTTCTTCTAGTCTAGTTTGTTCTGGTTTCGTTTCAGAATCAGTATCTATCAGAACAAGTCGACCCTCGAAATCATCCATATATACCATAGATTATGTATAAATTAAGTATGTAAGGATTTTGTAAGCATTCTCGAAATTCTGGGAGTAAAACTCCGCATTTTGATAGACGCTAGTCAGCATATTGTATACTTTCAATTGGCAGCACTGACAAGCACTCCACCTTGCATCTGAACGTTCTGACTTCACTGTTCTTTGTGGGGATTTTAATATAAACTGTCACAAATCGGATTTAAATACCAAACTGCTGTCTGATATTTTCAATTCGTACCAGATGAGCAAAAATCCTCAATGTGCAACCAGAATATTCACATATAAGAATACACACACTAGTTCAACATGCATTGATTACATGGTGACCAGCCTTCCCCAATCAAAATTTGAGTGCTATATAGTGCAACCAAATATAGCTGATCACTTGGCTCATATCCTGGTATACCAAGAAAAAAATATTTCAGAGAATAAAAAAAATACAATCTCATCTAACATGAGACGTAGTTTATGTGATGACAATATTGCTGAATTGCAAAATCGGTTAATTTATGAGGATTGGACTCTAATATACCATTTACAAATAGACGAAGCATTTAATTATTTTTATAACATACTGCTTTGGTGCTTCGATGTATCCTGTCCAAAGAAGCAGACCTACATGAAATCCAACCATAAAAGTTGGATAACTCGTGATATAATCGATGAAGGTAAAAAATTGAAGGAAATGTTCTGGCTTCTCTCTAACTCCCAAAAAGCTGAAACTCACTTGATTGAACAGTATAAATCAAGATTGCGAGAGCACAAACAAAATGTAAAGTTGTCAAAAAAAAAATATTTAAATTCTAAAATAAACCAGTCAGAAAACAAAACTAGAGAGACATGGAAGATTATCAATGAAGAACTAGGAAGAAACAAAAATAAGTTAAAAACATCAATATCCCTTGAACAAGATGGTGGGCTAAAAACAGACCCAGAGGGAGTGTCAGAACTATTTGCCGAATACTTTTCAAATGCAGCAGAAATTTCTGTGTCAAATCACTTCGGGGAAAACTTGTCTTTACCCTGTACTGTTACTGAAAATGTAAATATAATTCAACCCTTTCAATCCCATCCAATTACTGAATATGAGATAATAAAGCCCTATCCGAAATGAAGAATAAAAATCGGCAGGCTTCGATGAACTCTCAATCGTCACAATTAAGAAAATATTACCTGCCATTATTGTACCATTAACCTACCTAATGAATCAATCTCTAATTCAAGGATACTTTCCAGAAGTTCTGAAAAAATCACTCGTTATACCTGTACATAAAAAAGGTAATTCCACCGAGATGGATAACTACAGGCAAATATCTTTGCTATGCTCCTTATCCAAATTATTTGAAAAAGTTGTAGCCCTCAGAGTTATAGATCATTTGGAAACAAATAAGCTTCTATGCACGTCTCAGCATGGATTCAGGAAACATAAATCTATAGAAACAGCTTCCTATAACCTCCTGAATTTTATATACACAGAAATTGATAGTAATAAATATGTGATCTCACTATTTTTCGACTTATCAAAAGCATTTGATACAGTGTGCTCTGAATTTCTCATCAATAAACTATCAATCTTCGGGTTTCCACGAAATATGATAAGATGGATAGCATCCTATATGACAAATAGAGATATGGTCGTAATCTGCAATGGATTGTCATCTGAGTCGAAAACTGTTAAACTCGGTGTGCCACAGGGTTCTGTTCTAGGACCGTTACTATTTCTCCTCTATGTCAACGATCTTCCTCAACACATACTGGAAGGCTATGTTACAATGTTTGCTGATGATACTACGATAACTATATCGGGAGAAAACGCTGAGCAACTCATCAGCAAATCAGAACGCATTATTGATCAGTTCAGCACCTGGTGCCAAAGAAATAAGCTCATTCTAAATACTTCAAAATCGATCAGTGTTAATTTTCACTTCAGACGAAATATTCCAAATGGTCTATGCCCAAACTATGATATTCAAGCTTCTGAAGAAATAAAATTTTTGGGTACCTACCTAGACGACAATTTAAATTGGGAAAAACAAGTGGATCATATTTGTGCCAACTTGAATAAAGCATACTATGCCATAAAGCAGTTGAAATCCAGTTTGGATGAACCTGGCTTACTCAACATATATTATGCCATGGTCTATTCTCATCTAAGTTCAAATGTTATGGCCTGGGGCAGGGCAAGGGATTTTTCCAGAATTTTCTTAGCGCAGAAACGCGTCATAAGGCTAATCTTCAATATGGACTTCCGAGATAGCTGTCGGCCTGTTTTTATAGATAAAAAAATATTAACAGCCTCTTCTATCTTCATCCTCAAATGTATTATGTTTGTCAGGCAAAACCCCAAATTATATGAGAAGACTGCTACAGAACGCAGTCATAATACAAGAAATGGTGATCTTTTGAGAATCCCACAACATCAAATGTCAAATTATAAAAAATCCCCTCATTATAATGCCATTACTTGCTTCAATAAGTTACCAAATGTAGTCAAAAGAATTAGAAGTGATAAGATATTCCATGATTGCATTAAAAAATTTCTTTTAGAGAAATGCTATTATAGTTATCAAGATTTCCTAACTGACAATCTCACAAATAATTTCAATCAGTGTTCCCAATTTTAATTAGGGTAAATTTTGTGAATGTTGTGAAATGCTCGCATACCTTTTATGTATGTGAGTATATATGTGTATTTGTATATATTTATATAGGTAAACCTGTGCTCGTTTTTATTTTTTTGTATTTTTACTTAATTTTCTTGAAACTGACTTACCATATATACCAAGTGTATCAAAAACGGTGAATAAAAATTATTATTATTATTATTAACCTACATGTTCGTTTTCCTAATCCGGGTTAACTACCCGCGTTCGCAAACTTTGGTGTTGCTTACTCGATTACCGACTCAGATTCGTCTAGCATAACCCTATTCAAATATATTCGTCAGAGTCGTTACAGACACCGCATGCGCATTACGAAAAGTTTAAAAATGATTTAAATTTACGAGGAAAAAGAAAATTGCAACATTCCAAACAATAACGGCGTTAGCTTTTGATTATGTTTTTGATGAAGACGATAAGATGTGTGAGGAGATGTTTTATATTTTGATGTTATCTTTTAGTAAGATGAAGAAACAAAACGTTTCTAAACAAAGACGAGTTTTCATTCAGAATTACGAAGAAATAATTTTACGCTATTCCATGGAAGGTAAAATAGGACTGATTTTGACACCGTTTTATGTCAAATCGTGAATACATCTCTTATCTCGTTTCATTCCTTTTATTAGAAAGGAACAGACAACTAAAAATCAGGGGCACCAACTTGAAGTGGAGTCTCGTGTCAGCCACGAAAAAGGAGCTATTTTGTAATCATTGGAAGAGCGGCCATGCTATATCTACTTCTTTTATGAGGTCTGTGTGGGGAATAAACTCTCCTACTCCGATAACATTTACTCTCTTTGCATATACGTCACTATGACTCACGAATGATCTTTCATCTCTTTCTATTACTCTCACCATGGTCTTATGAGTAAGATGTCTAAAAACCCTGATGAATGAACTGATTCGATATTGTTTAGATTTTTGAGGGGACACCACCTGTTACTTCAACAGAGCTTCTCTCTCTGTGGTAGATGGCGCCGTCCAAAAATGTTTGTCTATATTCTCGATTAATGTCAGAACCTAATTTCTGACATCTGCAGCATCTTATATGGAATTATTTTCAGTGTTTTGTCGGTATCTATGCGTTTTCCATCTCTTTGATATGAAATCTTGTTTAGCTTATTCCTGAGTTAGTTCTTCAAACAATCACTCGTTAATCAGTTCATTTTGAGGTAGTGTAGTGTGTAAGGATACTTTTTGTAGAATGGGCCACATTTGTATTTTGTGTGGACTAAAGCCGCAGATTTTTCGCGAATTTTCGCCTGTATTCAATACCAAAAGCAAGTACAAATTTAGACGAATTGACTAATAATGATATTTCCATAGTTCATTATATTGTATGCATTGAATTTTTTATTTTCTGCAATTTAATGACAATTTCATTTCCAATTCTCCGTCTGTCAAAATGAAGTCAACCTCAAATTTAAATCGTACAAAATACGGAAAACAACACGTCAGTGCTTTCTTTAGGTGGGTTCGGCTTGTTCACTCCGTGCACTACGAGTCACTCCATTCGAATTCCGGCCGTTAAGGTATGGCTTTTTGGCGTTAGTAGTGTGACTCCTTGCGTTCGGCTATACAGAGTGGAGTAAATGGAGCTCACTCGAAAAGTTCCACCCCCAGAAATATTTTGAGGAGTAGGTATCTGTCAATTGTCAAAATTGCCGATGAATTGTCTGAATTTATTGCTATAAGTAAATGATTTATTCTTTTTTTTAAATGGAAATAGGTGAAACGACCTACGATGTTGTTACTGATGTTAAGAACAATTTTGTGATTATAGACGGACTGATATCACCTCTAGCATTGGAAACACTATGTACTTTCTGGAGCAGATCTTCAAATGTTGTTGGCGTCATGCGAAAATGTTTTTCAAATTGATTGTCCCTAAAATGGGGCACAGTAATTTCTGCAAAATTTTCAATATTTTGTATAATAATTACTTTATCATCATCTTCGTCTTCAAAAAAAACTTTTTCTCTACATTGTTATTAATGCTTGAAATGATAAAACAATATATTTTTGGTGATAATCAGAAGTCACGAACCGCAAAAAATCAAATCAGAAGTCCAAAAATCCAAAATCCATACCAACTGTTTGCCCTTGTTTTGCTTCGAACGTTCCGGGTCGTTCGGGTATAAATTTAACGTTCCCTTTACTCCGAAGTCACGTGACAAGAATCTGCTCTTACTCCACTCCGACTCGGAGTGAACAAGCCGAACCCACCTTTTGTACAATGTTCGGGGACTTCGAATTCTAGCTTTGCTATTGGTGAAGTTTGACAGATGTCTCTTTCCAACCAATAGCAAATCTAGAATCAAAACCCGCGCACAGTTCGCCTCAAAAAGAAATCTGAGGAAATAAATATACCCTGTTACTGAATTGAAACTAAATCGAAATTGGCGCCATCTGACACGCTAGTAATCTCTATTATCAAGTAGGCCAAGTGTCGCCAAGTCGATCCCAAACTTCTACAGGTATAAATGCAAGCACCAGGGTTTTTATACATCTTACTTATGAGGAATAGACCTCCTACTCAGATAACGGGTCAAGAAGGGTATCATTCTGGCAGTTCTCTCGGGACATTTAAATTTCATCTCTTTCTATTTTTATTCGTCTTCCCCACAGATGAGGTCTGTGGTCTGTGACAAGGCTGATAAAAAAAGTGACATATAAGTCAAGTGTCAGAATTTCCTGTATCTGCCGTAGTCCGTAGTGCAATGTTTACATTTTCTTGCTTTTCGTTTTTATCGTGAGATAAGGATATTTGTTGTATTACGTACCGGTACCGAGTGATATTTATTTTGCACACATGATCCATGTGAAAACTCAAATATGTTACTATTTTTCTTTCTCCTCCTTTTGAATAACTTCATATTTTCGCGTACATCGGTAGATTTTCCGTTCAGAACTCGAAGATCAACAGACAACAGCATAGTCGATGAAACGGCATGCAATGAAGTTCGAACGATTTGCAATAATTTAGGCGAAAATGACGATCTGCTCATTCTTGAATGTCTTTTGGCCACGAATCCTGAACGTCTCAACACCATCGCGGATGCTTGCCAGAATATTATATGGAAACATGCAAAGTCCATCATAGCAGATGAAAGCGTAAAAAAATACCTAAATCTTGTTTGTGAGAATGACCTCAGAGGGCTGTCTTGTAAAAAGGACTACTTGAAGTGTGTCGTAAACAATTTGGACGTAATACAGAGCCTCGATTGCAAGCGAGCCCTCGGTAGATTACAAAATGTCGTGTTTACCGACTATAGCTGGGCAAATGATTTTCTCACTCAGTGCCAAGATGATATAGCGGCCTTAAAATGTGGTTTAATCGACCCACACGGTTTTTCTCAAGCCCGTACTGTAGCTTGTCTGCAAAGCAACATTGTCAAGGTTAAATACAGCTGTAAAAAAGAAGTAATCCACTTGTCAGAGCTACAGTCGATGAATATCAAATTAGACTCTCAATTGTACGTAGATTGTGCTGACGATCAACACCATTATTGCTCTAATTTGCAAGCGGGTAGCGGAAGGGTGTTTCCTTGTCTGATGCACCAGTTACACTTGGATCAGTCCAGGATAAGCACGAAATGTCGGAAACATCTGCGGCGTAGAGAAAAAATTATCGCACAAGATTATAGGGTCAGCAAGGGGCTCCTGAGAGCGTGCAAAGAAGATATAAAAAATAGCCACTGCCGACAAAAGGTTTCTAATGATAAAACGGTCCGACTAGCACAAATTCTTTTATGTTTGGAAAATTACATGAAGAACGGTACAAAAGTCGTTTCTGAGTGCGAGAGAGAGATTACAGATCATCGTAGAATGTTGATGGAGGACTACAGCTTGTCCCCTGAAATTGTAAATAACTGTAAAAATGAAACTGCTACTTTTTGCAATGGATATGAAGCTGGTGGAAGAACTATACACTGTCTGATGAATCATGCCTTGAATCGAGGCAGTTCTAGGCAACTCAAGCTTGGAGATAGTTGTTTGAGAGCAGTAAGTTCCCAGATAAAAATTCGAATATGCTAAGAATATCAATTCTTTCTGTGGTTATTCCAATGGAATGTTTTAGGATGATTTGGACTTTCCCATCTGAGAATATCTCATGAATTAAATAATAATTCAGATTATTTCAAGAATAATCATATGATATAATTTGTGTTTGCTCCCAAAAGAATTTCCATAAACCCTAATTTAGAATTGTTCACTAATGTCTCAATAAAATAAAAAGTTGAAAAAACTGTAACCCTTCACCAACAGAAAATCATCCTTACCAAGTTTTTTCCAAATTACTATTGGAAATAACATAAATCTGGATTCTGTAACAAGAATAAAATATGTTGGGACTTACATATAGATTATATTTTACGGAAATTGCGCTTTGTGTTGTACAAGTATTAGCAACTCAAAAATATACTAGATCTACAGCAAAAAAAAATATCTATCATAGCCTAGTAGAGAGTCAAATTACGTAGGTATCGTAGGATGGGGGGGGGCATAAACGTACCTTCATCCCTTCGAAATCATTCAAAAGCGATTCTTAAAACTCATGCTAAATAAAGAATGGGAGATATCCAAGCGACTTTCTTTACAAAGAATCGCAAATCCTTGATGTTAGACAATTGTTCTACAAAAATGTAAATATTCAACAACACCTGAATAAAAACAAGTTGATCGTATTTACCCATGACTAATACTAGGCATAAACATTTATTTCTCCACCCAATTGTATCCAAGACAATAGGGCAAAAGAGTTTCAACTATCTAGGCCCCAAACTTTTCAATACTCTACCTCCCACTATTCAAATTGAAAAATCTACCACGTTATTCAAAAAGAATGTGATTGATCATATAAAATATGTCTAACGAGCGAATATACATGAATTGATTGACTGAAATAAAATTCGAATAGATTTCAAATGTATATGTAATCTAATGTAGTAATAGCTGTAGTTTTATAATGTATTTTTTTTTGTTCTTGTTTATTTTGAAGAGTATGATATAACGATATTTTAATATGTATATTTTTAACTTAAACAGTTGTACTATTTTAAGCTCGTATTCTGAAGATCTTAACCTCGAGTATAGACATCAAAGTCTACGAGAGTCTCTATCTACTTTGCAATCCATATGTAATATAATATAGAAATAGTTTTTAAAATTAGTTTAGGAATGTACCCATTATCCTCACAAACAGGTGTAAACCTCTGATATCTTTTTGTTGTTGTAAACCAAAAAAATAAATTTTGAACATATATTCGGTGTACTTACTTGATATATATTTTTTTTTGCAAAATAAACTTTTATTCTATTCTAATATAGATTCTATGATAATATTACTACCCCTGACTAAACTGGGATCCCGATTTATAATTTGTAGTTCATAATTTATAATGGTATTTCTTATCTTTGGATTTGTTTTCCAATTTACAAATACCTACATATGTTATTTAATTATATGCACACACAGGTGTCTCACACCTAGGTGCATCTGGAAAAATGTAAATCAGAATATTACTACTTATTTATACCATGTTGTAATATATATAATGTAATGTAAGAATGAATGTAAAATCTCATTTAATAAATCTTAGAAAAAAAAAAAAAATTAGATGCTAAAATCCTTGCGATATCAAAGCAGTCTAACAAATCTCGCTTTTTTCGGGATTTTCTCCAGCTTTCTTTGGTTTTGTTAGTAACTTTGAACTTTCCAGGTCGAAGACCTAGTGAAACACACCGACGCCGGGGAAAACTGGAATGTAGACCCCGTCTTACACCAGGCATGCGACCCTGTAGTCAAAATCGCCTGTAGAAATATAGGAGAAGGCGATGCCCGTGTCATGTCTTGCCTGATGGACAACATGCGCTCCGACGTGATGACTGAAGAGTGTGAGGACGCCTTGCTAGAGATCCAGTACTTCGTAGCGAGGGACTTCAAGTTGGATCCGCAGTTGTACAGGGCTTGCAAACAGGATGCCATCAAGCACTGCCACCTTGCAGGAAGTGGAGAAGTCGAGCGAGGGCCCAGTTATTCAAGGGAGATTTTACCATGCTTGTACAGGTTAGTGACAGCAGAACTTTAATGATCACGAAAAATGAAACTATACTCTACTTGTTATGCTAAAATGTATTTCAACGGTGAAAAAGTACTAGTGACTCATTACCTTCTATGAGAGTCATATAAATTTGTGATTTTGGAGAATGTTTTTTTTTTAGTTGATTCGTCCAATACTTGATGAAAATCCATATTAAAGCTAAGATGTATATAAACCCTGGTGCTTGTACTTATACCTGTAGAAGTTTGGGATCGACTTGGCAACACTTGGCCTACTTGATAATAGAGATTACTAGCGTGTCAGATGGCGCCAATTTCGATTTAGTTTCAATTCAGTAACAGGGTATACTTATTTACTCAGATTTCTTTTTGAGGCGAACTGTTCGCGGGTTCTAATTCTAGCTTTGCTATTGGTTGAAAAGAGAAATTTGTCAAACTTCACCAATACCAAAGCTAGAATTAGAAGCCCCCGAACATTGCACAAAGAAAGCACTGTAGTGTTGTTTTTCGTATTTTGTACCATTTGAATTTGAGTTTTACTGCATTTTGACAGACGGAGAATGGGAAATGAAATTGTCATTAAATTTCAGAAATCATACAATTCAATGCATACAATATGATGAACTATGGAAATATCATTATTAGTCAATTCTTCAAGATTTGTACTTGCTTTTGATACTAAATACAGGCGAAAATTCGAATCTGCGGCTTTATATTGTCCACACAAAATGCAAATGTGGCCCATTCTACAAAAAGTATCCTTACACACTACACTACCTGAAAATGAACAATTCCTCACGCACTAATGAACTGATGAACGAGTGGTTTTTTTTAAAGAACAAACTCAGGAATAAGCTGAGCAAGATTTCATATCAAAGAGATGGAAAACGCATAGATACCGACAAAACACTGAAAATAATTTCATATAAGATGCTGCAGATGTCAGAAATTAAGTTCGGACATTAAGCGATAAAATAGACAAACATTTTTGGACGGCGCCATCTACCACAGAGAGAGAAGCTCTGTTGAAGTAACAGGTGGCGTCCCCTCAAAAATCTAAACAATATCGAATCAGTTCATTCACCAGGGTTTTTAGACATCTTAATTAAAGCAAACAAAGACACTAACTTCACTAGAGATTTTCACTAAACTGGGTTTACTATAAACTCAAAGGCTGCTGACATGTGCCAACCATTCCTAGCCTCCTGGATACAATGGTCAGAACGTTTTCAAAAATAGTCCAGTCATTATAGGTACTACCTATCTACGATAGAGGAATTGACAATTTGTTTCCTCTAGCCACGAAATATCTTCATTGGTTGGGAAATACAATATTTCAATGCTTACGGATTTGGGAATTCACAAAACCCCTGAGGGAAAAATAACTTCCTCTCTCAGGAAAATCTCTCGTAAGTCTTCATTTGCATACCTTAAATGAAATTTAATGTCGATTAAATAACTTAGTCCTCCTTTCCCGAAGAAGTTATTGCAAAGCGAAACGCATGTCGTAGTTTTGTAAACCCAGTTTAGTGAAAATCATTTAGTGAAGTGAGTATCTTTTGTTTGCTTGAATGATTGGTAGTGGATTGGAGGAGTTCAATAACTTGAAACAAAAGAAACCTGGGAAATAGTTAACAACCTCAGAGGAAAAAATGCCAGAAGACATGAAATTCCTATCTCCCCGAACATCTTGAATAAACATTTCTGTACAATCGCTAAAAAAATCCATGATAACATTAAACCAGGAATAAATCCACTTGACAATATGGAGCGCTACAGAATAAATTTGTACTTCATGATACTGACCTTTATGAATTGAAACTAGTTATTTCTGCAATTAAAACTAAAAAAACCTCTGGAATTGACGGCATATCGAGATCGTATAATAGAAAATCTACCAAATGAAGCACTGGCAGTTTTAGTACAATTAATAAACCAATCATTTCAAACAGGGATATTTCCTGACTAACTTAAAAACTTCCATTATTATTCCACCACAAGGGAGGTGATACTGATAATCCCTCTAATTATCGATAACGAAATTAATAGAAAAATTGGTAAAAATCAGAATATTGAGTTTTCTCTCTGAACATAAAATTTTAAGTGATACCCAGTTTGGATCTCAATCCAATAAAAACTCAAATGATGTTATCTTCGATCTCTTTTTTAATATATATACTGTAATAAACGATGGTGAGGCTGTGGTAACAGTGTTCTGTGACCTGTAACGGAATATTGCTGCAAAAGATTCAGTACTATGGTTTCAGGGGTATGTCTTACAAATGGATAGAATCATATTTACACGGTAGAGAGCAAATTGTCAAGACTAATGTACATTCTTCATTGGGACAGATAAAATTTGGGGTTCCTCAGGGCTCAGTCCTTGGACCAGTTCTATTTTTACTATATATTAATGATATAACTAACATCAATATCTCTGGTAGGTTCACATTATTTGCTGATGACACTGCTATTACATGGTACAACAAAAAGACTGACGAATTAAACAAAGTTGTTAACGAAGATTTAACTAAGGTAACTAACTGGTGTGACTCCAATAAACTTATCATTCAACATCAATAAAACAAATCTGCTTACGTTTAAATGTGAGCTTGATGACTTAGACCTAGAATCAGGAATCATTGAAAATAAAAACAACACAAAATATTTGGGTCTTCACATAGATAGTAAATTAAAATGTGTTGATCATGTGATCGCACTGAGAAAAAAACTGTCTTCTGGGTGTTATGCAGTGAAGCTTACTTCACAAGAATTAAATTTCTCAGCTGCAAAGATGGTTGATCACTCCCTCGTCGAATCACATATCCGCTACGGCATTGCATTTTGGGGAAGTTACAACAACTACTTATTGAACAGTGTACTCATCCTACAGAAACGAGCCTTAAGATACTTGTGCAAAGCTAAACCTCGAGATTCTTGCAAAGAGTTGTTCAAATCCCATAAAATATTAACAGTAATTGCTCTGTGTATATCTTGGAAACAGCATCAATAATAAAAAAAAAACAAGTTTGGCTCTCACTCCTCTACACACAATACTCGACAAAACTTCTGCTACCTCAAGTCTCGTTAAAGACTCATTTATTTACAATGGTTGCAAAATCTACAATCATCTTCCCAATGATTTAACAGAAATTGAACCACCAACTATGTTCAGAAAAGCGCTAAAATAGATGTTTATACTAATTTTATTGTAACTTTATCCTTACATTGTATTGCTTTGTGACCATGATTTATTGACTCAATATTTTAGTGATATATTATACATAAATGTTTTTGTAATTAATTGTCTCTACTCGTTTAATTTTTTTTACCTTATATGTTTACACTGATTTTTATTGTAATTTTATCCTTACATTGTATTGCTTTGTAACCATGATTTCTTCATGAATACAATAGAGATAGAGATAGAGAGAGATAGAGATAATTTATTCATCATTAAAGTTTTTTACACAACGGTACAAACTTATCAGACTAGTCAAAATATATATATATATGTATATATTAAAACTCATAAAAAACATTATAAGAACTTACAAGAGAATATAAAAAAGTCATCAAATTACTCACTGTCATCATTCACTCCGCCTTGTTCACAACTTATTCACATTCTACACAAACTCACAGACAATCTTTAATATATATACATACTACTAACTATTAGCATCAAACAGTGAGGTACTCCTCTATTGAATAAAAAGTATTTTCATTTAGATAATTGAACAATGTTGTTTTGAAGATATTGAAATTTTTTATCTCACCAAAAATCTTATTGAAACGATTATAACATAGAATTCCTTGGTATTTTGGAGAATTCTGTCCCACACTAAGCCTAGAGAATGGTAAGCGCATGTCATTTTTATTGCGTGTTTGTTGTGGGTGAATTTCACTACTTTTTATGTAGATATCTTGCTCTTTTTTGATATTCATAATTAGAAGATATATATAAAGTTATGGTAAAGTTAGAATTGACAATGACTTGAAATAAGCTTTACAAGATACATTGTTTCGAACTCCCATCATGCATCTTATAATTTTCTTTTGAGCAATGAATACTTTATTAATATGTGTTGAATTACCCCAGAAAATCAAGCCATATGTGAGTGCCGACGACACTAGACCATGATATGCCATTCTGAGAACCTCCGAAGATACAGTGCCCTTCAGTTGTCTGATAATGAAATTGATACTACTCAATTTCCCTACCAGATTTTCGATATGAGTTCTCCATGTCAGTTTCTCATCAATTGTTACACCCAGAAATTTTATGTTTGATACTTGTTCAATTGACTTATGATTTATTTTAACAAGAGGGCTTGCATCACAGCTGATATTTTTCTGTCGAAAAAGCATTAAGTATGTTTTGGAAGCATTTAAAATCAATCCATTATTCAGGCACCATTGAAAGAATTCCTCAGCGCATACATTACTCAGATGAATGCTTTTGCCCAGATTATCTTGTGATATCATATGAGAGAGAGAGAGAGAATATACTTTATTGTCATAAGAGTAATCTTGTGGACAAAGTTTCACTTAATCTTAATCTATAAGGCACTTTATATGTAAAAATAAAATGCATTTAAAACAATCAATTTTCACTTAATACATGAAGTCAGTTTGTATATATAAAAACATATAAGTCGTACAAAATACTAGTAAAAAATAAACAAGTTTGTCTTAACCCATAACATAAATTCATATAAATATAAAAATAAATAAAATATATAAGTCACAATGAAATATACCCCAAATAAAATTTAAAATCACAGTAATGATTGGTTATTTAAAAATGATCATTATAAAATTCTTGTATATTATAGTATGGTCTATCACTTAAAAAACATTTCACAGCCTTCCTGAAGCATTGTAAAGATTTTATTTCTGTTACATTCTTTGGCAAATGGTTGAACATTTTACAACCATTATAGATAATGGAATCCTTTATGACTGATGTCATTGGTATTGGCAACTTAATGTTGTTGGATTGCCTTGTCACATAATGGGTTGGTAAGGATTGAAATTTGTTCAAATATTTTTTAATTAAACACACTGTTTCCATTATAAAGATAGAAATCACTGTTAGAATTCCATGAGTGGTAAAGAGTAATCTACAAGAGTCTCTACGTTTTGATTTGCACATATATCTTACGGCTCGTTTTGCAAAATTAAAATATTTTGTAGTAGATAACCACTACATACGCCCAAAATGAAATTCCATATCTCAGGTGAGATTCCACCAGAGAAAAATAAACAGTCTTAGCTACTGTTAAACCAAGTTCATTTGCGACTACTCTGACTGCATAACAACCAGAAGACACTTTGTTACATAAGGCATAAACATGGTCTTCAAATTTTAGTTTTCTATCGATATGTACTCCTAAAAATTTCAAGCTACTTTTGTTTTCAATTATGTCATTCCCCATGGGTATACTGTCAAGTTCACATCTGAAAGTTACTATATTAGTTTTCGAAATATTTAGAGAAAGACGATTTGAATCACACCAATTCTTTACTGTCTTCATATCATTGGATATGATTTTAGTTAAATCATTTGCATTGTCTGATTGCCAAAAAATGGTAGTATCGTCTGCAAATAGTGTGAATTTTCCTGCGATATTTATACTTGTCAAATCGTTGACGTAGATGAGGAACAATGTTGGCCCTAGTATTGAACCTTGAGGCACACCATTATGTATTTTCCCAATTTCTGAGCGATGGTTTGTTTTCACAATCTGACTACGACCTGACAAATATGAGCTGAACCAGCTCAGTATCACTCCTCTGAAGCCGTAGTAAGGAAGCTTCCGCAACAGTATTTCGTGATCCACACAGTCGAAAGCCTTCGAAAAATCGCAAAATACTGCAGCAGCAACCTCGCCACTATTGATTCCAGTATAAACTTTTTCCATGAGTGAGAAAATTGCATCATTAGTGCCTTTGCCACTTTGAAAGCCAAACTGTTCTTTATTAACGATTTTATGTTTTGTCAGAAATGCAGTTATCCTTATCTTGACTAGTTTTCTATAAGCTTTCCTAATGTGGGAATTAGGGAAATAGGCCGATAATGCAGGGTCGTCCTGATTTCCACCTTTATGTAGCGGTATTACCAATGATACCTTCAGGAAATCAGGAAACATTCCTGATTGAAATGATTCATTAATAATATTGGTTAACAGTTGTAATGTGTTATCTGGGAGATTTTTCAAAATGTTTGCTGTAATGTCGTCGTAACCAGATGACGACTTTTTTCCAATGGAAACAATCAGCTGTTTCAACTCATAAATATCAGTGTCATAAAGAATGCAAGTTTCAGAAATAAAGGGGTTTTTGAATTGTTCCATAGGGTCGTTATGAGCAGTCAATTTTTCAGTCAATTTTTCTGCAACAGAGCAGTAATATTCGTTAAGAACGTTTGGTGAAAGTGAAACTTCATGTACTTTATTAGATTTACCTCTTAGGTCATTAATTACTTGCCAAGTCTCTTTTGATTTGTTTTCAGCTTGCTCGAATCTATTTTTATAGTAACTTTCTTTTGCTTGTCTGACAACCTGCCTATAAATACTGCGGTATCTACTGAAGTACCGATGAAAAAAAATATCATCATTAAACTTCCAATATAATGCAGCGATCGCATATTATTTGCTGAAATTTTTATGCCTCGAGTAATCCACTGTTTTCTGTGCTTGATTTTTATCTTTTGAATCGGAAATGAACTATTGAAAATAGTCACCAAATAATTGTAAAAATTTGAGAATGAATCCTGGTCATTGTTCACAATATCCCAATTGGTATTCAGGCATGTATTATAAAATCTTTTATAGTTTTTTTTACTGTATAATCTACCAAATCTGAATTTATTGCGGTTTACTATAAAATTCACTTTACAGCAGCATAATATAGCTTCATGGTCGGACATACCAGCTGAAGTGATATCACAAGTAATATATTGTTTGTCCAAATTCGTACATATATAATCTATCGTTGTGACAGAATACTGAGAGATTCGTGTAGGGGACTCTATATGCATAGTCAAGTTAAATGAGTTTAAAAGATTATTTAGAGACTGGGTGGCTAGAGATTTCTTGTCAGCGAAATTAATATTTAAATCTCCTGCTACCAGAATAGATGCATTTAAAGGAAGTTCATTGAGAAGCTGTTCTAACTTTTGTATGAAAATATTTACATCAGATGTGGGTGTTCTATAAACACATATTACATACATGTTCATTATTTGTGAATGTAACAAGCAAAATTCAAATGATTTTTCTTCCAAATAATCGTTGAATTTTTCCACGTTAACGAATTTTACATTTAGTGAGTTATTCTGAAGAATCATGGTTCCTCCATGGGTGCTCTTAATTCTGCTGTATCTTGACATTTCTGTATAATGAGGTAAGTAAAAAGGTTCATTATGAGCAAGCCAATGTTCAGTCAATAAAATCAGATCTGGACGATTTAAATCCTCTAGGAAAACAGATAATTCGTTAACTTTGTTTCTGGCTGACTGAATATTTAATAACATAAAGGATATTGATTTAAGGTTGGTTGTGGTTTTGCGTTTCATAGTATGCGTCTGATGTGTAAGAGTAGTTGACGGAAACATTGTGATTGTACCTGCTGTTGTGGAAGATTCTGGTTGAGTAATGTGGTATGATTTGTATCGTCGGCATAAATTATGGTTTTTTGAGGGGAACTACATGATAAAATCATGTCATTAACAAATATGATAAAAAGCAGTGGACCAAGTATTGAGCCTTGGGGTACACCCATAGAAACATTGGTTGACTTTCATTTGAATGAATTCATCGTGACAATCTGACTTCTATTTTGTAAATAGGAAGAAACCCATCTATTCGCTACTCCACGAACTCCAATGCGGTTTAATTTTTGAAATAGAAGCTCATGATTTACAGTATCGAATGCTCTACTGAGATCAAAATATAGGCAAATAAAGTATATATTGATTGAAATAAGTGTGTATTCTGATAAGATACAAGTCGTCAAGTTTCTAGGCATGCCTACCAATCCGAAGATGGTCTGAAAATTCAGGAGCCGTGCTTGAAGCAGATCCAAAGAGTAATGAGACAGCGCGCCATAAGCGTAGACCTTCAGCCTGAGATAGATGAGGCCTGTGTCAAAGACATCAGTTACTACTGCTACGACAAAATGAAGAAAGGGGAAGAGATGCAATGCCTTCAAGATAATCTAGAAGACTTAGCAGATAAGTGCCATGATGTGGTGGTAACGTTCACAGAAATTGAGGCGGAACGGTAGGTCGAAATGATATTTTCAGTTTGATGATCCTGCGAATAACCCATTTTTTTTTTCAAGAGTCGACTTGAACCCGTTTATTTCAAAGTACTGCAAGAACATTATCGATTCGCTGTGCAGCAACGATGCAGACGTCATGGCGTGTCTCATCGAGAATAAAAACCACCCCCAGGTGAAGTCCAACCCCTCTTGTCGCGCCAGTATAGAGCATTTCCAAATAATATCTCTGAAAGACTACAAGTTCAGCTATAAATTCAAGATAGCCTGCAAAACTTACGCCATGAGGTTGTGTAGCAAGGCATCGTCAAAAAGTGAGGTTATGTCCTGCCTCAGCGAACAGATTCTGAATGCTACTGTGCACGGAGTGAAGAGTAATATTCCGAAAGAATGCAGGCAGCAGTTGAAAGCGCAGATCTTCCAGCAGAGGGAGAAGATCGACTACGATCCAGTACTGAAGAGTGCTTGTGGTTCAGATATCAACAATTTCTGCAAGCATGTACAGCCCGGAAATGCCCAAGTGAGTCAAACATTATTTTTTATCAAATCAAATCAAATATGCTTTATTATCGAAGAACATAATTCTTATTGACAAAGCCAGTGTAAATATAAAAACTTATATGTACGTATACTTATAAAAACACATACATTAGTAAAACAAAACAAAACAAAAAGGCGGCATAATCATTTACAGTCACAATTAAATTGATGAAATAGTCACACAATAAAAACATGTATATAATATAGTTGTAGGTGTACACACCGTCACACAATTGTAAAATTAGAATCTGATACAAATTACATAAAACATTTTTTTTATGGATCTATAGATGATCACAGTAAAATTTCCCTAAATTATAGTATGCTTTAGTGGCAAGCATACTTTTCAGGCCTTTCCTGAATTGTTTGTCATCACATACATTTTTGATATTTGGTGGTAGGTGATCTTCAAGTTTTCATATATTATAGAGTTTTTTATAAGTGATGTTCTTGGAATAGGTAATCTCAGATGAAAACCATTTCGTGTGTTGTGTCTATTAACATTCACTGTATTCTTATATTTCTTATGAACTAAACAAGCAGTCTCCAGTACAAAAAGGCAAATAACAGTCAGTATTTGTTGATTTTTGAACAGTAATCTACAGTGATCTCTCGGTTTTGCACCACACATATGACGGAGTGCTCTTTTTTGTAGAACAAAGACTGAATTTAACAGCTGAGAGCTACAGAATCCCCAGAATGCGATACCATATCTTATATGGGACTCAACGAGTGCCGAGTATGTTATCTTTGCTAAATCTTGACCTAGTTCATGAAATACCACTCGAACCGCAAAACAGCCTGATGCTATTTTTTTGTTCAGATTTGATATGTGGTCCATGTATTTCAATTTATGATCGATTAGTAATCCTAGATATTTACTGCATTCACTATTTATTATTGCCTGGTTACCCAGGGTCAGGTCATCAAAGCCAAATCTGAAAGATAGTATTTTGGTTTTAGATATATTAAAGCACATAAAGTTGGCATCACACCATTGCTTTACTGTATCGACGTCAATGGATATATTATTTTTCAAAGTGTCTGTATCCTTCCCACTCCACAACAACGTAGTGTCGTTGGCAAAAATAGTAAAATTTCCATGAATATTTATAGTGGATAAATCATTTATGTAAAGCAAAAACAAAACCGGGCCCAAAACCGAACCTTGAGGTACTCCATGGATTATGCTGCCAATCTCCGAGTATTTCCCATCGCTGCGTACCATTTGATAACGTCCTGACAAATATGAGTTGAACCAATCCCAAGCAATTCCTCTAAAACCATACTTGTTCATTTTTTTTAAAAGCCGTTCATGATTGACGCAGTCAAATGCTTTTGAAAAGTCACAAAAGACTGCTGCTGCTACATCCTCAGTATTAAGCTTCATATAAAGATTTTCTAAAAATGTGAAAAGAGCATCATTTGTATTTTTAGAGTTCTGAAAGCCGAATTGGCATGGTGACAAAATATTATGTTTGCTTAGAAAGCTGCAAATTTGTTTTTTCACTAATTTTTCAATTACTTTTAATAGTGTCGATAGAAGAGAAATTGGGCGAAAGTTTGCCGGATTTGATGGGTCTCCTCCTTTAAATAATGGAATTACAACAGACAACTTCTGCTGGAGGGAAATATACCTGTAGCAAATGAAATATTTATTGCCTCTGCAAGGGTGTCAAGGGCCTCATCCGAGAGGTTTATTAGTATAATAATAATAATAATAATAATAATCTTTATTTATCCTTTAAGATCATACATGATATAGGACAAGTCATAAAATGTATATACACAGACATACATAGGTACACATATACATATATATATACAGCAAACAAATAACTATATTACTTCAAACATATCGTCCATACAAACAAGCAAATAATCAAATTTAAAAAAAAATAAAAATTATGAATTAGCAAAATATTCACTAATGTCATAAAAGCAGGATTCCACTAAATATTTTTTCAATCTTATTTTGAATTTATTAATATTTTTTTCGTTTTTGATATCACTGGGGAGGTGATTGAAAAATCGTATTCCATTATACTTAGGACTGCTTTCGTAAAGTGAAGTACGGTGCTTTGTACTTCTAAATAAATCACCATGCCTCGTAGCATAGTCATGAGAGTCAGAATTTTTTGAGAAGCTCTTGATGTTGAGTTTAACATATGTTACAGTTTTATAAATGTAAATCGATGGTACCGCAGTAAGTTATACTTTTAAAATGATTCCTACACGCGTTCGGTAATCTAAGTCAAAGATTAGGCGAATTAGTCTTTTTGACTGATAAAACTCTGCGAGCATTGGCGTACTTCCCCAAAGGACAATGTTATAAGAAATATGTGAATATGAGAGAGCATAGTACACATTTATTAATTGCTCTAGTGTGAATATATTTTCAGCTGCAAAATTGCATAATAACTACTATTGAGTCTCTTACACACCTGATCAACATGTGTATTCCACTTCAAATTTGCATCTAAATATGTGCCCAGAAATTTTATTGAGTCCGAAAATATATATTTTGTTGTTTATGCTAACAAAATAATCATTTGAGATTTTGTACGAGAATAAAACTGTAGACATACTGTTTTGTCAGGATTGACAATTAAGGAGTTGTTACTACACCAATCAGTAAATTCTTTCGACAAATTATTCATTTTCTGCACAAGTTCTTCTGGGGTTTCAGCATCAGTGGCGATTGTCGTATCATCTGCATACAAAAAATGTGTTCAGTGCTCAAATAATTTGGTAAATCGTTGACGCAGAAGGAAAATCAAGGGACCTAAAACTGATCCTTGAGGAACTCCTAAATCAACATCAAAAGTTGAGATCTACAATCATCCACTTTTACGCAAATTTTTCGATACTCAAGATAAGATGCGAGCCACGACAAAAACATGCCCAAAACCCAGTCCAGATAATTTGCCCAGAGCAACATTAATATTGATAGAGTCAAATGCTTTAGAAAGGTCAAAGAAGAGTACCCAACAAACCTTCCGGTCCAACGCAGTATGGACGTAATCGAGAAAAGCCACCGAGGCACTCTCCGCCGATCTTCCAGGGCGAAATCCATTTGATGCCTGCTTATAACATTATGTTTATCGAGAAAACCAAGCATCCTGGTATGTATACATCTCTCAAAAATCTTACATATGACAGTTGGTACAGTAATCGGTCTAAAATTTTCTAGCAATGTTCGCCTGCCTTTTTATATAATGGAGTGACAATACCAGTCTTTAAATCCATAGGAAATTCGCCATATTCAACACTCATGTTAATCAAATCTGAAAGAGGACTTGCAATAATGAGTCCTATAGTTTTTATAATTTTGTTGAGAGACAGTCAATGCCCACAGATGTAACGCTCTTTAAAGAACAATCACATTTGACACTTCATGACCATCCACAGGGCAAAGTAAAATGTATTATCAATGTTCATAGAAGTAAAGTTATTGAAATAAGTGCTGTTAAAATGCGAGATTACGGCATTTTTGCTGCAGATGAAAAAATTCAGCAAATCGCCAGTTATATTCTGCTTATTGTTAATAATATTTCCTTGAACTTCAATCTCATTTATCGAGCTAATTTTCGTTTTACTTGTTTTTTCTCTAACTGTTCTCCAAATATATTTCTGTTTTGTTGAAAATTTTATTCTCAAGATTATTTTGATAATAAGTTTTTTCGCTCAGCTATTCTGCCTATATAATTTTTTTTAAACTTTTATACTTCACAAAAGTTCATCTTGCAATGAATTGTTCTTTAACCAGAACAGATTTTTCAGTTCAACTCCCATCTTGATAATGTCATTTCTGATCCATCCCGGGGTGGATACATTATTTAGTTTTTTCTTTGTTAGAGGACAAGTCAAATCTACATAATATATTATAGTACCAATAAACATATTAAACGCCACATCAACATCGTTACTGCTAAAAACACACTGAAAGTCTTCGTTATCTAGCCAATGTTGTAAGTTAAACAAATTTTGTTCAGATAAGTTCCTGAAATTAACATCATATTTAGTGATATTTCATCCTCACCACACGATTTTTTCTTTTTGATTTCTTTAAACGTATCTTGTAAATCATGCCGATTTATCGGTAGAAAGCAAAATGTCTCCGGAATGAACATTCCTGACATATATTGAGAGTAGCCTATAATTTAACTTTCCTCAGATTCTGGAATGTCTTCAAACTGTTCCGTCCGATCAGCTGAGTAATAAATGCGGAAAGGAGATTTTCAAAGTGCAAAAGTTGGAAGTGAATGACAACAGCGTGGATTATGCTCTTCTCACAATGTGCGAACAGACAATTGATCAGTTCTGTCCGCATCATGAAAAAGAAACGGTTTTCAACTGTTTGAAGGTAAGATTCCTTTTTGTTTCCATTGAAGCATGAAATAAGTTTCCCGAATAAAACATCGATAAATAAACTGTTCGTCTGTCGCACGTGCGAGAGAAACAGGGCGTACTCTACTAATTTCGTAACAATATTCATACTCGTACTTACAGTTGACCAATTTATGTTTTTCAGTTGAACAAGGACGAAAGAGGCTTCAGCAAAAAGTGCCGCACCATCGTGATGCACCGCGTCCTCGAGCAGAACTCCAACAATCTTTTGAACCCGTCCCTACAGAAGAACTGCCAGCTGGACATTGCCAAGTTATGCAAGCCGGAGCTGCTCTCGAACGATGAGAAGCACATAGGCGACTCGGTGATCAAGTGCCTGAAGAACCAGTTCAGGCTGTCTAAACTCACCAACAGCTGCGAGAAGGAGATGGTGGAGATATTGAGGGAGAGGGCGTTGGATATCAATCTCAATCCTTTGATTCGGGTGAGTTATATCATTTGAAAATTTGGATTAAAACAAATAATTTTCTTGTCTTTTCTAACTTCTGTTTGTTTTGGTTATCAGAGTCTAAATGCTTTTACAAGCTTTTTTTTACTGTCACCGGTCCAGATGTGTGTAATCAAATCTTATAAGTTAAATTTGACCCGCTTCTAGTTGTCCGATTAACATGAAATTTGGCAGGTGTTCATAGTTCTCGTGACAATGCATTATGGAATTTTTGTTAGAGGAAAAAACAAAATGGTGGACGAGATGGTTTTCGGGGTCGAAGATTATGAATTCATTGTCAAAATTCATATAATCAAAATGGCGGCTCCAATATGGCCGACGATATCTGTGATTACGGTCCGATTCTATTCAAAATTGGTATTTGGGGGGTTTTCGAGGTCATAGATTATGAATTTTTTGTTAAAATTCACAAATTCAAGATGGCGCACGAGTTTTGTAATTATGGTTCAATTCGATTCAAAATTAGTATATGGGGGTTTTCGGGGTGGAAAATAATGAGTTTTTTCTCAAAATTCATAAAATTAAAATGGAGGCTCCAAGATGGCGCTCGATCTCTGTGATTATGGTCCGATTCTATTCAAAATTAGCATGTGGATGTTTTCAAGGTGTGATTTTTTTGTCAAAATTCATAAATTCAAGATGACAGACGAGTTTTGTAATTATGGTCCGATTCTATTCAAAATTGGTTTTTGGGGTCTGAGATTATGAATTTATTGTCAAAATTCATAAATTCAAGATGGCGGCTCCAAGATGATGGACGTTTTTTGTGACTACGGATCGTTTCTATTCAAAATTGGTATGTCGGGGTTTTTGGGGTCGGAGATTATTTATTTATTTATTTAATTAAAGTCTTACAGAACACCCAGGAGTAATTAAAATGCAAGACACAATATAGTTTCCTTAACACTTACACTTAGAAAAATTAAATGTATATATATATATATATATATATATATATATATATATACAGAGATTACAGACAGATACATACAGAAGTTAATGAGTAAAATTTTAGACAAGGGGGTGGGAGTGAAGCATTACATTGTAAGTTCCTTTAGGGCTTTCACATCAGTATTAAAGAAATCCACATCCTTGTATTTGAAGAGGTTGTTACAAAGTATTAACATTTGGCTTAAAGGATTGTCAGATGGGTACTTAATACTAAAAAGTTTATCACATTTGGGTCTAAGCTTGACTTTTGGCACAGAAAAGTTTATAGAATTTATAAGTGTACATTTATGATATTTAATGTTGTTTATTAAGAAGTATATAAAAATCACAGATTGTTGTTTTCTTCTATCACATAGTTTTTGAAGTCTATTCTAGTCCAGCATACTTTGATACTAAATGAGGTTGGGGTATGTATTATTTGATTTGACATATATGTAGCGAAGGAATTTCTTTTGGATACGTTCAGAATGGCAGTGAGCCAGTGGTGACCAGATTATCGAGGCATATTCTAAGTGAGGTCTCACTAGAGCTTTATACAGTTTGATTATTGTGCTGATGCTTTCAAAGTTTCTGGAGTTGCGAATTATAAACCCCAGTTTTTGGTAAGCTTTATCAACGATAAAGTCGTAGTGTGTAGTGAATTTCAGATTGCCCTGCATATAGATTCCAAGGTCCTTGATTTCTTGTTGTTATGAATTTAGTCGAAGATTATTGATTTTTTTGTCAAAATTGATAAATTGAAGATGGCAGCTCTAGGATGGCAGACAAGTTAATCTTTCTCATATCCAAAAACTAGATAGCTCAGAACTTATAGGAAAAATAATAATGATGCTTTAACAAAAATTTACTCGTACTTACTAAAAAGAATAAAATAAATTAATTAATGAAAAACCTTTTGAAAGACAAGTGGCCGTTCATAAAATATGTTCGCAATACAAGGGGAAAGGAAACGTGACACAATTCTACTTTAATTTTTTTTTTTATTTTATATTTTTGTTATGATAGAAACTTATTCGTTGCGTATTTGTAAATATATAAATATTTTCCATTTTCGTTAAGATTATCTTAACTATTAAATCTAACAAAACACGTCAAACATACATCGTAGCATACAGGTCGTATCGCTGCTAGTCGAGCTTGAGAGCTACTGTGCATATTAGGAGATGAAAGCGCTGGTACTGCAGATAGATGAAGTAAATGGTTGTTTCGAGGATAAAGAAGAAGAAGATACTTCAATGCCAATCATAGATAGTAGTAGTAGTATTTATTTAACTAATTTCTATACATTTCTGCACAATTTTAGCAAGTCAAAAATATAAAAAGGAAAAAATGTATATATGTAAAACACATTAAAAGTAAAAATAAGTTGAACAAAAGTCACATCAATAAAAATTGGAGCAGAAGTCCAGCTAATACAACATACATATACCATTCACACATATAAAATCTAAGATGTGTTAGCAGGAATAATCACATGAACTTGTACTCGTATAGGAGTAAGTGAGATCAGTTCGCTTCATTCAACAAATTCAGAGTTATGGGGAATTTGAAATTGCGAAACTCTGAAATGGAATAAAAACAGTGAGTTTTAAGAAAATATTTCATTCTACTCTTGAAAAGATTCTGGGGAAGATCTTTAAAGTATTCTGGAAGTTTATTATAAAGGTCAAGGTCCAGCGAATTCTCCCTAGATTTATTCAACCTAAATCGTTGACATCTAAGTAGATTTCCAGATCTTGTTGGGTAATTATGGTAGTCTGAATTTTTTATTAATGAATCTTTCTTGTTGTGGATTTCCAGTACAGAGTAATAAATGTAAACCGATGGAATAGTCATAATTTCTAGTTTTGTGAAAAGAGGTCGGCACGAATCATGCCTATCAGCACCTGTTAAAATCCTTATGGCTTTTTTTTGTAGGATGAAAACTTTAGTAGAATGTGACGATAAAATTATCGAGTGGCATATATGCGAATGAAACAATGAAAAATAAGTAATTTTAAGAGCTGTGGAGCTTAGCATTTGTTTTAGTCTTCGGATCATAAAAATTACACTCGATAATTTCCTACATAAATAATGTATGTGACTAACCCAGGACAAATTGTCATCAATATATACTCCTAATAATTTCACTACTAAACCCTGTGTAACATCTGTATGTGAGGAGATGGTTAAAGATTGTGTCTTGGCTTGGTTCAGATTTAATTTATTCACTGTAAACCATTTGTCTGCTTCAGTTCCACTGTCCATGGCTAGCTGTTTCAGAGAGTTGATATCCTTGGCAGAGTTTATTATTGTTGTGTCGTCAGCGAATAAGACAGATCTATTAGGCAATAGAAAGTGATGAAAATCGTTGATGTAGATAATAAATAGCAGTGGACCCAAAACAGACCCTTGAGGGACACCGTTTTCAATAAGACCTGGGTCAGATGTAATACCGTCGATGGAAACAACTTGTTTTCTTTGAGATAGGTATGACTCGAACAGTTTCAGTGGAATACCTCTTATACCATAGTGATTGAGTTTGTTAATCAGTATCTCATGGGATATACAGTCAAACGCCTTGGTTAGACCGCACAACGTAAGACAAGTATGCTTACCCTCCTCAAGACCTTCAACTGCGTCCGTAATAACTTGCAACAGCGCTTTCGTTGTTGAGCTGCCACTGCGGAACCCAAATTGTGCATTGTCGAATAGTGAATTTTTTTCGAAGTATTTGTATAGCCGATGTTTTAGGATTATTTCAATTACTTTGGAGGGCATAGGTATTATGGAAATTGGTCGAAAATTTTCTAAACAGTCAGCATTCCCTTTTTTTAGTAAAGGTAGAACTTTAGAAATTTTGAAAGAGTCCGGAAAAACACCAGAACTGAAGCAATGATTGATGATGATTGTGAGAAGAGGGGTAATTATGTCAGCGTTTTCTTTGAATATCATGCTGTTGAGTTCATAGATATCTGTAGCTGATGAATTCTTTAGGGATGTGATTGCATTAAATACTTCGTTTTCATCAACTGGTTCAAGAAAAAAAGAACAGCTAGGTGTTGGTAAATTCTCCATGAGAACTATGGGATTGTGAGTTGAATCCGGCAGAACGGATATAATGTCTTTAGCAATGTTGCAGAAATATTGATTGAAGGCAGTGGGTGTCAAACTCTGGTCAATTTTTGTAATACCATGATCTTTGCTCCTCTCAAAATTTATGAGTTTCCAGGCATCTTTTGAATAATTGGTTGAGTTTGATAAAAATGATTCATATGATTTCTTCTTGGCCGTGGTTAACGCAGAAGAGTATTGTTTTTACATAGTTTTAAAAACTGCCAGGTCTTCAGGACACTTTGTTACCGCACATACCGTTTTTACTGCAGATAAGGTTTCCCTCATAGATCTCAAATTATCATTGAACCATATAACCGGTGGCCTAGACTTTACGTGATATTTTGGTAATGGATTTTTTTTTTTTGAGAAGGTTGGTAATTGTGCCAATGAAATTGTCGGCCAAATAGCTAACATCACTCGGTACATTAAAAAAGGACCAGTCAGTCATTTTCATACTGCTGAGCATTTAAAAAAATCCTTGGACTTCTGATGAATAATTTTTTTTATTTACTTGTTATATTTATTGATTTATTTAAATTTTCTGATTGAAAAAATAAATATTTTAAAATATCAATATTTGTGTTCTTTTAATCGCAATGAATCATATACAGGGGGTTCTAGCTTTCGTGACCTGATATTTATAGGGGCGGGGTCATAGAAAGTGTGACGCAGCGTGGCGAAGGGGTGGTCCAAAAAGGCAAAGTTTAGCGTGACATATTTTATGAACAGCCCCCAAAGATTCAAAAGCTCGTCGCTTTTGTATTCGAACTGAAAACTTTGCGCGACAAGCTCTTGAATCTATAACTCACGGAATTACCTACATCACACATCTAAAGCAATTATTTTCAACTTTTTAGTGCATTTGAATAAAAGCTTGTTTTTAAAAAGATTTTTTTTATTATTTTTTCTTAGGAAAATGAAAATGGCAGGTGATTATACTCTGACATAGTCATAATATATTTCCAAAATAAAACAAAGTAACTTTGAAATGATAAACCTGCGATTTTTCATGCATCAAACGTATCGATTCTCTTCGCAGGTGGTGTGCAAAAATGAGCTGGAGACCATATGCAAACTGGACTCGGGTGATGATTCTGGCAAAGCGGAGGAATGCCTCAAGAACGCCTTCATCACCAAGAACATCCACACGGCCGAGTGTCGCGTGGAAGTGGCCAACATGATCGAGGAGTCCCAGGCAGACATCCAAGTGGATCCGTTACTGGAAAGGGCGTGTGCTCTCGACTTGTTGACGTACTGCAAGAACATCGAGCAGGGAAGTGGAAGACGTAAGTGATTCAATTCAAATCAAGCAACATTCCAGCATTTTTAAATTGTTTTCATGATACTGTCGTAAAATCTAAAATCAATAGCTTCTAATGTAAAAATGGTGAACTAATTAGTTTGCCCTTTCTACACATGTATAGATTTTCCTGATTATATTTTCATTTTCAGACTGTGGAATGTTATCCAAAAAAAACATGTCAAGAAGCTATATTTTTCTTCCATCTTCCAATTTGAATGAAATAAATAATAGTTTAAAAACTAAAGAACACGATTTGATAGAAAATTAAACTAAAAAGTAGAAAATCATTTTAAATGAGTTTGAAATAAGAATACAGTGATTAACAACAAATTTATTTCATCGTAAAAAAGCGCGGGGTGCTTGATGTCAATTGTTGTTAATATTTCATGGACAGATATTGGTAAAAGTAGAATCATTAGGAAAATATCTTAAAAATCACCCCATGCTTTTTTACGATGAAATAAATTTGTTGCTAATCACTGTATTCTTATTTCAAACTGATTTAAAATTATTTTCTACTTTTTAGTTTAGTTTTCTATTAAAGCACGTTCTTTAGTTTTTAAACTATTATTTATTTTCAACTTATTAGTTTTGTTTTCTATTGAAGCGTGTTTTTTAGTTTTTCAAACTATTATTATTGTTATTTAATTTTTTTAACATTATTCTCCAATTTTGAATAGAATCGGACCGTAATCCCAAAACTCGTCCGCCATTTTGGAGCCGCCATCTTGAATCCTTCAATTTTGACGAAATAATCATAATCTACGACCCCAAAAATCCCCACATACCAATTTTGGAATTGGACCCCCACATACCAATTTTGAATAGAATCGGACCATAATCACAAAACTCGTCCGCCATTTTGGAGCAGCCATCTTGAATCCTTCAATTTTGACAAAATAATCATAATCTCCGACCTCAAAAACCCCCACATACCAATTTTGAATAGAATCGGACCATAATCACAAAACTCGTCTACCATTTTGGAGCTTTAAATTTTACAAAAGAATCTTAATATTGGACCCCAAAACCCCACATACCAATTTTGAATAGAATCGGACCATAATCACAAAACTCGTCTACCATTTTGGAGCCGCCATCTTGAATTTTTCAGTTTTGGTTGAATACCTTGTGGCCTAAATTTTCCAATGTTCAAATCTTTCCTGGGTGAAAATGACTATAAAAATAAACAGTCGGTTGAATTCCTGGTGAGTCTAATTCCTTGTCAAATTTCTCTTTGGACAAAGTACTTACATGTACTTTACCTTATCAATGTTTCATTTCTTGTTCTTTTGTGTTTATGATAGATTTTTATTTTTCATTTCAAAGAGAAGGGAGTATAGTGACACCCATATTTTACCCTCTTCACTAATGTATCATTCCAAAGAGGGGAGTATTGTGACACCTGTACTTTACCTTATCAATGTTTTTTTCCCCAGAGTATTGTGATACTCATATTTTACTCTCTTCACTAATGTATCACTCCAAAGAGGGGAGTATTGTGACACCTGTACTTTACCTTATCAATGTTTTTTTCCCGAGTATTGTGTTTATGTCGGTTATAGATTTTTTTTCCAAAGAGGGGAGTATTGTGATACCCATATTTTACCCTCTTCACCAATGTATCACTCCAAAGAGGGGAGTATTGTGACACCTGTACTTTACCTTATCAATGTTTTTTTCCCCAGAGTATTGTGTTTATAGGTGTTACAAGCTCGATGATGGTTTGTTTACGTTGTGTCTCACTTCAGCCAGAGTTCTTTGGACCTTTGGCTGGTTGACTACTCCGTACTGATGAGGGCCAAGAAGCCTGAAACCGGTATGCGGATTGTTAGGTGAACACGACATAAATTGAACATAATCGAGCTTATCAGAAAGAAACATTTGCATTCAATGTCCATTGATATTATATGGAAGTATGCATGGATTTTCAGGTGAATATCATTCAACGTTCTGCGTGGTATTTGCCAGGAAAGTAGTTGTTTTTCACCTGAGATCTACCATTTTCTGGTTCAATTTTATATTGAATCCTTTATGTGAAGAAATCCGTTAAAATTCGATTTTTCTATTGTGTTTATGTCGGTGATAGATTTTTTTTCCAAAGAGGGGAGTATTGTGATACTCATATTTTACTCTCTTCACTAATGTATCACTCCAAAGAGGGGAGTATTGTGACACCTGTTCTTTACCTTATCAATGTTTTTTCCCAAAGTATTGTGTTTATGTCGGTGATAGATTTTTTCCCATAGAGGGGAGTATTGTGATACCCTTTTTACCTCCCTATATTTAAAGGGGGAGTTTTTATGTCAGTGATAGATTTTTTTCCAAAGAGCGGAGTATTGTAACACCTGTCATCAATGTTTAATTATTTTTTTTTTTTTCGTATCACTGGGTAGTTGATTATGTTAGGAATTCTACCCAATTCTTATTTCTTGAGGAATTCATGAGTCTCATTTCTCTGTTAAATTTCTATCCACTGGTCCATCGTGTTCTCTTGGTTGGTAGACTTTCTACAATACAATCATTTTTTATTAAAATCAAAAGTGTTTATCATTCCAGATATCAACTGTTTGAAAACTGTGATGGAACGTGCTAAACAAAACCTTTCACCGGAGTGTGGAAATAAACTCAGAGAAAGACTGGAAATGTACAGAAACGCTGCACAATTGGTAAGGCAAATATTATATACAGGCCAATCATTGAAAAAGAAACTTGAATATTCTCCAAAAGGCTTTTGTAGAACTTACTCCGGGAGGGGTGTTTTTTATAGGAATGACTGAACCTTAGGGTGCAACTGTTATGGGTTACACTCCTTCCAATCAGCAGCATGGATTTAGTAAGGGAAGATCCACTGTTACCAGCTTATTATCTTTTCAAAATACAATCTTGAATGCTTTCGAGGGGTGTCAAGTTCACTCTATCTACACAGACTTCTCGAAAGCATTTTATAGAGTAAATCATGAACTACTGATTACAAAGTTGAATGCATATGGTATCAATGGCAACCTATTGAACTGGCTCCAAAGCTTCTTAACAGGCAGGTACCAGTGGGTTAAAATTGGCAATTATACTTCAGATATCATAGAAGTTAAATCTGGGGTTCCTCAAGGTAGTCACTGTGGCCCACTACTATTTAACTTATTTGTCAATGACATTGCCCTCAGTTTAGTGAACTCTCAATTTCTACTTTTCGCAGATGATCTGAAAATTTTTAAAGTTATTGAAAATGATATCAATTGCCTTGAACTACAGAGTGATATCAATAACCTCGTTCATTGGTGCAACTCCAACGGAATGGATCTGAACCTTAAATAAATGCTTCTTCATAAACTTCAACAGAAGTCGGACATCCATAGATTATTCATACTCCATCAACTCTTTAGACCTCGAAAGAGTAACTCAAATAAATGACCTAGGGGTATTATTGGATGATAAACTATCTTTTTCACAACACATAATAATGATCTCCCTGAAAGCACGTAAGATGCTAGGTTACATTAAAAGAGTATCCAGAGACCTCTCAATCATCTCCTTTAAGGTTCTTTACTGGCTTTTGTCCGTCAAACATGGAATACTGCTCTGTAGTATGGAACCCTTACTATCAGACTTATATCAACATGTTGGAAACTGTTCAACATAAATTTTAATATCTTCTGCATACAAACTAGAATTCAGGGGAACAACAATGACTATGATTACGCAGACATATGTTCTTTATTAAAAATAACTACTCTAGAGAACAGGAGAATAGAAACCGACTTATGTTTTCTGTTCAAGTTGCTGGCAGGTGATGTTTGTTCTCCAGATCTCCTATCTCATATTGAGTTTAAAACTAATAATTCTGGCACTAGATCTAAAGATACCTTTCATATCAAACATCACTACAGTAACTACGGACTCCACAGCCCTCTAACAAGAATGGTAAGGAATGCGAATGAAGTAGATTTGAACTACTTCGGCATACAACTCTCTACTTTAAGACGTGACCTAAGAAACAAACACTTGGCTCAATAATACTAGATGAATGTATGGAACTTACTTGCTTATCATAAAAGATTATAACTGTCTGCTGAGTAGTGGATGTATATTTTTCGTCTTTTATATGTATGACCACAATTTTAAATTAGGGCATTAATGTTCTGCAAAGTGAAAGTAACCAAAATTTTTAATTTCATTTTTTTGTATATTGTATTGTGTTGTATGGTATTTTGTATTGTATTTTGTATAGTAGGTGTAAGGTATATGTAATTGTACTGGGTGTAATGGTTATTACCGTAAATAAATAAATTAATCATATTTTTTAAGCAATGCTCTCAGACTATAATATTGAAAGTTTTTTATGGCGGCAGTATAACTTCTGTTTTTTTTTTTTTGTAGGTCCGAACTCCCGAGGACCTACAAGAGCTCCTTCATCAGGTGACTCTATCGCCTTCTAAATTTTACTTTGTGATAGTTCTGTTCACAATCATAGGAATCATCTTTTTGATCGGCGTTTTTTGCGGCCGGTTTTCCAAGAGAAAATACAGGTTACTGAAAAACAAGTGACGGCGGTATCCAAAACTAGACAATAAAGTGATTTTGTGGCAGTTTTTCCATCAAAGGGTGGTGCGCACGAAATTTTTAGAAAAATTTGTGAATACTGTATACGGTTTTCTGTCATTTGCGAAGAGATACAAAGAGTAATATATCCTATGGCGAAATATAATTTTACAAAAAATGTTTATAGGTAATTTTTTGTTCCTCATTCTATACCTATACGTGGAGTTAGGATTTTTAATAATACAATGTGAATTGGCTTCTCAGACCGGAATCCTGAAAAGTAGCGAGACAGTTAACATGTTAATATAAAGCAAGAAGCGTATGGGGCCCATTACTGAACCCTGTGGGACACCGCATTGAGTTGCTGCAGTACGAGAGGAGAGGTTACTTAGTTCTGATCAATTGGCTACGATTTTTAAAAGATGAATGAAACTACTGCAGGTTTCTTCTTCTGAAGTCATAATATTAAAGCAGTCAAAGGCCAAAATACTGCTGCAGCTGACCCCCCTGATTTATTTCACTGTAAAGTTCCAGATTGGATTTTTACTGCTAAATGTGCGACTTTTACTTGACTGACCCCCCAGTTGTCAACAAGTAATGTAATCGAGATATCGACGGAAATATCCGTTTTAAGGTCCCCCGAGACGGTGGAAACCTTTTCCAGAGTGAAGTCTGTCTGTCTGTAATCTTCCATGATAACTGCCGAACCGTTTGACCAATCGAGCTGAAATTTGGTATTAAAGATACACTTCCTGCCCCGAATGCAACCATTTTGGCTGTCATCTGTCAAACGGAAGTGTCACTATTTAAAAAATGACGGAAACTTGACGTGCAATAGGTCATTTGAAAGCCCTTGAAAAACTGTATCCAGAAATCAAAATTATTTCTCCAACTGACATCTGTCAAAAATAATTTTAAAAAAAACCTTTTTAAAAAACAAGCTTTTATTCAAATGCGCTTTAAAAAGTACAAACTAATAGCTTTGGAAGTGTGACGTAGGTTATTCTGTGAGTTGTAGATTCAAGGTCTTGTCACGCAAAGTTTTCAGTTCGAATACAAAAGCGACAAGCTTTTGAATCTGTAACTCACGGAATAACCTACGTTGCACATCTAAGGCAGTTATTTTTTTAATTTTTAGCGCATTTGAATAAAAGCTTGTTGTATTTTTGAATAGAAACATGTCTATAAAAAGGTTTTCAATTAATTATTTTATTTTGTTCTTTTTAATAAGTCCGTTATCCTGGGAAACACGGTCCATTATCACAAAACTTGTCCACTATCTTGAATTTATGAATTCATAATCTCCTACCCCGAAAACTTCCACAGACTCATCGATTTTTTAGTCAAACACAATATATTAGTCGAATCCCAACATGGATTCAGGGCAGAGAGATCCACTGAAACTGCAACCACTCTATTCGCAGACTATCTATATAAAGCAATTGATGATAAGAAATATGTTTCGGGAATTTTCTTCGACCTGTCGAAAGCATTCGACTCTATTGATAAAGACTTTGTGGCCTCTAAGTTGTATAATATTGGTATTAGAGGGAATGTATTGGAACTAATCAAATCATTTTATGCAACAGGAAAATATTTGTGAAAATGAATGGGGTAGAATCAGATGAATTTACGATGAATACTGGGTGGCATAAGGCTAAATTCTTGGTCCACTGATCTTTCTTCTCTTTCTCAATGATATTCCAATGAACATCAGTAAACGTTTCCACTTGATTAAGTTTGCTGATGATACAACTTTAGGAATAGCCGAGCCTACCATGGGAGACATGTATGAGGCTATTGAACAAGCAATTCAGGAAATGACAACATATTGCAACTCAAACAAACTTATGTTAAATCCCCATAAACAAAATCATATTTTTTAACAAAAATATGGAGTTCGTAATGAATTCATTCAGATCCACCATTTCACAAAGTTTCTTGGTGTGACAATTGACTAATCACTTTCATGGTCTAAACACATCGAACTAACATCTAATAAACTTTCTAAGTCATACTTTGCCATCAATCAATTAAAATATGAGCTCCATGAAAGCATCTTGATTCAAGTATACTATGCACTTGTCTACTCAGCCTTATCATTCCACATCATACTATGGGAAATGCAACGGAGATAAATAGGATATTCATAGCCCAGAAGCGAATTATCAGATTGATGTTTAATTTGAAACCAGCTGATTCATGCAGAGAGACATTCATAAATAAGAAAATACTGACCGCCTGCTGCATTTTTATACTCAAGTGTTGCTTATATATTAAAAAAGAATGAACATAAATTAGAAAAAATAATACTCATCACCAATACAAAACAAGAAATGGCGCTAATTTATTGACCACGCATCCACAAAACATCCACTTTTGAAAAATCGCCAACTTATGCTAGCAGCAAAATATACAACAAGCTCCCTGTCTCCATCAGGAGTTGCATTGCTTTCGATAGGTTCAAAACAAACCTCAAACATCTGTTATATTCAAAGCTTATTATACATTACAAGAGTACTTTGATGATTCCCACATATTGGAACCTATTAATTAGAATTAGTTGGTAGCCATAGTCTAATTTCTCACCTCTCAATCTTTTTTAATTTTTTATATGGGTATACATATTATATTTAGGGTCATGTGTTCTTGTAGCAGTGAGTTGACATTCGATAGGTTATTTTTTTTATTTATTTATATAACTGTATCGTATCCTATTGTTTTATACATCTACATATTAAATTTATCATAATTCTTGACTTATCCAATACCATGTACCTGGTTTTTTATGGATCAATAAAGTACTATTCTATTCTATTCTATTCTACCAATTTTGAATAGAATCGGACCATAATCACAGAGATCGTCTGCCATCTTGGAGTCGCCATTTTGATTTAATAAATTTTGACAAAAAAATCAACCATGAAAACCCCCACATACCAATTTTGAATAAAATCGAACTATAATTACAAAACTCGTCCGCCATCTTGAATTCATAAATATTGACAAAAAATTCATAATCTCCGACTCTGAAAACCTCCACATTCCAATTTTGATTAGAATCAGACCATAATCTGTCTACTGTTTGAAATTTGTCTCGTATATGTTGTATAAATTCAAATCATTCCATTTCATTATGGCAGATAATTTGAATTTTAATTTTATCCACCGCCCGACTTACTACAAATGTATTTTATATATGTGTCACGTAGTCAATAAAATCTATCTATCTAATCACAGAAATCGTCCGCCATCTTGGAGCCGTCATTGTGACTTTATGAATTTTGACATAACATTCATTATCTTCAAGCCAAAAAACCCCCACAAACCAATTTTGAATCGAATCGGACCATAATTACAAAACTCCTCGGCCACCTTGAATTCATGAATTTTGACAAAAAATTCATAATCTCCGAACCCGAAAACCTCCACATACCAATTTTGATTAGAATCAGACCATAATCACAGAAATCGTCCGCCATCTTGGAGCCCGTCATTTTGATTTTAAGAATTTTGACAAAAAATTCATAATCTTTACCCCCCCAATTTCAAGTCGAATCGGACCATAAACACAAATCTCATCACGGGAAAAATAAACACCTGCCAAATTTCACGTTAATCGGGCTACTAGAAGTGGGTCAAATTTAACTTGCAAGATTTGATTGGCAGACACCGGAACTACAACAGATTGTAAAAACTGGCATAGTTCAAAACTTTGCCATTTAATTATTCAAAATATATCCGATGGATTAGAACTAAATTTGGCAGGTAGCAACATCATAAAAAAAACAAATTAAGTCGGCAGTTGGAGCTTTCCACCGTTTCCCAGTCTGGCGCTACGAATGTTTAATTTTTCTCCTGGGCGTTACCATCCGAGACGGTCGCCCACCCGGGCTTTGACTAGGATGACCCACGTTTGGTGCAGGACCACTCAATTGACTGAGGTCAAATATCTCACTTGGTCAACTGACCGTTAATTACCAAGTTGACTTCGTACAGCCCTAAAATTGTTATATCAACGTTTTATTGCCGGTCAAGTTCTGGGGTGCCCCACAGCTGATTTTTTTTAAATTAATCTTCAAAATTTAATAGTTTAAAAGTACCCCATGAAATAGACAGTATACTGTATAAAGTGGAAAGTAGAAGACCCAATACTACACCTTGAGGTACACCAGAAATTGCATGGGCAAGGTAGTAAAACAGCAATGTTTTGGTCTTGTTGACGGAGAAATAACAAATAATGAAGCACATTTAAAAGAAATATTTATTATATCCATTAAAACTTTCAAATAAAATAAAAAGCAAAGGAAAACAACAATTCTGAACAAAAACAATCTATAACTACATAACTGAACATGTGCTTTTGGTACATAGAACGCATTGAATTAAAGCTTAATATCTAATACATATAGAATATGTTTTGCAGTACAGATATCAAACAAATCATCATTTAATGTTTGTAGACGAGCTGAGGAGAAAAGTTATCAAGTTTTAAATTAGAAAACCTGAGGAATACTTTTAAAGATCATGCACGCCGAAGTACTGACCAGATACAACTCGTTGAAAGATTAGTAGTCAGTTACATAATTTTAAAAATATGTAAAAAACAATGTTGAAATACATATTTTCAAGGCCAGTTAAATAGATTTTTAAGTCACAAATATGGGGGTGTCTGTATCATATGTTGCATGAAGATGTAACCATCTAGTAATGCCAGAGATTCATAGAAAATTCCATGTCAAACTAGTTCATTATTGCATCAATGAAAATTCATATTAAACTTGACATTTCATCACAGCACTACTGCTTGCTTGCTTCTTTTTTATGGACTAGATGATAAGCCAGTAATCGGGGGCTATATCCACAACTTTGGCCCCCCTTCCGTGGGCAAACGGCATTGTCTCTCTCAAAATGATACCAAGTATGCCCGAAACTTTCACAACCATAAATTAACTTTGCATGGATCGGCTGTACAATAACTCACATCAACCTGACTTTCTGACAACGTGGTCGACGTCTGTCTCTCACGACAGCCGGAAGTCGAATCGTTGGTACTACTGTTGCTAGGGAGATTCTGTTTAATAACTTTATTGCCATAAATGAAGTTTTTATTTGACATTGACAAAATGTGGGCAAATTGTGAAATCGATAATAAAGCTTGAAAAAAATTCATCTATCTAAAAGAATCTACAGAAGCACAGGATGGAGAGTTTGGAAACAACTGCATTTGACTGGCTACAAAATAGAGCCGTGATTTTTTAAATTAAAGTTGAAAAATAACGGAGATTTCATTAATTGATGATTTTATCAACTTCAAGTATGATCCTGCGTTAAAGCACTAATGCCGAGTTCATATTAGAGTTTTTCGTGTTTGGGCTTACGCTGTACCTTTTTCTGATTGCCCACTGAATGACATGAGTGCCAATAAGCCATAACTGTGCCTCATTTGTTTTGTCGTTATTTGTACGTCTATGGAAACAATGAACGAATGAAAATGCTTTCAATTTGCTGGTGAGATGTAAAGATCCATCGAGAAATCACGCGATACAGTAAAAATTAAAATGTGTTGTGATATATAGGGACCAAGGGGAACATGCCAGAAATGGCTAGAATTTTTTGAATTTATTTAGAATTTCTAAACAATTGGCGCCTAGCAAGGTCTATACTCTTACTTTGAGAAAAACCTTGTACGCATCGACGGTCCATCATGTCTTTCACCAACTGGGTCTTGATGATAGTTAACCATTTCCTGATTTCCTACCAGCACTAGGTCCGTACCAACTCAATTTGCTATTGCCATTATTGAAGGGACACGTAATAACTTCAAGATTGTCCCGCAAGAGTTTAGTTTTTAGTCAGTGGCTTCTAAATCAATACGGTAACAACGAAAATTCATTGTGACTATACACGAAGCCGCATTTTCATAATACAATTGTTTGTGCAGTAGAAAACCCTCTTGCTGGTTGTGTTTTTGCTTCACAAATGATAATTCATGTTACTGTCATTCCCATTTCGGTTGCACCGTTACTTCCATTCTTCGAACTGGAAAGCTTTGGGAAAATTATAATTTCATTTTCTGAAACGGACAAAGGATATGTTCTTCAATCCTGAAAGTATGGAAAAACAAGGGAAGGAAGTTATTCAAAAATGTTCCCTTTGAATCCCTTCCAAGAGGTTCTCTGGAGCGACTGAAGTTTATATTTCAGTTGCAGATGAGTACACATCTAATTTTATGAACACCCTGTTCATATTTATTAAACAAATCAATTGAACTTTAATTTGAAGCTAATTGTTATGAATTGCTGAAAATTTGGGACCCTGACAAACTTTTAGCAAAACTAGGACCATTGGCAAATCGGGAATAACATTAATCTTTTTTTGCATCTCCATTATTTTGCAACTTCAGATTATTATTGGTAAAATTACCCATTTTTAATCATGGGGACTATAATCGTATTTTTCCATAGTTCCGAAGTCATTAGGTAATATTTCTATAAAATCTACCTTAAAGTCTAAAGGTCTGTCCACAGAGGTCGTTGAAGTTTATCCATGAAGCACCAAATGAAATATTTTTAATTATGAAAGTGGCATTGTTATTTGGTAGATGCTAGTTAATCATGTAAAAGATACAAGATCAATTTTCGAATATTCAAGAATTGTATTAAGTAGTTTGTACCTAACCAAGCAAATGCACAATAATGAACTAGTACGACATAAATGCATTTTTGCATCTCAATCCCAAACATGCCGTGATACTTGCCAGATCTAAGCCATATTGAAACCACCAGAAAAAAATTGGCATTCAACTTTCAGTGGCTCACATTGGTATATAAACAAATGAGGTATTTCATTGAAAAAATAAAGAATCTTAGAGTTATTTTGGCATGAGTCACTCCAAAATAAAACTGTAGAATGCTGTATATACTTAAAAACTAGAAACCAAGGTACAGTACTGGCCAGATCTGATACCTCTTGAGATCATAATGGTTGGAAATTTAACAACTTAAAGTAGGCTTCAATTTGTTTATTATATAAACAGAAGAATAATTCCAAAAAATATCCCATTGACAAAACTGTTTGAAAACTTCTGATTTTTGACGTTGAATGAAGTTTTAGAACTTTCTCCAGATACTTTCAAAAATACCAGATCCGAAGTACTATTTTCAAACCATATAAAAAGTGTCTTGCAGATAAGAAAATAGTTGGCAATTGAGAATTGTCAAGTGTTTTAATACCTAAAAAGATCATTGAGGCTTGATTATGTATTTGATCCCCAAAAAAGTTATAAAATTTCAGCAGTTACTTTAAAAGCAAAGACCATGCCGCAATACTGACCAGATCTGATTCCTATTGATACCACTACGACCAGTTGGTAATATTACAACCGCCAGTAATGGATATACAAAACTAATCTAAATTCTTTTTTCGACTTATCTTCCAGTATCTTAAACTGTCCTCCACAAAGTTATCAAACTTTTTCCAGATACTCTTGAGTGTCGTGTCGCAGTACTGATCAGATCTTAATCCTATTGAAACCAGTACAGAACAATCACAATTTTTAGTGATGGATATACAAACAGTGCATTTGTTGAATCTACAATATAAAAAATACCTTTTTTGGTTTACCTTCAAGCAACAGGTCATTGTGGCATGGTTTGTATATTCCTGACTACCAATAAAGTTATCAAACTTTCTCCAAATACTTTGAAAGTGTAGGTCTTGCCGTAAAACTGACCAGATCTGAATCCTGTTGAGACTGCTATAGAACAATTGGTATTATTACAACTCTCACTAGATATAAAACCACTGATCGAAAATAGAGGTTTTTATGTTTCCATATATCTTTTCGTTGTTTATTTAAGTACTTATGTGATAAAACTTCTCAAAGATTATTGTGACCCATATAATTTTCAAACTACCCCCAGATAGACCAGGGTCGATAATTTTTGAAACCAAAAAAAATAATAGTACGATGAAACGTTTTGGAAAAGGAAGAGAATATAACAAAAGTGAAAGGAAAAATAATTTACGGGCGATCTGAGGTCGGGGAAGTGGAAGGGGGTGAGTTTTTAAGGGTAAAAAACGGTTAATCTCGATTTCCGGCAAAACTACAAGTCTTATGGAAAAAAGTTAAATGGCAAAGTTGTAGGTAATAAAAAGATCTACAACTTTTGTATTCACACTTTTTCACATAACCTCAAAATTTATGTGAAAAATTGAAATAACCAAGTTTTTGGTTTTTTATTTTTTACAAAAAAAAATCCACGAAATTTGGTGAAAACTCACCTTTTTATGTCCCAAACACACTGTAATTTATTTTATTTGAAATATTTATTTTTTCACCTTATTTTGACTTAATATCGAAAAACCACCCTAATTTTCAATCGAAAATTCTCGCGTCAAAATATCAGCTTTTTTTAAAAAGGCGGTAGACTTTTTATTCGTTGAAATCTCTACTTTCTGATGGTGAAAAAAAAAATACATTACTATGGTAAATGTTCTCAGAAAATGCAAGGAAACGAAAAAAACACGAATCCGAATTTAATAAGACATCTACAATATTTTGAGAAAGTTGTAGAATCGTCTTTAAATTATATGCGTAGATGCCTATTTATTGCTATTTTAAGATAACTTCTATACCTGAGTGACCTACGGAAAATTTTAGCCCATCAAAAGGTATTTCATAGAGAAGTGGGGAAGGGGCTAGGAGGGTCTGGGCCTTACTACCTGTTATTTCTTTGCATTTTCTGAGAACATTTACCATGGTAATGTATTTTTTTTTCACCATCAGAAAGTAGAGATTTCAACGAATAAAAAGCCCCCACCGACTTTTTGAAAAAAGCTGATATTTTGACGCGAGAACTTTTGATTGAAAATAGGGTGGTTTTTCGATATTAAGTCAAAATAAGGTGAACAAATTAATATTTCAAATCAAATAAATTACAGTGTGTTTGGGACATAAAGAGGTAAGTTTTCACCAAATTTAGTGAAAAAAATTTTTTTTTTGTAAAAGTTAAAAATAAAAAACCAAAAACTTGGTTATTTCAATTTTTCACATAAATTTTGAGGTTATGTGAACAAAGTGTGAATACAAAAGTTGTAGATCTTTTTATCACCTACAACTTTTTTCCATAGGACTTGTAGTTTTGAAGAAAATCGAGATTAACAGTTTTCTACCCTTAAAAACTCACCCCCTTCCACTTCCCGACCTCAGATCGCCCGTAAATTATTTTTCCTTTCATTTTTATTATATTCTCTTTCTTTTCCAAAGGGTTTCATCCTACTACAATTTTTTTTCCCTTTTTACCATTTTTAAAGGCTTCAGCCCTGGTCTAAGAGGGTCATGCCGCAATACTGACCATACCTGAGTTCCATTGAAACCATTACAAAATAACTTGATAACTTAATATGTATCATACATACAAAGGAAAGAACCATTTGGGATTCTTTTAAATCCGGGGATGCCATAATACTGGCCACATCTGACACCTATTGAATCCATTACCAAACTTCGGCTTTGAGCGTCCATGTTTATACAAACAAAATTATTTATTTGATAAATAACAGAATTTGTTTAAAGCTACACATTTTTCATCACTGAAAATGTATATACAGGGTTATCCAAAACTGAACCCAACGTTACTTATGTAAGTAGTGAGAAGTAGCTACAAATATATCAATAATTGCCTAGATATTAATCATAAACAATGACAAATAAGATAAATCCAAGCCTCCTCCTTCAACTCTTAACACCCTGTCGTAAAAAATTGTTAAATGTTAACAAAGTTATATAATCATTTTGAGTATGATGTCTACTTTCGTCATTTCCATGTCGACTCAGTTTGAAAAACACCCCGCAAGATGAATAAGCAAGAAAATTATCACAAATAATAAACAACCTTGATCACAAGATTGGAAATAAATAAAAGATAAAGCTATTCAAAGAAGTCAGTCAAGATTTTTTAGTTTTTGAAAAAGCAGCTACTAGAAAAACGCCTATGAGTAAACTAAGTATTCGAGTATAAACTGAATATTTTTAGTTTTTTCTCCACATAAATATAACTATATATGAGAGGAAACTGGTCATCGCAAGTACATAACCTCTTAATTTTTTTCAAGGTTATGTCCAGGAGATTCGTAACCCCCTAGATGAGTACATACCTTCTTGGAAAGTAACTCACATAATATCTGTTTCGAGTGAATCACAATCCAAGCGTAATATATCTTTTTTGAGCTTATTTTAACATTTTTTTCGAAGGCCACTTGGTCATATACTGATAATGTTTGCGTCAAACTTCACTGGGGTCCACAGTGTCGGCACTCAAGACACCAGACGGTTCTGTGACTCGGGCCGACAGATAATGCTTGGCATCGAAATATTCAACGACCTAAAAAAAAATATATGAAAATTCCATAAATGCATGGTTTCAAATTGTAGTCACTTCAATGAAAAAAAAACGTGTGCGGTCGGGGGACCCTCGTCAGAAACGAAGTTCCTTTACACGGCTTGCGGTAGGTGTTGACTGATAGAAATCGTCACGTAATACCAAGCAATACTATACCATTTTTTCCTCATTATTTTCTCACTTTAAAAATGTTTGGATTTTTCTTAGTGACCGACCGAAGCTTCGTTTTCGGCAAAAAATCATGATTCGGCCATATTTTCGTTTTATGGCCATAAACCAGCCCAAACTTCGGCCAAGCCAAAAATCAGAAGTTCGTGAATTGTTGCGCGTCATTCGGCCTACTTCGTAAAGCTTGGCAATATCAGGTGACGTTCGGCTAACTTAGGACGCAATTTTGTTTTGAAGTTGTAAAGCGAGGTTATGTTGTATTTTTTCTTCACGTGCATAAATTAATGGGTAAGTAATTACTTTTATTTGTTCTTGACTTTTATTTTTATTTCCGATGTATAAAGATTATAAAGGCATTAGATATGTAGGAATTGAACTTTTTTCACTCAAATTGACAAAGGTTTGTGAAATCATAAAGTGCCAAATAAGAGAGATCTCAATTAATAAAAAACTTGAGAGGTGTCAAGGGACACCCGGATGGAACGAAGTTCCTTTCGATTAATTAGTGAAGAATTGTAATACATTTTTTTTTTAAGTTATAATAATATTTTTTTTATTATTAACAAATATAATAATATAAACTTAATCAGTAGGCTCAATTTTAGTAATAATTGGCTTGTGGTAACTGAAGTAGGAAACATATGTTTGGGATTCTATTTTATTTAAATGTCTTGAAAAAACTGCATCGATGGTAGTATTATATTTTGTTGTTGATTCTGCTGGATTATTGTTTATTCTTAAATCAAATTCTTCCTCTAGAAACTGTAGCAATTGTTTTGATTTTTCATTACTGAAGTTGATGTTAAAATCACCGGCCAAAATGAGTGGAAGTTTATCTAAATTTTTGTTGTATCTGCTAAGCATTCGAGATAAATCTTTAAAATACTCTAGCAGTGCTCGATGAATGAACTGAATATCTATTAATTTGTTATTTGGTGAGACATATATGACTGCCTTGATTAAGGTAACGCCGTTTTCCATTACACACTCTGCTGCACATAAATCTGCAACACTTGTACGTCTTACGTGCAAGTCCTGAATATTGTTCATAATGACCGACATATTTGGTGTTACAAGATTGGTCGTATCATTTGTGTTGTGATATATCGCAACTCCATCTTGACACCACACTGTTCAATGCGAAATAGAAAGACGAAACGAAAATAACTGGCTTGCTTTCTATGAGAGAGAGAGAGAGAGACAGACAGAGAAACACACGCACGACTTACAACTATAGCAGAAGGTGTCGTAACAACTTTTGGTCTTAATTTTTTCCGTCTAGCCCCCTTTTGCAACGCGCGATAAGGAACTTCGTTCCAATTAGTATTTAAAGTAACATAAAGAATACGCGTTTCGTTATGTTAATTGAAGTTTTATAAGGATGTTGATTTTTGACAAACTTCAGTTGATTTCAATGGCGGCTAATCATAATATAAATTATATTGATTGTATTATATATATATTGTATTGATTGATTATATTATATAATCAATCAATACAACAAGAAATACACGAATTTTTTTATCCTCTAATGGAATTATCTTGTTTTACTTCTTTGAAAGCCTATATTTGCTCTTTCTCACCCTAGGTAAAAAAAACAATCAAGACTTCAGTGTACAGCGGATTTTTTTATTAATGTCTAAATCATTTTTCGTTTACGGCCGAAAATAAAACTAAAGCCGAAGCTTCTCTTTCGTTTTTGGCTGAAAATTCATTTTCTGGTCAGACACATTTTTTTTTTCACTTTCGTTTTGTTCGGACAGAAGTTTTTTAGCATTTTTTCCTTACCCCCCTTTTCATTCCCTGCATTTTGATGGTTTACACTTACCACTTTCTTTTCGTTTTCTGTTTCACTTGGTGTTTTTGAACTTTTGTTATTTTTTTCATACTCTGCGCTAACCTCGGCTTGGGAGGTCTTTTCTGTATCGGACCCGGTGCCTGGCTCTCCAGTGTCTTTATTAGGTTTAATATTACCCTTCTTTACTCTTTCACTATGTTTAGAAATGTAATCAATGAGTTTTTTGGCTTCACTTGGGAGAAAATGATACACTATATCTCATCTTTTTTGGAGTTCCTCGACTTCTAGTACCGAACTGCTGGTGATTTTGCTGTTTTCCGATGTGAGTTTTGCCAACACACGTTTTTATCATTTTTGGTGGTTTGGTTTAATGTCTTTTGTAACTGGGTGATCCATTGTGGCTTTTTGTTTTCAATTTATCCATGCTGTACCTTCATCGCTGGATTCTTCCATTGGGGGGTCATTTATTGAACTTTTACAGCAATTTAGCTGTGGTTGTTTTGTGTCCATTCACTTTTTATAAGCAAAATTTGAAATCCTAACCTCACTTTTTCACTCTGGCGAACCAATATGGTCGAACTTCCCGTACTCGGCAGTTATTAAGGGTCACAATGGCCTGCAGTTTTCCAATGACCAGATATCATCTTAGAAACACTATTTTTACTCATTTTAGGCATTTAGATCACTTTCAGCACACTGTTTTATTGTTTTTAAGTTAACAAAGGAGTTTATAATTCACTTCTACAACACTTTGGGGTTTATATAGCACTTTAAACTACTGAATTTCACGACATTTGCGGAGCACATTAAAGCTCTACCAACTACAAAATGAAACAATTAAATTATTCATTGCCTTACTAGAAAAACTGCTGCTGCTGAAAAAGGTATATTTGAATTCAAATATCAAATCACTGTATGTAGTGAGTTCAAAATCCCTTATTCCATCAATTTTGCATTTCCCATTTCCCTATGTAGGAATTGAACGCGTTGACATTTAATTCTGACAAGACCAAGTGTAGTTGTCACACATACTCGTATATAATATAAAGATACACAAGAGAGAGAGAGAAAGTCGCATGGAGGAGGCATAAAGCTTTTTTCTTACGTAACGATTTCTACCAGTCAACACTGGTCAATACTTTATTGATCTCTACAGGTCTTATTTACAAAAACATGAGACGAGTCCCGCAAGCTGCATAAAGGAACTTAGTTCCAAAAACTTTGTATTAATTTCAAGAGATCTATTATCACTTTGAAAGCCAAGCCAAACCAACCCCCAGAAAATATTAAAGAAGAGCCCAAGCCAATTAACAAAAATCTCTTAGGGGGTTACACAAATGATTTACTCAGTATCTCATAGATTATAAATTTAAAGCGAATTTCAGATCTTTTTTCTTGAAATAAAAAAGGTACGTAAACTGGGATACGAAATTAAGACTTCTGTCTAGTCCATCTTGTGTGACAAAACTAACAAGTCATGGACTCTCACACTTAACCCCAACATTTTTTTTTCTTGAACTAATAACTGCGCAAACAATGCCCTTACCCCTCTTATTTTATATAAAAAGCAATGTTAGAACACACAGTAAGCATTCCAAAACCAAGCAATCACCATTCCATATAATTTTTCATTTCAAAAGAAAAAGCAACGATCATTGCAAACTCCTAGAAACATAGATAAAACAAAATACTATTGATATTTATAACTATCCTCATGCAATGTCATACAGAAAATATTGGGATTGGTAATGTGCCCTTTACCTCTGATACTGACACAATCTCCAATTTCAATGACAAGTTACATTGCAAAATAATAGGCCTTTTCACTTCCGTTGAACAGGCCCATTACGCGATAATGAGCCTTTCCACTTCAGGTGAACAGGCCCATTACGCGCTAATGGGCCTTTCCACTTCGGGTGTACAGGCCCATTACGCGATAATGGGCCTTTCCACTTCAGGTGAACAGGCCCATTACGCAATAATGGCCCTTTCCATTTCGAGTAAAATGGCCCATTATGCAGAAAAGGCACAACACCAATTTTCTCCTACTTACATTCCTCTTTAGCGACGGATACTCGTCCGAGATCCTTTCCCATTCGTTGGGCTGTGTCAGACACAACGGAGACATGGCCAAGTGCGCCAAAAACTCTATGGAATATGTGTGATGTTTAGGTTTCGGCGGCGGAGATTTCGCTTTGTCTTTCTCGTCTGCCGACGATTTACCTCGGACGATTTCTTCGACGGACAGCCGAGGTTTTCGTAATTTCACCGCATCTGTCCACGAGAAAAACTATATTAATATGCAATGATACAGACTCGTCCAAGGTAAAACAACTTAAAATTATAATCACTCATACTGGGAAAATGTATGTACAAATTGCCTATCAAAAATCCATATTTCATGAAATCGTACAGCTAATTGAATGAAATAAGTTATTTAGTTTCAAGATTTGTAATGAATTGAAGGTTCTAAACTGTATATAGGTTTTAATGCTGATTTGTTTTACATTTGAATAAGTAAAAGTTATTTTGATTTCTAGTCTCATGGGTTTCCAACTAAATTGATTATAGTGTTACACTTTTGTTGATTTTGTATGTATATTTGCATTGTTCTATTTGTAACATTTGTTTTAAGGGTGTTTCCCTTTCCTATATTGTTTCTGTATGTGTTCTGTAGTTATATCCAGCTGACGAGCTGAAATGGACACAGTTCGTTAAGAAAAAATGTATTCAAAGTTAACATAATTCAATACAATTGTACAACAAAACAACCATAGGAAAGTATAGATGAACTTTTATTGATGTGATGTGTTACAGATTTCTGTCATCTTGATATGTCAATAATGGCAATTTCTAATGTAGTAGTGAGAAATAAAATAATTAATAAAAAACCTTTTTAAAAACAAGCTTTTATTCAAATATCCTAAAAAGTACAAAATAATTGCTTTGGATGTGTGACGTAGGTTATTCCGTGAGTTATAGATTCAAGAGTTTGTCGCCCAAAGTTTTCATATCGAATACAGATGCGACAAGCTTTGAATCTATAACTCCGAATAACTTCACATCAAACTTTTACTGGTATTTGAATAAAAGCTGTTTTTAAAAAGGTTTTTAATATATTTTATTTTGTGCTTTTTAGTAAGTACCCCTACTAACACCCAAACACCAATTTTGAATCGAATCGGACCATAATTACAAAACTCGTTCGCCATCTTGAATTTATGAATTTTGACAAAAAATTTATAATCTCGGACCCCGCAAACATCTGCATACAAATTTTGAATAGAGTCGGACCATAATCACAGAGATCGTCGGACATCTTGAAGCCGCCATTTTGATTGTATGAATTTCGTCAAAAAATTCATAATTTTCGACCCTGAAAACCCCCACATACCAATTTTGAATCGAATCGGACCATAAACACAAATCTCGTCCGCCATCTTGGAGCCGCCATTTTTTTCTCCAACAAATGCATTGCCACGGGAACTATGAACACCTGCCAATTTTCAGGTTAATCGAACAACTAGAAGTTGCTCAACTTTAACTTGCAAGATTTGATGACAAAACATCGGGACAGGTGAAACTAAATAAAAACTTGTAAAAATCAATAAACTTCCACTAAATTCATAATCTGCAACCCCAATAACCCCGACTTACCAGAAATGAATAGAAACTGTCCATAATTACAAAACTCGTCCACCATTTTGGAGCCGCCATTTTGAATTTATGAATTTTGACAATAAATTCATAATCTCTGACCACAAAAACACCCAAATACCAATTTTGAATAGAATCGGACCATAATCACAGAGATCGTCCGCCATCTTGGAGCCGCCATTTTAATTTTATGAATTTTGACAAAAAATCATAATCTCTGACCCCCGAAAACCCCCACATACCAATTTTGAATGGAATCGGACATAAACACAACTCTCGTCCGCCATCTTGGAGCCGCCACCGCCATCTTGGAGCCGCCTTTTTTTTCTAACAAATGCATAATGCATTGTCACGGGAACTATGAACACCTGTCAGATTTCACGTTAATCGAACAACTAGAAGTGAGTCAAATTTAACTTGCAAGATTTGATGACAAACATTGGGACAGGTGAAACTAAATAAAAGCTTGTAAAAAGTTTTTATTGCACTGGAATGTCATCAATTTGATTTGGATCTTGTGGTTTAAAGCTATTAGTTATTTTGTCATCAAGTATAATAAATAAAAAAATGTGTGTAATCGGGGGCCCCCCGTCAGAAACGAAGTTCCTCTTACGCGGCTAATGTAGGTGTTGACTGTTAGAAATCGTCACGTAATACCAAGCAATACTATACATTTTTTTTTTTAATTTTTTTTTTTTGGTGAACAAATTTTTCTTCTGGACAGAGTTTTAGCGTCTTTTCCTCACCCCCCTTTCCAATCCCCACATTTTGATTCTTACACCACCACTTTCCTTTCGTTTTCTGTTTCACTTAGTGTTTTTAAACTTTTTTCCGTTTTTTCTTACTCTGCGCTAACTTCGGCTCGCGCGTCTTTTCGGCATCTGACCCGGTGCCTGGCTCTCCAGTGTCTTTATTAGGTTTAATATTACTCTTCTTTACACTTTCACTATGTTTAGAAATGTAATCATTGAGTTTTTCGGCTTCACTTGGGGGAAAATGATACATTATATCGCATCTGCGGACTTCCTCGGCTTCTAGTACCAAACACCTGGCGGTTTTGCTGTTTTCCAATGTGAGTTTTGCCAACACACTGTTTTTATCAGTTTCGGTGGTTTGGTTGTTGATTAATGTCTTTTTCACGGTTTTTGTCACTGGGTGATCCATTGTGGCTTTTTGTTTTCAATTTATCCACGCTTTTGTTGTGATCTGCACCTCCATCGCTGGATTCTTAATTGGGGGGTATTTATTGAACTTTTCCAGCAATTCAGCTGTAGTTGTTTGTGTCCTTTCACTTTTTATTTGTTGTTTTCACTTTCGTGGGTTTTGAAATCCTAACCTCACTTTTTCACTCTGGCGAACCAATACGGTCGAAATTCCCGTACTCGGCGGTTATTAAGGGTCACAATGGCCTGCAGTTTTCCAATGGCCAGATATCGTGTTAGAAACACTTTTTTTACTCTTTTTAGGTATTTAGATTACTTTCGGCACATTGTTTTATTGTTTTTAAGTTAACGAAGGAGTTTATAATTCAACACTTTGGGGTTTATACAACATTTTAAACTACTGAATTTCACGAAATTCGCGGAGCACATTGAAGCTCTATCAACTACAAAATGACACAATTAAATTATTAATTGCCTTACTTGAAAAACTGAGGCTTTCTAACAACTTGAAAAAGGTATATTTGAAGTCAAATATCAAATCACTATATGTAGTGAGCTCAGAACCCCTTATTCCATCAATTTTGCATTTCCTATTTCCCTATATAGGAATTCAATTCGTTGACATTTAATTTTGACAGGACCAAGTGTAGTTGTCACACATACCCGTATATAATAGAAAGAGACACACAGAGAGAGAGAGAAAGTCGCATGGAGGGGCATAACACTTTTTTATTAAGATTCTACCAGTCAACACCTACCGCAAGCCGCCTAAAAGAACTTCGTTCCAAAAATTGTATTCAACAGTTAAAATATTCTATTAATATTGAATTTTAACCTTCCAGTTACGAAAGGTCATTTTGATCAACACCAAACTAACGTCTATTTCTAGGAGCATTCGAAAATCTCTATGGAATGGCTGTGTTAAGTTGAAATAAGCACACAACAAAACACCTTGTACTCTTACCGGTATCTTCGCTCTCGCCATTCGTGACTATTTCCGGCGATGGCAGAGATTCGGGGGGCGACAGAGGAGTAGTCGGGAATTCTTCCGGCAGAATAGGTTGCGGCAAACTATCGAAGCTGTAAAATTGGGTAACATCGTGTATTGGCTCTCCGGAAAAGTATTCGTCCAAAACCAGTTTGCTTGTCTGAAAATAATAACATTAGTTTTGTCAAAATAAAAACTCGGTTGAAAATGTCTCAAAAACTGTCGGTTTTAGGATTGTGTTAATAAAATTTTAAAATTATATTATTCAAGTTTTTATGATGTCATTTGTGATGGTCTGTTTTTTGCATTAACTAAAACAACTCCCACATTTTTTGACTCCTGTACGTACATTTTTCTACTCAGTTCAATGATTAAAAATTTAAAGGTTGATCTATTTGAAAAAAAAAATCGCACCTGGAATGCACCACTTGCCATGATGATCTACCCTTTGTCCCGGAAGATGGATACCATCCAGCTCTACATCTCACTATAGCATTTCCCAAAACCAGTGTGACAATATCATACAAGTATAGTACAAATATAATTTTCGCAAAGAAATTTTCCCGAACTGTATTCCGCCATCCTCAACACTGACTAGTCGTGTCTAGACCAACACTCAGATGCAAACTCAGTGTTAGAAACCTTTTACTCTATTATCTACTCAATACTAGATCTAAGGGTCCCCACATGTACCAACTTCACCCCCCTTGGTTCAACAAAGAAATCATAAACGAAATAAAAAAACCCACTATCTAAGAAAATAAAAAAAAACACTCTCAGGACGACAAGCAACGTTTTAAAAACCTTCGAAAATCCATAAAAATTAAAATATCTATTGCTCACGATCAGTAGATCTGCAGCCGAGAACGCAATTAATGCTGATCCATTCAATTTTTTGTCATACTTTCAAAACCAAAAGGGAACCTCAAGAATTCCTGGTATCGTATATTTCAACGATATGGAACTAAGCGATCCATCCAGTATAGTAAATGCGTTTGCTGAGTGAGTTTTTTGAAAGTGTCTATTCCCCTATCTCCGACAATGCAGACAATATATTAAAACTATCCAACCATATATGTTAAATACTTCTCTGAAATAGAAGTACTAAAAGGTTTAAAGAAACTTAAAGCCAAACACACATCTGGATACGACTCAATCCCAAGCTTTCTAGTTAGAGACTGCTCTGCAATCCTAGCCAAACCACTCCAGTCCATTTTCAATATAGCATTGAAAACTGGATGTTTTCCAGGTAGATGGAAAATTACCAATTTTTTAATCTGGGGCAATCAATAATGTTGCTGATTACCGACCTATCACACTTCTCTCCAACTTTGCGAAAGGTTTCGAGATATGTCTGTATTACACAATATACCCTAACATAAATAGCTTAATCTCACTTGACCAACACCGTTTCATGAGCAAATGATCTATCATCACGAACCTCATGTGTTCACCAATCAGTAAGCAACGCTCTCGACAATCACTATCTACACCGACTTCCAAAAGCATTCGACAAGCTAGATCACCAAATAATAATACTGAGCAAACTCAATCAGCATGGCTTTGACTCTCAACTCATTTATCTGTTTCAGTCCTACATGCAAAATCGTACACGCCTTATCTAATTCATTTGCTTGTTTGTTTGGCGCCGACTCAAAATTAGTCACTTACAATAGTTTAGGAGCTTAGTTATTGAGACTAAGGTTTATTTTATTTTTTACTTTCCAGTTCTGTATTTCGTCGGTATAATTTTTTGTTAAAAAGTTTTTATTATCTCTGGAAAACCGTAGATCATACTGTGCTTGCTTATTCCTCTATAAATTCTTAAAAAATCTAACAGACTGCCCTGAATTATTGGCACAAATAAACCTACAAGTTCTTCAAGAACAAAGTCAAAAATTTTCCAAAACCTAATACTACATACTTTAAATCTCCTTGTAGCAATAGCAAAACAGCAAATGAAGTCTGTTTGGAATAGATATTCACTATGACGATGGTTCTTCAAGAACAAAGTCAAACAAATACTGTATAGGAAACAATCAACTCCATGTTCACAATCCTAATGGCATAAATACACCAAAACCATCAACCTATACCTGCATTTTCCGTACCCATTCGTTTTTGTACCTGTAACTTATTTGTACTTGTATCTCTCAACTGAAACTTCTAAACTGTCTTGTAATTGGGATTTATCCTGTTTAAGACAATAAACGCATTTTTTTTAAATTCATAATCTAATTTGCTTCTGATATCCGAATTTTAATGATCGCAATCAATACTCACCCTAACCAAATCCAAATTATCCCCAGTAATCCTGATGGTACACCCGTTCGTAATGACGGTATACTTAAATTCACCAATATTTGCGTCATTGGTGCTCAGGCTATGCATGAGGGCTCTCGACGCCCGCGCAGAGCCCGGCAGAGCGCTGTCGTCGGAAGCGGAAGAGTTGATGCTCGAGCTGGAACCCGTCAACGGACCCCCGCTGGACGACAACACGTGCTCCCTGACAGGAGAGGCGTTTCTGCGGATCGTGTCTTCGATGAGCTGCTTGGCGTGGCTGGAAGATGTCGGTAATCGGTTATGGTGTCAGGTGTGGGGTTAGCAAAAACCCAGAAATTTTGGGAGCTACGCGTATGGTTTTTTATTTGCTGTAACATCAACCTATGAAGGGTACAGGCGAAGATTGTTATGCCAAAAATATATTTGTTTTGAGATTCCCAAAAAACATGGTCCGATCAGTTTTTGGTGGCATCAGGGTTTGTTCAAACTTTGAGTGCTCATCCTGCCTTTGGAAAATTCTACATAATCGGTAATTTAGAAAAAAATACAAGTGACAGACTGACTCATTACTGTATCTTTTGAAAAGTAAGTCCTGTGGATCTGAAATTTTTCATAGAAGTTCTTTTTAGTGTGTAGGTGCAGAATTATAAGGGGTTTCCTGAAATTTCTAAAGGGAGTTAAAGAACCCCTGAAATTTCTAAAGGGGGTTAAAAAAATCCTGAAATATTAATGGCTTTGCTGTGTCAAAAATAGTTTTCTTAAAAAATGCTGTAACACGTCATGTATTGACAGAGGCAAAAAATACCACCGGAAATGATAAAATCACAATACTTCAGAGGTCTGAAATTCTGGATGAAATGAAAGGTTATTTTAGGGGAACGATGAGAAATGAACTGTGAAACACTACTTCGAAAAAGTAATTCAATCAATAAATAGAAAATTGATGGACTTTCTATAAAAATCTTTCTCACAATTAATGTTATAACTATATTTCCAAATCAATGGAACCACTGGAAAACCAAAATTCAAAAAAGGGATCATGATCTGAAGAGAGATAAGATAGATTATTCAAAACTTTATCCTTAAGTGTGATGTGAAAATGTTTGTTCGTTATTTTTCTTCATTAAAATATTTTTCATCTTGAATAATAAAAACATTTCATTGATTTTGGTATCAACTAGAAAAACAATGAAACAACGGGAATGGCCAAAACTGACTGCCATCTTAGCTTATACCCTTTATATGTAAGATTAGATGGGTGTATGTTGAAAAGTATTATATAGGTTCATGATTTTACTGTTATGGGTTTTTGCATGAACTGGTCCATCACACAAAAATACGTACTTAATACTTTCTTCGTTGGCACCAGTTATTTGCACCAGTCTTTCTTTGGCACCAGGATTCACTAGAATAGTAATATTTGTTTGAGAAAGTTATACAAAAATTGTGGAAGATTCTGGCCTTATCCCTGAGGACCTATGAATTCAAACACTTTATTTGATCTAATATGCATTTTCAATTATTTTTCGCGAATTCTAAATGTGTTCAAGTTCGATGAATAGACCAGAAACTTTTTGTTTGAAAAAGGGTTAAGTTGCTAGGCAATGTATGTTCGTGAAATTGAAGACAAACAAATATCAATGTTAAACGAAATGAATGACTTCCAAGTATAAACAAAAGCTCCCAAGTTCACAAATTACATTAGGGTGTTGAATGCTTCCAGTGGCTCAAAATAAATAAAAAAATATATTCTTCAAGTTTCAAGTCTCTCTTAATGTTAACCCGTGCTCTTTGCAATGTAAATTTTCCACCTGAATATGTTTTTTTTTCATTGAGTAATTAATTTTTTATTTCGGTCAAAGTAATTGTTCAAAAAAATTTTAAACTTGGCAGACTTCAACCTTATTATAATAGCTATCTCTTAGAATGTTTAACAGATTTTTTGTTATTATAATTTTATAGTTTCACATTAGCTCGATGAAAATAAGCCGAATCAGAGGCATTTACTTTTCTGCTGAGTTTGACCTCATTATCAGGACATTGACCCCGAGTTTTCGCTGATGCAGTTGTTATGAATAAACACACTTCATGAATATGCAGGAATGAAAATTCTAATAATGAATTATTTCCGGTTATTGTTTTTTTCCTTCCACCCAAGTTTTTTGCTGATAAAGCTTTATGAATAATTAGGTTTCTGTACTTTCTGATATGTTACGTTTCCCAAGTTGTAGCATGATTATGAGATACTAATCAAATGAAATTCGTGAATATATATTAGGATTTTATTCAGCTTGGAAAAAGAGATACAAAGCACGAAGCTGTGCTCTCAATAATACCGAAGATAGCTCCTAGTGTCCCTTTGACATCGGAAAATACTTAATTATGTTTCTTGACGTTAAGACGAATCCATTGACACTGGTAAATTTCCCCTATCAGAGTGAAGATCTGGCGGTCCCGGGTTCGAGCCTGGGTTTCGACATTTCTTTGTTTTTCGACGGATTTGGACGCTGCTCGATGCGGTCAATTACGAATTAAGCATTGCTTTTGTTATTTCATATAATTTAAAGCATTCAAATAGCGATTTATTGTGCTACGATAAAGTTGGAGGGTGGAAAGTGATGAATTTACAATCTATGGGTGCTCTCCTTCAATTTGATACCTCACTCGGTTTGCTGGGGTTCAAATAAAAAAAATAGTTTTTTAAATCGTTTTTCAAGTGCCAAAATTGCTCGAGTACATCGATTCATATTAGCTCTTTGAAAATTAGCCGAATCGGAGACATTGACTTTTTTGGTCCACCCTGTATACAAAATGCATATGAATTCGTAAATTTTGCCATTATTTGAGTCACTCTGTAAATTTCTATAAGCGTCGGCCATGTTTTTTTTCCAATGACAGGCGTCCATGTTTTTTTCTCTCTAATGATAGGGGAACATGTTTTTTTCTGTCCAATGGCAGCCATGTTTTTTTCCAATGACAGGCGGTCATGTTTTTTTCTATTAGTGGCATCCATGTTTTTTTCTCTCCAATGACAGACGACCATGTTTTTTTCTCTCCAATGACAGACGACCATGTTTTTTTCCAATGACAGGTGAGATTAGGCGCCAAATTCAAAAGCTAATGGTTCATAGGTTAGGTTAGACCCTCGTATATCGGAATATTGTAGGTTAGGTTAGATGCCGAAAATCATGAGCAAGATAGAGACTTGAAACTTGGAGGACATATTTTTTATTTATTTTAAGCCCTATGAGCCCATGGATGCACAAGGTCTAGCACAAATTATTCGGTTTTGCTCATCCCATAAATGTCGAAGAAAGATGAGTTTTCATAAAAAAATCGTGTCAGTGATTAAATTGGTATGCGAAACACTTGTTATACATTGTTTATGAACAATTATTGTTTGTGTGGATGTTTGGATGGAACAGTCTTACCTCAGTCACAGCATTCTTAAATTAAAGTTGAAAATTATTGAAAAAAAAAAGTTTGGAAACATGTTAGATTCCAAAAAAACAACTGTGATGGCATTTCTGTTGAAATTGGAAGTTGGCCATCTTGACTGAATAAGTAAATAAAAAATTATGTTTTATAAGTCGGTCCGAATTTCAAAACAATTATTTCATAAACTTGGGAGCTATTACCACCAAGTATACAGAGCATCAGGCTTTCATAGAGCCTATACCAACAAGTTAGCAACCCAAAACAAATTTCCGGAAAATGTTTCCAAAAAAGTAGCACATTAACCCTTTTGAGACAGCGTCTGGAAAGCACGCGCTTACCGCTGGAACGGAGCCAAAACAAACTAGTTTCGTGTGGCATACGAGTGCGCCGTGACCGGCGCGGCGTTGTCAGTATCACAACAGCACTCTGTGTATGAACGTCTCAATCCTACTACTTTATTTCATATTTCGTTTGTGTATTCAATTGTTTTTTACATGCTATTTTTGTTCAAGAATAAACTTAATTTCGTTACATCACGCATTTTTTATTTTTGGCAAAATAAGGATAAAACTAATTTTAACAATCCAATTGGCAATAAAAATCAGTTTTGTTTACAAATTATTTACGGGAAATGTCGGACTTACATGTACGGCTACCGTCCTCCCCTTATAGACGTACCTGTAAGTCACAACTTCATCAGGAGACATCAAGAAACCGTACATGTAAGACCCCAGTTTTCCAGAGTGTAAACACGGGACGTAAATGTAAGTCAGCCATCACACTGGAGTCCAGAATGATCTCGAAACATACAGCGAAGTGAGTGGCGAGTAGAGTTGAAAAACGTTATAGTACGTCGCTCATATGGCTAAGACACAATTGAAAATCGTACGTGTACGGCCGTAGTCGCTAAAAGGTTAAGCTCGATCATTTTTTTTTATTGGATAAACTATCTATTTTCGCATATGTAGGCCCTTGTGGGGGAGCTTTATTCATGTTTGAAATATCAATTGGTTCCTTTTATTTTCAAAAACTTGAAATACTGGACCTAAAATTGAGCCTCGTGGTACCCTTCTTTTAACTTCAATTATATCAGTTTTTACTTTTTGCATCTTCTCGTTGAATTCTAAGGGTCATTGTTTTTTTTTTCAAACCAGTATGATTTTAATAATTGTAAAGATAATTCCTCGCACTCCATGAAGGTTTAGTTTTTTAACAGACGAAACCAAAAAGGAGGAGGTTCTCTAGTCGACGCGTATAATTTTTTTTTTTTATGTATGATCACGCATACATTTTTACTGAGACGTCCGATTCTGATCTTTTTTTTTTCAGTGGATAGGGTGTACCTACTTCGAAGTTGGTCCCATTTGAATTTTAAAGATGAAATCCACCCCTAAGGGTAGCAAAATGAAGGATATTGATCACTCACCCTCTAAATTCTGGTCCGTTAACCGATTCTATCAGGCATAACTTTGTACTGGGTTCTTCGATTTGGATGATTCTTTTTTTATTAGATAGGGTATACCTCATAGTTGATCATATTTCGATTTCGAATGGAATTATCCACCCTTACGGGTAGAAAAATAGGAAATAATAGATTTTTCACTTGTGAACATTGGCACACATATTTAGTTGACAATGACAGATCACTAATTTCATTATTTTTGTTCTCCTACATCCATCACAATCATTATACTCTATGAGAGGATGGAATGATATACAAAGTAATGAAATAAACTAACCACAACAACAAAAATAATTTATATTACAACAAATAGTAAAAGTAAATCATATTATTTAACTGGTAATAGTTGAAGTAAGGTGGGTAAGTATTTTGGAAGTAATAAAAAAACAAGTAGGTAGTAATTAGTAGATTTCAGCCACAAAAAATTGAAAAATAAAACTTTTTAACAAAATTAAACCGCAAATACAGAATTGAAAAGTAAAAATAAAATAAACCTTAGTCTCAATAACTAAGCTCCTAAACTAATTTAAGTAACTAATTTTGAGTCGGCGCCAAACAAACAATCAACAAAGATCATTAAATTATTTCAAAAAAATTATCAGAAAGTCACCGCGCAACTCGATGTCATCATTTTACGCCTTATCTGATTCATTTGCTTGTTAGTTTGGCGCCGACTCAAAATTAGTTACTTACATTAGTTTAGGAGCTTAGTTATTGAGACTGAGGTTTTTTTTATTTTTTACTTTTCAGTTCCGTATTTCATCGGTATAATTTTTTGTTAAAAAGTTTTTATTTAGAAGGGTTTCTGATCTACACTATCAAAAGCTTTCAAAACATCAAGGTACAGTGCTGTTGGATTCTGATTATTATTGAATGCTTCTACAATATTTGATATTCTCATATACATGACTCTCACCGTAATCTTGCCCCTTCAATATTAATTTTGTACATCAGAAAATAATTTGGGTTCCTTCAAGAATTCAACGGATCTAACATTGATTACGTTTTTCAAATAATTTATTGATATTTGATAAAACAGATATGGGCCTGTAGTTTTTTAGCGCAATTATGTGTACTTTTCAAGATTCTGTACCTGAAATGATCACTTTGAAACTCTGAAATTTGAAAAAGTTACTCCGAATCTGCAATATCCTAGAGTTTGATTTGCCGAATTTTTAAATACCCTGTATATTCAAAAATTGCTAACTTGTGTGGTACAGATGCTATGAAATGTATATAAAAATATGTATTTTTCGTTGTTTTTGAATTGAATAGTAAATGCCTGGATAATTCAAAATGTAACGAAAATTCAGCTATATATTGTAAAAAGGCACTTTAGTTATGAAACTTCTTCCCATTTGGGGGGTACATCTCAGTTACCATTCCGCAGAGGATATTTACAAACATGATGTATGAAGATAGATAGAGGCAGTCGACAAACGATTAATATGGAGAATGTCTGAAAATTAAAGGTGAAAAAAAGTATCAGAGTGCATTGGTATTGTGACTTTTAGTAGGATGTTTAAGCTGTCACATCAACACTGCTATTTCTCAAACAAAACTCTGTCAATTCAATTCTGTGAAACATAAAACAACATGCTCAGGTATTTTTTTAAATATTAATAATTTATTTCCGAATAACTTTTCCCAAAAGATGGCAATAATAATATAGAAAAAATGGAACTGTGGAAAATATTTGGCTTTTTATTTCTTTATTTTGTTTGGAAAATGAATTGGAAAAAAGCTGATAAAATTAAAGTGCAGTTTTTAATTTTTTTAGGATGTCATTAATTTTATTATAATCGGCTATGAAACCCTTCATGGATTCCTATAACATCTCAAAGACATCCACATCCGAAAATATTTTCGATTGTTGAATAAGACTTCACACAGAAAGCCAAAAATTCACCAAAAAATATTTTTTTAAAGATTTAAATCTAAGCTACTAAGGATATTTTTTCTTCATTAAGGTCCCCAGTTCCAACTCGAAATATTATTAAGCTTCGTTTCACAGATTGAGCAAACATTTCACAAAGAAACAAACATTCACAAACAAAACCAAAAAAAGAGTAACTTTCTTTGTGAGAATCAAAACATATCATAGTGCACGGATAGTTATTTCGATTAGAAAAGCAAGTGTTAGAAGAGAGCCGGACGCCACTTGTCGTTTTACCTCTTTGAAACGATATTATCGTCTCACTTAGCTCCTCTATCATATGAACTCGCCTTCCCTTGATACCCATAACTATAACGCAAAAATTAAAAATAACAATAAAAATAATTATAAACATGCGCATAACCTCGAAAATGTAAAAAATATCAGGCGAGTTTGAATGGTGGCAAACCTTTGTTTTGGTTCAAATAAAATTCAATCAGGAACAATATCACCTACCGTCAGGTGATAATGTTCTATATTCAATTTCAATTCAATTTCAAATTCAGTATGAAAACCCAACTCCGACTTAATATAATTGATTGTTTTCCAATATAATTTGAAAATTTACAAAGCAAGGTAATCCGACACACTTTGGAACATTATCACCTTAGTTAGGGTGATAATGTTCCATTTCATTTTTGACAACTACAAAATTATTTCTCAGGCAATGAATACTACCAGGGCAGGCTTCTATTGAATAAATGTGAATTGTCTAAAAAAAATATTCTCGAGCTGATTTTCCAATAAGAAAATTTTTGGGAAAAAGTTTCCTGTACATTCAATTTAATGTATCATTAGGAACATCTCATCACTTCTTAAGGTAGTGAGATGTTCCGACACATTTCGGAACATTATCATCTTACTTGAGGTGGTAATGTTCCATTTCATTTTTTACTATTTATTTCGAAATAAATGAATACAAATATTGAAAAAATGTGATCTGTCAGAAAAACAAATCTCAAGATTTTAAACTGATTTTTCAAAAAGTTTCTTGTACATTTAATTTAATGTATCATTAGGAACACATCAGTTCTTGAGATAATGAGATGTTCTGACACATTCATCTTACTTAAGGTGATAATGTTCCATGTTATTTTTGATAACTACAAAAACATTTTTTCACACACACACACACAATGAATACTACCCAGCCAGGCATCTACTGAATGAATGTGAATTGTCTGAAAATGTTTTTTTTTCGACATTCTGAACTGATTTTCCTATAAGAAAATCTTTAGAGGAAAAAAGTTTCTTGTACATTCAATTTAATGTATCATTAGGAACATTATCATACTTATTGTGGCGATGAGATGTTCTGACACATTTAGAACATTATCATCTTAGCTGAGGTGATAATGTTCCATTTAATTTTTGACTACAAAATAATTATTCAGACAGGCGGCATCTATTGAATGATTATGAATTGTTGTCTAACAATTATTTTTTTCTTAAGCTTCCAAAGTAATTTTTTAATTTTCAATAAGAAAATCCTTGGGAAAAAGTTTCTTGTACATTCAATTTCATGTATTATTAAGAACATTATCACACTTCTTGACGCAATGATGTTCTTTATAAAAGGCCTGAATTCCACTTAAGGGTATACAATTAAAATCGATTTTCAGAACATTTATGGTAGACAAGAAAAAAAAAATTCTTATATAACAAATTTGTTCATACAGGGGAAATACTCTAAGTCTCGCAAAAATAAAAATTGGCCACTATTCAACTCATCCAGCATGTTAATAAAAAACTGACCTTTTCCAGAATCCGCGTTCCTTATAACCACCTCATCCTTGCAGTACTTCTTACCAGGTATCCTGGTAGGTTTCGGAAATTTACCTGATGGTTTTATTACTTCACCAGGTCCCAAAAGCGGTGGGGACGAAGAGATTATTACAGAGCTGAGAGATTCATTCAAACTAGATATAGACTCGGACATATCTACCTGAAATCAGATGGTAATTAGATATAGCAGATAAAGGAAAATGACTTGATTTTCTAGGCTGCTCATTACTACTAACCTAGAGCAAAAAAAAACAATTGAGAATGTTCCCTTTTCAATAAAACATTATATTACAACTTTATTTTAATGTGGCATAAATCCTTACTGCAGTTTCGTAGTCAGAGAAGAAATTCGACTACTTATCTATCTTGAAACTATACCAAGATTCATTCTATTCATATAATTTTTTTCAGTTTATTTTTTTAGAACAATTCATGTACTTCAGTCAAAATCTATTTCAAACCCAACCAATATACTTTACCTAAAGAAATTATTCTTTATGGAGAGAAAATGGATTTGAAGACATTTTTACACGCTTTATATTAGCTTCACTTGTATGTTTTGTTTAACCGACTCCTTTGGACTTGATTTTCACCCACTTCCAGACGTCCGAATGATTTGAAATTTGGCAGGTGTACATAATTCCGGTGACAAAGCATTAAGAAATTTTTGTGTGAAAAAAAAAAAAAATGGCGGCTCCAATATGGCGGACGAGTTTTGTGATTATGGTCCGATTCGCTTCAAAATTGGTATCTGAGGGTTTTCGTGGTCGGAGATTATGATTCTCTTGTCAAAATTGGAAAATTCAAGATGGCGGCTCCAAAATGGTGGACGAGTTTTGTGATTATGGTCCGATTCTATTCAAAATTGGTATGTGGGGGTTTTTGGAGTCGAATATTATGATCCTTTCGTGAAAATTGAAAAATTCAAGATGGCGGCTACAAAATGGTGGACGAGTTTGGTGATTATGGTCCGATTCTATTCAAAATTGGTATGTGGGGGTTTTTGAAGTCGAATATTATGATTCTTTCTTGAAAATTGAAAAATTCAAGATGGCGGCTCCAAAATGGTGGACCAGTTTTGTGATTATGGTCCGATTCTATTCAAAATTGGTATGTGGGGGTTTTTAGAGTCAAATATTATGATTCTTTCGTGAAAATTGAAAAATTCAAGATGACGGCTCACTGTATGTATTGACAACGTTAAAATCTGTGAATGACTTCTAAAATCGAGATTTGACTATTAATACAGCTCTACACATTAATGATTTAGAAAATAATTACAGTTACTAATACTAATCACGGAATTAATAGTAGATTAGAAAAAATAATAGTTTACAAAAATTAAAAAAACACGCTTTTATAAATAAACCAAACTAAAAAGTAGAAACTAAATAATGGTTTAAAAAAACACGCTTTTTATAAAAAACCAAACTAAAAAATAAATAAATAATAGTTTAAAAAAACGAAAAAACACGCTTTTATAGAAAACCAAACTAAAAAAATAGAAAATAAATTTGAATTAAGAATAGTGTAAAAAAATTTAATAAATATAAATTAATAATAATGTAAATAAGAAAAAAAATTATTTTATTTAAAAAAAAGCGTGGGGTGCTTTTTAAGATTCAGATTAAGCACCCCACGCTTTTTTTAATAAAATAATTTTTTCATTACATTATTATATTATATTTATTCAAATTATTACACTATTCTTGATTTTCTACTTCTCCCCTTCATATATATAACATGGTGTACATTCTTACAGAAATACCTACATGTGAATTTCCAAACTGATTGATTTTCCTCCTGTAATAGAGAGCCATCCCATCGGTCCCCTTCCAACCTTTGGCTCGTAATTCGATAAGTTCGAGTAAATGCAATCGGGATAGCATGTCGACTTGGATGTCGTCCTGCGCCTTGTCCCTGAATATTTTGAAAGCGTGGTCGAGTTGCTCTTTGAATAGTATCTCCAAATACACACCGTATATCTATTTGAATAAAGAAAGGAGATGTATCTATGTGTGGTTATGATTAAGATAAGGAAGTTGTGAAAGACGATTGTTGTTTTTATTGAAGGAACAAAAATAAAAGGATTTTAGATTATTGTGAGAATGGTACTAATAATAGGTGCATTTTCAAGATTTTTTTTTATTTGATATTCATCTTAATTATAGCGATTGGTTCTCATGGATCTCAATGGATCCACCCTCATATTTAGACGCCCTGAAAATTTTAGGGAAATAAAAATCAGGATATTTTGTATATTTACCATAAGGTTTTTTTTTATTATTCAGTTTCCGCATCATTAATATCAATTGTACCTGTTATCATATTAATATCAATTGTACCAGCTACAATTATCAAAATAAATCAGCCAAATAATCAAATTCCCTTGTTATGAACAGGAAATAAAAATGAGAACAAAAGAAAGAGATTGAAGGTCGCAAATAATTTAAAAAATCACTAATAAACAAAGATGGTAAATTTACTTGAAATAAAAAATTCAAATATTTTCAAAGTAATTAAGTATAGGTCTTACAATTTAAAAAAATGCACATTATAATAATTCATGGAACGGAATCCTTAGCACTATTTTTTTGGGTTCAAATGCATGATTTTTTTCCCTTTCCTTCAGCTACTTTGAAAAAAATGTACTTACTTGAAATTCCTACATTCACAAAGTTGTGCAAATAATAACTATCGATATGGACTTCCCGAAACACTGACAGCAAACTGTTTCATTAAACTAGCCAATTAAACTCTAATTCATTATTTTTAAACAGATAATATATGCGAAGAAAGCTGATTGACATTGTTTCTTGAAGAATCATTCTCTTGAATTCCTATCTGGGTCACTTTCTTTCATTTTGATTATTCATTTGCCCTGTACAATATTTATGATATTGTTACAATATTTATAGTGTCCAGTAGCTGACAAAGAAAAACAGAAATGCTTATAAGATGACAAACTGGAAGGATATAGTTTTGACTTAAAATTTGTAGTTAGGCATGTGGTTATCATTTGAGAGTGTTTGTTATGAAGATCTAAACATTATTTTTCAATATATGAATATTTCTAGAGGTATTCCTGAAAAATATAGTGGTCCTTTTATGTCTAATTTTTGCCATAAAATAGTTCATAACACAGAACGTTTCTGCACATAGCAGCTATTTCATATTGTTTGATAAAGTTAAATAAGGATTAAAGCTCAACATTCATCATTTGATCAGTGAGGCCATTTGTTTATATAAGTAGGTATATCCAATGTTATTCAAAAGATAAACCATTAAATGTGTCCTAGAGACAATAAAAATCCATTCCATATCTAAAACGACAAGGTTTGGGGGAAAATTGTCATGGATTCCTGAGTTTAATTTTTGTGAATTATCCTTTTAACTCTCTGAGAGGAAAATGTCTACTTAATATTGGCATAATTACGGAAAGTCAAATTGGATAAAAATTAAATATTGCTGATTATGCAGTTATTACTATAATAAAATGTAGTATTAGAGATAAGCAACTAATTATGAAGTGAAAAATATTTACCTTGAGATGTTGGCATAAATTTATCACACTATCCTTATATGAGAGTTTACTGTCTGCAATATTCGATGATAACAGAGCTGCAACTTGGTCAACAGCTTGAATGACATCTTCAACTGAAAATATTTTTTATTTGGCAATAAAGCAATAATAAATCCCAAAAACTGGTTACCCTTGATAGAATCATCCATAACTTCAAATGAATTTGGGTGAATTTTTTTACATAATTTCAGAATGGAGAGTTTTAACAAGCTAAAACTCTTACTCTTTCTAATTATAATCCAATCAAAACAGCTGAAATTCTGGAATTCGAAAGTATGAAATATCCATTAAGCAATTCTTTACTATGCAAAGGCGTAGAAAATAAATAAAATCCAAAAGATATGAAAGTTGTAGCTCGTAATTTTTTCTACAAAAATAGTAACCACAAATATTGCGAAAAATCATGTCGTTGAGGAGATAAATGCGATAACGTCTGGTTGAAATTTCGCTAGTCAGCCAAGCACATGAAATATAAAAAAAACTCCCCTCTTTCACATGGGCCTTGTTACGAAGTTCAATCCAATCATAATAAAAAATTTGTTCAAAGATTTCCGATTAGATGTCGTTGAGTGAAAACCGGATATAACGACATTGAAGGGACCGTATACTTCGGCTTATGTTATAATTATATATATATAAATATATATATATATATATATATATATATAAGTAAAACCGGATATAACGACATTGAAGGGACCGTATACTTCGGACGTTATGTCCGATAGTTGTTATAAGCAATATACACAAGTATGTATGTATATATTATGTCTGTTTGTAGTATGGGGATAGGTTATGCATATGAACTTGTTTTCGAATAACTTTATGTTCAGATGTCCTCGATCGTTTAATTTTCAAGGAGTTGTTCTCGAAAAGAGCCTTTATTTTATCTCTATCCTTCCTTTGCAATTCCACTATTTGTCTCGCCATTTTCTAATCTCCATATAATATGTGATTTTTCTTCAATATTAAACACTTTCCTATTTCTTTTTTGCGACATAGTAACGCGTAAACAAACGATCTGAATCATGAGTTTTAAAATCAACCTGTACTTCACGCGGTCAACTATCGCACTGAATAAGTCGTAAAACATGCAAGGTCAAATGGCAAAGAGCGGGAAAGCGGTTCTATAGCAAAATATTCCTTCATATGATTAGTATAAAGGTGAAAATTGTTCGTAATGTTTTGTTTTGCTGGACTAGGTAAACGGTTGGTCGTTATAGCCGATGAATAGCCGATGAATATTGATAAAGTTTCGTCGTTTTAAGCGATATGTCGCTGTATCCGATGTCGTTATAGGCGGTATGTGTACTTATTAGTTTATATAGATTCGGCCGGGACCTTGCCATTCGGTTGTTATAACCGATCTGTCGTTATAAAAGATGTCGTTATATTCGGTTTTTACTGTATATACTTATATGGAGATTGAAACCAAACCCTACCAAATCATACCTGATGATATTCAATCATCAACTTGCTCCAACATCTACGATTACCATGCTACAGCAACTAATCAGCCCAACGAGAACAACTAAATACTTGGGAATCATAATTGATCGCAAACTCAACTTCAACATGCACCTCCAAGAAAAGAAAAAGAGCATTATATCCAGAGCCAAGCACTTTAGATGACTCATTCCAGAATAAGGGAATCAATGTGAAAACGGCAAGTAGCATTTACAAACATTAGTTTGATCGAATACCTATGGACACATCGTCTTCCTCAATTGTAAAGCAACAGCCAAGAAGAAGATGCAAGTTGCTGAAACATCAACACTTAGGACGATCACAGGAACACGTCATCCAAATAATCCCCCACACAAATACACACTATATGAACTAACGAATGTAATGCTTATTGAGGACTGTCTGGACTATCTCTTCCGCAGATTCTGTTCGAAGGCCAAACTCCAAAACTCTTGGGGAAATTTTCAATGGGAAGAGACCCAGCCGCACAACCCTTACATTGACTACCACACTTGAGAAAATCCAACAAGAACACTAATTGAACCTGCCTCTTTTTCCCATTTCCTTTTTTTAACTCTATTAAAGCCCACCTGGATATCAGTTTATAATGTAAATTGTAACAATAGGCAGAAGGACTTCGGTCAACAGCCTGTGGATTGGAATTAGCTTCAGTTCCTGTATTATTATTACACTTATAATACTATTTTAGTAGAAGAAATCACGAGCTACAACTTTTTTTTCGAACATTATTTGGTACATATAAAGTTACTCTACACAAGCACTCTGAACATGTGGAAACAACTTTTCTTACGTGTTTTTGCCTCCTGAACACGAATCCGGAAGAAAAATGCGGCGGTCTCATACTGGGGCGCGTTTCAATACTCCAACTTTTCATTCTAACCGTTCATAAACTAGGTGGATTCCCACTTATTAACTCGTGAAAGTCGTTCCTATACTCCGGTTGATTTAATCGGATGAACAACTTTTCCACGAACTCGAGAGTCCGTGAAAAAGTTGAAATATTTCAACCGCATGCGCATTATAGAAGTGATTAAAGGTTAAGTCATAGGTTATATATTATTTTTTTCAATCTAAAGCCTGTGCTTGAAAACAAAATGTGTATTACGACAAAAACGCATTTTTCATTAGTGGATGATAAAGGAAATGTTGTGAGGGGTGAAAATCAATCTGCTCTAGTACAGAATGCAGGTTTGTTTACAGTGTATGTGAAGTGGGCAAATGGGGTTAATAAAGTATTTGATTTCATTATCTACAAATTTTTTCAGTACTCCAGTAATGGCAAGAATCTTCCCTTCAATTCCTTCCATTGCTAAACCCTTAAACCATATCTTAAATTTTAATGTAAATTTGAATTATTTTGGACGATGACAACTGACAATAACTAATTTGTTTCGCTTCGTTCCAAAAGAATCAAAATGACAATTGACACAATATGTAAAATTTTTCACTCATCCTCCAACCGAGTTGGGGTATTGGAACACGCCCCTGTTCCCGAGTTAGAGAACTTAAAAACTCATTTTAAGCAGTTTCGCCAAAATCACTAAAATGCCTCCTTATTTTACAGCATAAACAATACACCTAAATCACTTTTTTGGTACAACTTTGCAAAAATATCGTCGTTTATCGAAAATCCTCTTCTTACACAGTTCAAATAAATAAATTTCAACTTTGACAGATGGATTTGTAACTTTGCCTTATTTTTCATGTTGGTGATAAATAAATCACCGCCAACTTTTTGAATTCAAATGTGAGCAATAGTTTCCCCTTCATTTATGTGTGTAATTGTTATGGGCGGTGATTCATTTACCACCAACATGAAAAATAAGGCAAAGTTACTAAGTTCCATCTGTCAAAGTGTGAAATTTATTTATTTGAAACTGTGTACGAAGGAGGATTTTTTCGATAAAAACGACGATATTTTGTGCAAAGTTGTGCCGAAATTAAGTGATTTAGGGTGTATTGTTTATGCTGGTAAAAAGAAGGAGGCATTTTGAGTGAGTTTTGTGCGAGAAAACGGTGCTTGAAAATGAGGTTATAATTTTTTTAAAGTTCTCTAATTCAGGAACGGTATGAGTGCATGTGTAGAGTAACTTTATATTTACCTTCATAATTTCAGCTGTTTTGTAGTTTTTGTTAGATTTTGGTAAACATTTGTTTATTTTTATTGGACTATACAAATTTTCAAATATTTTTTAGGCAGTTCTCAAAGCAACAAAAAACGCATTTATCGTATTCTTCCAATTTCCCAAAGAAATATTTCTTTCTCACCTGTAGACATAAGTCCATCCTGCCTCAATTTACTTGCCAGAATTTGGGCTTGACTGTGGGACTTGATCAAATCGTGCTTTTTATTAGCTTTCAAACGCGAGGACAGACTCGAGGACATGTTCGTTTTTGTGTTGTCCCTGAAATAGAATGCACATTCAGCTTAAATTTTATTGCGATCTATCTGAAAATACAAAAAGGATTTTTTCGTGAGTCACCTAAAAAAAAAAGTTGACAGATGGCCCTAACCTATCTGAAAAAATTACTTCTGGTGAACCATTTGCCTTTGGCGACTAAAAATTGGCATATACTTACCCGGAGTTCTAATTGTATTTATTTATGGAGAGGATAAACTGGAGTCGAAGGACAACTACTAATTCGGAGATGTTTCGTTCGTGTCAAATATTTTTCATATCTTTTTTTTATGTCATGTGACATGTCAAATGTGTTAAAGTTAGCTTTCACAAGGCTATGTTCCAAAACCCTACTCTCCCACTAGACTCCGAACACTGTTCCAAAACTTACCCAGATAAACTATAGTAGAGTTTACTCGAACGCAGCCTACCGAAAAGAAGGGTGGAAATGTCAAAGGTAGAACCATAGAGAAACTAAAAATAAAGAGAGTTGTCAAACCTGCAGTAAAAGTTGGCACCACGTTTAGAGAGTGGCGACATATCTCGCAACTGGCCGAACTAAATACAGTTGGTAATACCGATTGAAATAAGGCGGGTTTTTCAAATGTGTTACTTTTATATGATTGATATATATTTTATAAGTGATCGATTTGCCATTCTTGTATTCCATATGAATGGTTGTATCATATGAAATACAGGAATGGCAAATCGATAACTAATAAAATATATACAGTAATCGATTCGTAGAATCTGTTAGTTCGTTCGTGGTTAAAATAAAGTTTCAAAGTAAATCTTTATTTAATGATATCAAGAACAAAATTAAAGATCTTATAAGACAAGAATAATAACTATAAAAACACATTTTATTGTATCTAGGACAAGGTACATCTACAGACAAAACAATAATAAAACTACAGACAAAACTAAATTAAAATATTCTTCAGTCTCATCATCAAATCAACCAAAATAAAAACAAATTACATTTACAACAAACCTTCAATAATTTTGTTCATTTATTAGCACAAAGGAGAACGAGTAGATATACCTAACAAGTACTCCAGTTTGATGATAATCTTCGTGACTTCCTCAAATGGTGATAGGAAATGGAAACTTCTTCTTCTGCAGGTGCCATCTCCATTTAATGAAGGTTGGCGACAGTTTCGGCATACTTATTGCGGTCCTGAGTGGTACTGAATTAAAGATGATGTGTTCATACCGGTCCAGTCGCATATGTTTCTTAACCATGAATGTTGTCTGCGCCCAGGACCACGTTTCCTTCGATTTTTCCTTCTATTATTAATTTAAGTATATTATACTTGTTATTACGGTATATGTGCCCAGATAAGCGGTCTTTCTTCGCTTTATTGTTGTAATTAATCTCTCTCCCTTCCCATACGCCTAAGCACTTCACCGTTAGGTATATGTTGAGTCCATGATATTTTTAGTATTCTGCGGAAGATCCACATTTCAAAGCCCGATTCTGTTCATGGTGTCCACTTTTAATGTCCATGCTTCTGCTCCATACAAGAGAACTGAGTGCACGTATGCCAAAACGGTATCTTAAGTTTAAGTTCAGGGTTGCGTACATAATAGGCTTTTCATCTTTAGGAATATGGCTTTAGCTTGTTCTATACGTGATCTTACTTCGACGCAGGGTCTACATTTGTCGTTATGTTGCTGCCAAGATATTTGAATTTCTACTTTCTCTATTGCGGTATCGTAGATGTTTATGTTCAGTTGTGGGTTTGGAAATCTTGTTATGGCCATTACTTTTGTTTTTGTTACATTAATTTTCATGCCTAATTGATCTCCCACTTCTACAACTTTGTTGATTAGGTGTTGAAGGGCTTCTGGATTGTCTGCAATGATAACCGTGTCGTCTGCATAACGTATGTTGTTTAATGTCCTGCCGTAATTTTATTCCACCCTCGCATTGCCTATTGCTTGGTTAAATATGTGCTCAGAGTATATATTAAACAGTATTGGTGACAGAACACAACCTTGTCGTACTCCTTTTCTATACACACGGTTCCGATGTCGTTTGTCCACATCTAACCGTTGCTTCTTGGTCCAATAAAGATTTTAATAAACTAGATGTCTTGTTTGTCTAACCCTTTTTCCTGTAGTAATGTCAGAAGGACGGTGTGATTAACTCGTCAAGGCTTTCTCGTAGTCCATGAAACAGACATATACCTCTTTCCTCATGTCTCGGCATTTCTGGAAGAGTATTAATAAGCTGGCTAGTGCTTCCTTGTTCCTAGACCTTCACGAAATCCAAATTGGATCGCTTTGATCGGCGTCACATTTGTGGTAGATTCTAGCTTGTATAATTTTAAGCAGGATCTTAAGTACTTGGCTCATCAAGCTTATCAGTCTGAACTCATCACATTTCTTGGCTTTTGATTTTTTTAAATACGGAGGTAAGCCAGTCTCTTGGGATATTACCTGTTGCATGAACTTTCTGTAGTAGCTGAAACAATGGTAGCAAATTCTCTTCTTCTAACAATTTTATCATTTCAATGTGGATTTCGTCCGGCCCGTTGCTTTTCCGTTTTTACTCAATTTAAGTGCTTTTATTATCTCTGATTTTAGAATTTTTGGAGCCTGTTCACATTCCTTATTCCTGGAAACTGATGGACGGAAATATATCAGTTTGTGAAAAAATTTCTGCAACTGATGGATGGAAATAAGTATCAGTTTGTGAAAAGCAGCTTATATTTTACCTTGTGAAAGAATATTTCGAGGAATTTCAGCGTCAACTCGAATAACAAAACATTCCATTTTCGACGTTGGGTTCATAATTCAAGTCCATAGTATAATTTCTATAATTAATTTTTCGATGACAACAGTAGAATTATTCTGAAATTATTACGTGGTTTGTCATCTTCTGACAAATGTCGAAATTGGAAAATTATCATGTCAGTCGTCTGTTGATTGCGGGCAGCGCCTCCATGCGCGACTGGCCGTACCAAAAACTTGGTGGTCAAGATCGCCAATGTTTCAAACAGTCTCTTTATTTTTAATTTGTCTATGGGTAGAACAATAATCTTTTTTTTTTCGACCTCTGACCATGGTAAGGTTAACATGTGGCGTTAACTGGTTGGAGGTCAAGTGAATGTATATTGTGAATGTCTGCCGTTTTATAACGTGCAATACAAAAATAATCTAAAAATTGTGAAAGTCGAAAACAGTTTTGTGTATGAAATAGTCCCTTTCTTCTCTACGTCAGTAACCAGGCTGGATGACAACGGACTTGTCGGAAGAAGGGGCGCTTGGGCACTCGTGGTATCACTTCGAGTGAGACTTCCAGGGTGCCATACGAAGGGGGGCAAGTGAGGTATTACCGCACGAGGCCCTCGGATCACGAATGTGTCCCCTTTCTAGACTATTTTTATTTGAACATGACGATTGCCATCTAAAAAACTTAGCAACAAACTCTGAAATTTAAAAATTGTTTCATGATCGAAAGAAAACGCTCCGTCAATTTCCTCTGATGGTTGGTTTGCCGCTTCATCGACCTCGGTCCACTATCTCTCTCTCTCTCAATTTCTGTCCTTTTGCTTCCACACAGGCGCAGTTGTTGGTCATCCCTCCTTGCGGAGGTACCATCCCCATCCGGCCTCTAACCGGCGTAGACAAGGAGTTTCTATATATTTATAGGGGCTGCAGGTTGTTTTGCTCTAAGCAATACTGCAACCTCCGATTATTGCAAGGCACGTCCATGACGGCCGGACACTCACAAACATAGAATGTACCATTCACACAGTATGCCTTGTTACTAACTCCACACGCCACCTAGGAGCAGCACTGTTAATTTGAACGCAATAGCGAATCATCGAAGGACATCCTCAGCCAAAGAGAATAAACGTTATCTGAATAGGAGGCACTAATAAGCTCTAGCCAATCAGAATCTTGTAGCATTAACCCGTCATAGTGACGTACATGGACATGAGTACAGGTGGCCCACGTAACATACAGAGTGGTCCAATATACATCCAAGAGCCTGTAAGCTCTCATATACCAAAGTGCGGAGTGCGCTAGTACGCCACTGCCCAGAAAGAATGGTGGCCATGACATGTCCATATACGTCACTATGACTCAAAAATGATCTCTGGTCTGGCTCAGAATCTATCCCTGATCTTAGTCTCGTGTCGGACGCTGAACCACTGCGCCATCCCCCCTTCAACCACGGACCTTCAACTTGAGATAGGCACCGTTGGGAGTTATACATTTTTTTTTTGTTTGGAATTCGAACCACATTGCCAACATAAGTGATAAGGTCGAAAAAAATCACGAAAAATGAATAATTGATTAATAACCCGCTTTCGAACGCGTATATAGGGTTGAATGCTTGAGTTTTGTCATGTAGAATAATATCATTTATTCCATTGTCTGAAGATACATTAGACAATGTTTATTTCTTGAATTCCCTGGTTAATTTTGAAATTCTGTGAAGTTGGCAATTCTGGGCAATAACAGACGTGTCATTCGTCATTCCAAACGGAGATATTGCCAAAGAGTAGTGGAACTATATAATCTTTGATATTGCCGTAACCCCTTCAGTTGTATATTCTAAATTAACTTAGTAGGATGTAGGTCCAGAACAAAGAGAGTAGGAGAGTCTATTTTCCATAGGACAATGGTGACACTAATAGAAAGAGATGAAAGATCCTTTTTGAGTCATAGTGACGTATATGGACATATCATGGCCACCATTCTCTCTGGACAGTGACGGACAAGCGTACTCCGCACTCTGGTGTCTGAGAATTACAGGCTCTTGAATGTATATTGGATCACTCTGTATGATACGTGAGCAACCTGTACCCACCTGTCACTATGACGGGTTAATGCCACGAGCTTATTAGTATCTCCTATTCAGATAACGTTTACTATCTTTGGGTCCAGAATGGCATCATTATTCTGGCAGTTCTCCAGGGGCATCTACGTCCCAATCATGTTCCATAATAATGAATTTGAAGATGACGTCAGATAATTGACATTCACTGGACATTTAATATATCCAAGCTCTAGGAGCAAAATTGATTACCAACCTAACGACAAAAAACCGACTGCAACTCACATAGGCTTTTTCATTATAGGAAATATTTTATGCGCATTCCTCAACTTCCACCATGTTTTTCGGACACTTTATAGGTGTATAACCATTTATTCATTATCTACGAATATTGATAACTGGCCATAAGAGCAAAGCAATGAAAGTGAAGTCGGGTTATATATATGCCTTTCCTTGTCCTGTTCCTTTAACCCTATTTCTGCTACCAAACACCGACGCCGGTGAGCACACTCCTCCCAACCGGAAATTTTGCCGAATCCTCTGTAGTTTCAGAGGTAGGGTTCTTTAACGAGCTCAACATCTATAACCACGCCCGACGATGCTTGGCTTCAGATATCGATAAGACTAAGATGTCTAAAAACCCTGGTGCTTGCACTTATACCTGTAGAAGTTTGGGATCGACTTGGCGACACTTGGCCTACTTGATAATAGAGATTACTAGCGTATCAGATGGCGCCAATTTCGTTTTATTTTCAATTCAGTCAAGGTATATTTATTTCCTCAGATTTATTTTGAAGAGAGACATCTGTCAAACTTCACCAATAGCAAAGCTAGAATTAGAAGCCCCCGAACATTGAACAAAGAAAGCACTGTCGTGTTGTTTTTCGTATTTTGTACCCACCGACATAACCTTAATCTAGACCGCTAGAGGTCATATCCCCATCACTCGAAAAATTCATCCAAATAAAATTCACGTGAACGTGTCTGCGCAAAGCGCAGAAAGCACAAATAATGTCATTTCAGACATTGACATCTAACGAGTAGCCATTATGTGATTTAAAATCGCCACAGACACAAAATGCGCATGCCCTAAAAGCTCTTTGATATCTTGTAATTGGATGAATTCTCATCATACGGGATCAGCAGTCTAGATTAAGGTTATGTCGGTGTTTGTACCATTTGAATTTGAGGTTAATTGCATTTTGACAGGCGGAGAATTTGAAATGAAATTTTCATTAAATTGCAGAAAATATAAAATTCACTGCATACAATATGATGAACTATGGAAATATCATTATTATTCAATTCGTCAAGATTTTTACTTACTTTTATACTGTCCACACAAAATACAAATGTGGCCCATTCTACAAAAAATATCCTTACACACTCACTACCTGAAAATAAACAATTCCTCACGCACTAATGAACTGACGAACGAGTGATTTTTCAAAGAAGAAACTCAGGAATGAGCTAAGCAAGATTTTAAATCAAAGAGAAGAAAAACGCAGAGATACCGACAAAACACTGAAAATAATGTCATTCAAGATGCTGCAGATGTCAGAAATTAAGTTCTGACATTAAGCGAGAATATACACAAACATTTTTGGACGGCGCCATCTACCACAGAGAGAGAAGCTCTGTTGAAGTAACAGGTGGTATCCCCTCGAAAATCTAAACAATATCGAATCAGTTCATTCACCAGGGTTTTTAGACATCTTAGATAAGACCATCGTCAACCTGACCCAGCGCGTAGTTATGGCAACCGAACATCAACCAATACATGTCACGCCTCCATTTTCGCGCATGCGCATCAATTCAACGTTGCCGATTAGAAAGAGTCCGAGCGCGTAACGTGTCGTGAAAATGCCTATAGGGTAGTTTCGTCCAATTGCCAACCTAGTGAAACATCTATCTCTTCAATTGTCTCAATTTTTGTTAGATATCGTGGAAAATTGAAAATATTTACAGTGCACATATCAGGTTTTGTCCTTTTTTCACTGGAAATTCCTAGATGTGAGTTATCAAAAAATCACCTGAAATAAAAAATCACGTACAAAATTCCCTAGAAAATTGTTTGTGTTGATAAAATATTTATTTAGGGCCTTATGACCAAAATGAATACATGAAATTAATGTTATTTTAGTTTATACACGATTCCTCAAGAATTTCTATAAAAATCTAGGTTGGCAACTTGGACGAGCGATGGAGATTTCGTATCACGTGATCAACTGGCTGATGGGGGAAACAAAAAAGGGTTGTCACGAAACATAAATCTTGACAAAATCAGCGCTTTTCTTCAATAAAAGCTGAAAGTGTTTCTTTCGACTTTCGGATTACTGACCTTGAAAATAGCCTTTCTATTTCAACAGCGATTATCGAAAACGCGGAAAGCTTGCATATGAATCCAACTTTAGACTGATAGTGTACAGGCAAAAACGTCCCAGACATCGAAGATATACAGGGTGTCCCGATCACAGTAGAAAAAAACATGAGAGCCATTTTAAGAGAAAAAAACAGAGTATGAGGATTTGAAGATATACAGAGTGTCCCATTACTCTGAGGTATTATGCGGATTCCGTAAACGTCAAATTTGTTTTTTTTAGATTCGTATATAAATATTTCTTTTCAATTAATTCTCAATATTGCAAAAAAAAATCCATAACATTTTAACGTAGGACCATGCCAGGATAAAATCAGTTTGGATTTTATCTTTATGGTTCCCTATTTCGCAATAAAAAATGGGATATTGGGATTTGATGGAGCATGTCATTTAAGAGAAAATCATCCAGTATAAGTACACATATTTTATCTCAAGTCATATAAATAGATAATATATACAAAGTAGCCCATACATTAATTACAATGTGATTTGATAATGAGAATGATTATTGAATCTGATACATTCGGAGTGTTCTAAAATATTTCCACAGCAAGACCAATGCCTTCTACCAGGGTGTCCTTCATGTCCATGTCCGCATCCCTTATACCTACAATATAAAAAAAACAAGTCGAAGCGAACATATTATTCAAACATATAAATAGCTTTTCAGAGTAATGTCATCTTGGCCATACGCTAATTGGTGTGTACAGGTTCCCCTCAAAATGAAACATCATCAGTGGTAATGTAATTACTACCTTCCCCAACCACCGAGTGACAATTGAGTCAATTTTCAACTCCTGATTGAAAAATAAGACCTCATTATGGGGCCTAAACACGAGAATATAAAATATGGGTGTGTGTTTTTGTGGGTGTGGGTGTTTGTCTGTGTTTGTGGGTGTTTGTCTGTGTTTGTGTGTGTTTGTGCGTAAAATGAGGGCTTCCGATGAGTTATTCATTACCTAATGTTCATAATACACTCACCCTCCTGGCATTTTCCCTTCACAACTACAAGTAGCCTCTTTGCTTCCTCCACTTGAACAAAAAGTACAACAATGGAAAGTTCCCGTGTGTTGCCTAATTGTCCTTACCGTGAAAGTAAAAGGACTACCCTGTCGAAAAAATTATTAGATTGTTTTTTAATCAAATCTTGGTGCACCTCAAGGCTCCACATTTGGACCCGTGTGTACTCACATTTATAGGTTGTCCTCTGATACTGATGCTCAAAAACAATTTACCAGCCACGTCAGGAACGAAAGAGACACCATAGGTCCCATCTCTTCTGTCTTTCACTCTAACCGCCAGCGATCTGGAAACACCCGCATCTCTGTGGCGTATTTCACAAATAATTTCTTCCCCTCCTCTTTCGATTGGACTATCATCGACATCCCTGGTTTCTAGAGTGACCTCCACCCTTTTCCCCACTCGTAGACTTTGCAAACCTGTGAGTGAATCACAAATAGTTGCTATTATTTTTCAAAATAAAATACCGATGAAAAAACAAATAAGGGCATAATGGGAATAAGATTGGATGATGAATTCGACGGGCTGTCTAACAACCAATATTTTTGTATTCCCCTGTATTTGTATAATGCATAATACACTTTTCCCATGTAGTGCAATGTTTTCAAATGTCACTACCCAGCGAGCACAAACAACCCTGGGATGTTTTTTTGAGACGCAATTTGCACTTCTCAAAGAGGACTTTGAAGGATGTTGGAAGTATTGTATTTGTTTTTCTGTGGCATTTATTTGTATGCCTACTGAGAGGTATTGGATAAGTCCAAAAAATGTTAACGTGTGGATGTTATTTCTAGACATAACAGTTCGCTTTATTGAGATGTTCATCCCAGATATTAAATATACATTTATTGTCCAGTTTCAGGAAAATTTCTAGTTACATCACACATGCACTCTGAATATGGCGAAAATACCTTTCTTACGTGTTTTTGCCTCCTGAACACGAATCCGAAAGAAAAATGCGGCATATTGTTCCGAGTTACAGCACTTTTAATTAACTAACTCATTTTTACAGTTCGCAAAAATCTCATGCCTTCTTAATAAAAATACACTAAATCATTATTTTCGCACATTGAAAATATCGTCGTTTTATCGAAATCTTCCTTCTTCAGTTGCAAATGAACAATTTTCATTCCTTTGACACAAGACATTTAGTAACTTTGCCTCATTTTTCATGTTGGTTATAAATGAATCACCGCCAACTTTTCGGATTCAAATGTGTGCAATTGTTGTGGGCGGTGATTCACTTATTGCCAACATGAAAAATGAGGCAAAGTTACTGAATGTCTTGTGTCAAAAGGAACAAAAATTGTTCATCTGCAACTTTGTAAGAAGGAGGATTTTCTCGATAAAAACGACGATATTTTGTGCAAAACTGTGCCGAAAATAAGTGATTTAGGGTGTATTGTTTATGCTGGTTAAAAGAAGGAGGCATTTTGAGTGATTTTTGTGCGAGAAAACGGTGCTTGAAAATGAGGTTAGTTTCATTTTTAAAAAGTGCTGTAACTCGGGAACGGTATGAGACGTAAGAGACGTAAGAAAAGTATTTTCCCCATATTCAGAGTGCATGTGTGATGTAACTAGATATTTACCCAGTTTCATAATGGTTCTCGACAATTTTATTTAATAACATGATAATTTCGCACAAACTTGAAAATTTCATGTGAATCAAATCTTAGAATATTCTTTCAACTATTTATTTTGTATTCTCTCATTTTAATACCAACACCTTCTATTTTACACAGGACAGAAACAAGATTCTTATAAGCAAATGAAACCAATATTATTATAATAAAAACTGAGGAAAACGTAGAAGTTGATGAGTGTTTGAAGTGTAGTGAACTTTACCAATTGAATAATAGAAAAAGTAAATAAAGTATTACATGAATTATATAACCTCAAAAGCATATAATGGGTATTTTTTGATAGGGTGTTCCTAGAAGTTGCGGGAAGGTCAGTTGTAGTTCTTCTTTTCGAAACACGTCCGACTTTAATTTCGAGGTCAGTTGTATTTCTTCTTTTCGAAACACGTTCGACTTTATTTTCGGCGATGTGTATGACAGATAACTGCAAACCACTTCCTTGAGGTCCGCTACTGGATTGTGTTGGTGCATTTTATCTCAGAAAATCACTGACATCAAAGTCGATAAATCCTTGATAATTACTTTCCGACATTATGGCTTTCAGGTACCAAAAAAAAATGACATTTCGGGTTTGACCATGAAAAATTGTACACATTTTACTATTAACTATAATTTTAAATAAATTATTTAACTGTTAAGAGGTAGGATACTTTAATGTTATTTTAGTTTTGCTAACCATAAAAATAAATATTAAGGTACATTACTTGTATTCTTCAAATTTGTGCAGTTGTAGGTTGTGCAGTTTCAGGATCGTGCCACAAACTTCCACACTCGTGAGAAAAGTTGAACTTTCCCCACTTGTTGCACAATATACTATTTATTTACAGCGATTTAATGTGCGCAAAACGTTTTGGGAATGTTCTGTTGTGTCTATGAAAAAAACTTAGGAAAAGTTCTTTTTGTGACATCCCAGGGACATCCTGAAAATCGCCACCTGCGTAGGACATTGGCTGTTTTATAAAAGTTCTATTCTCCCGAAATTTGCAAAATATATCTGGACGGAGGTGGAAAAAAAATGTGTGTGTAATAAAATTTGTTAAAATGTACCTTGCATTATTTACTTTAAAACCAAACCCCCCCGAAATTTTTCTCTGGGTACGGCCTTGTATTCATGTATAAACCCCCCCTACGGAAATCCAGCATGCCACTGCCTACATATTTTGGGTTTTATTACTAGAGCAGAGTGATAGGAGCAATTCGGATTCCAAACGCGAGACGTTAGGAATACGAGCTCCAAACATTACCTCAAGATAAAGATGACAGGTTGAACACGAACCTCGGACAAATTTAAATTTATCACACATGTTTTATTACATCACTATGCAGGAGCTGTTCATCAGCTTTGGCATTTACTATCAGGATATTTGAAGCTACATGTACCTTGTAAATAATATTTTTATTCCCTCTCAAATCGATATTGAGTGTTCAGAATGACCAGGTCAAGCCCTATGAACACAAAGTAGGAAATAAACACTAGAAAACAAAAAACTCATTATCGGAAAAGTTCAAATCATTCATTAGTTTATCGTTGACAATTTGGAACAATTTGCTTTCAAAAATATATGTTGTTCGCAAAAGACTACAAAACTCTAATACCTACATAATTGATTTGTTGAAAATATAAACAGGATGTTCATAAAATCATACCCCATGACAGGTTTTAATGTCAGAAAACACTAATTTCAAAGTCTCTCCCAAATAAATGATTCTAACTTTTTCCATCTTTGCAAAGTGAGATTGCTTCTTGAAAATGTGTTTCCCATTTCTTCCGGTCTTCCTGATGATCGTGGAAGCGTGAAATAGATTTTCGTCGACAAAAATGTATTGAAGACCTAGTGAATGCGATGTCTCTCCTGCGTCAATGTTACGAATGATTTCTGGTGGGTACTTTCGTTTGGAAAACATTCTTCTTTGCCTCATTCATCTTTATGAGTTCTTAATTGAGACTGGAATAGAAAATCAAATAACTATCTGAATGAAAATGCAAATTTTCAATTTCAGATTTTTTCCTTTGAGTTAGGGCCTTTTCAGAATGCTCTATCAGATGTAGTTCAATGTCCAGCATGGCTTTAGCCGGTGAAGTAGTTGTTTTCTGTTAGACATTCACAAAAAATAACTTCATTTTAATCGTGGATTTTTCAATTCACAGAAAAATATTTCTATCAATATTCAATTGCTTTTCAACCTACATAATCTTGTAAAAGCTGTCAAGAGCAAGTTGAAGATCTGTGAAATAAAAATGATTGCAAAAAATACTTTAAGACAAGCTTTTAAACAAATGCACTAAAGAGGAAAAATAATTTCTTTAATTGTTTGACCTAGGTTATTCTGTGAGTAGCTGATTCAAAATCTTGCCGCGCAAGAAAACCTATTTTATATTCGCGGCAAGCTTTCGCAACTGCTAATCACAGAATAACCTAGGTCAAACAATTAAATGAATTATTTTTTCCTTTTTAGTGCATTTGTATAAAAGCTTGTCTTAATTTTTTTACACGCTTTATATTAGCTTCACTTGTATGTTTGTTTGTAACCGACTCCTTTGGGCGCGATTTTGACCCACTTCCAGACGTCCGAATGATTTGAAATTTGGCAGGTGTACATAATTCCGGTAACAATGCATTAAGAAATTTTTGTGTGAAAAAAACAAAATAGTGGCTCCAATATGGCGTACGAGTTTTGTGATTATGGTCCGATTCTTCAAAATTGGTATTGGGTTTTGGGTCGGAGATTATGATTCGTTTGTCAAAATTGAAAAATTCAAGATGGCGGTTCCAAAATGGTGGACGAGTTTTGTGATTATGGTCTGATTCTATTCAAAATTGGTATGTGGGGGTTTTGAGGTCGAATATTATGATTCTTTTGTAAAAATTAGAAAATTCAAGATGGCGGCTTTAAAATGGCGGCCGAGATTTGTGATTATGATCTGATTCTATTCAAAATTGGTATGTGGGGGTTTTTGGGGTCGGAGATTATGGTTACCCAATTCGATAAGATTATTGCATTTTTAATTTGCAAAAAATTAAAAAAATAATAGTTTAAAAAAAACTAAAAAAACACGCTTTTATAAATAAACCACACTAAAAAGTAGGAAATAAATAATAGTTTAAAAAAACTAAAAAACACGCTTTTATAAAAACCCAAACTAAAAAAATAGAAAATAAGAAAAAAAAATATTTTATTTAAACAAAAGCGTGGGGTGCATGGTATCAATAATTATATAGTACATTACACACCTAGGGCAGTAAAGTAAGAAATGTCTCAGATCACAGGTAATTGTTGGCCGAGGCGATACCATACACCCCACGTTTTTTTTTTAATAAAATAATTTTTTTTTTATTTTCAATTTTTTTAGTCTGGTTTTCTATAAAAACGTGTTTTTTAGTGTTTTTTAAACTATTATTTATAATTTTTATTCAATTCTCTTTAGTTATTCATAAAATCCGTCATTTCATCCAATTCTGACGAAAATTTCTAATTTCCGACCAAAATATACCCACATAGCAATTTTTAATGGAATCGGGCCATAAAAACAACACACGTCGCCGCCATCTTGAATTCATTAATTAAAATAATTAAAATTGAATAAAAAACCCCCACACATCAATTTGAATGGAATCGGGCTATAATTACAAACTTCGTCGCCATCTTGGAACCGCCATCTTGAATCCGTGGATTTTGACAAAAAAAAATAATCTCCGACCCTAAAAACCGCCATATACCAATTTATATTGGAATCGGGGTATAACCATAAAACTCGTCGCCATATTAGAGCGCCATCTTAAATTTATGATTTTTTTTTTAATTAACAATCTCTGTCCCCGAAATCCCCCAGATACTAATTTTGAATCTAATTGGTTCATAATCACAAAACACGTCGCCATCTTGGTGCCGAGATCTTGAATTTATGAATTTTGACAAAAACATTATGATTTCCGACCCCAAAAACCCCCACACATCAATTTTGAATGGAATCGGGCTATAACGACAGAACTCGTCGCCATCTTGGAGCCACCATCTTGAATTCATAGATTTTGACAAAAAAATCATAATCTCCGACCTCAAAAACCCCCATATACCAATTTTTATTGGAATCGGGCTATAACAACAAAACTCGTCGTCATATTGGAGCAGCCATCTTGAATTTATGAATTTTTTACAAAAATTCGTAATCTCTGTACCCGAAATCCCCAAGATACCAATTTTGAATCTAATTGGTTCATAATCACAAAATACGTCGCCATCTTGGGCCTCCATATTGAATTCACGAATTTTCATAAAAATATCATGATGTCCAACCCAAAAACCCCCACACATCAATTTTGAATGGATTCGGGCTATAATCACAAAACTCGTCGCCATCTTGGAGTTGCCATCTTGAATTCGTGGATTTCGACAAAAAAATTATGATCTTCGACCCCAAAAACCCCCCCATACCAATTTTGAATAGAATCGAACCATAATCACAAAACTCGTCTGCCATATTAGAGAGGCCATTTTGTTTTTTCTTAAGCAAAAATTGCATAATGCATTGTCACCGGAATTATGAGCACCTGCCAAATTTCACGTTAATCGGACAACTAGAAGTGGGTCAAAATTCACTTACAAAATTTGAAAAACATACATACATACAAATGTAAAGTTAAATAAAAACTTGTAAAAAACAACACAAATATTGTTTTAGCGTATTTGACTCTTTAAATATGGCAGTTATGCCGTTTAAAATTGAAATTTGTTCAGTACCTAATTGTATTCGACCTATTGAAAAGTTGTAAGACTATTCAATATTCGCATAAAAAAGCTCAAATAATTTTTCATATGCCTTTAGACCATAATTATAGATATTAAGGAAAAAAATCCTTTATACAAATCTAAGGGCAAAGAGTCAGAGCGAGATATTTTTTTACTAGCTGATAATGGCATACTTGATAAAAATTTGATCCTCTTTCCAATCGTACGTAGTAAAAATTCTGGATGTTGCTGCAATATTTTGTATTTCCGGCGACATTCTTTATTTTTTCGCAAAATCTTACATTCACTCGCGAAATTTTGCATTACACCCAATTTAACCAGATTATAAATAAGCAAAGATGCCGGGATCGACCCTTGGCCAGAGCAGAGATTTTCAATTTAAAAATATTAAATTATTAATCTCATTGTTGCGTTCCAATCAACAGTGCTGCTCCTAAGGTGGCGTATGGAATTAGTAACAACGCAGTATTGCTTGGAGTAAGGCTTTTGCACCTGACGAACGAAGCCTCCATTTAGGGGGTTGGCAATAGAAGGAGAGCTGGACAAGTCCGCCTCAAAAGAAAGCAGGGGCCAATAAAAACAGATTTTAAAAAAGTTCACTTTTTTTTTCAATCACCGCAAAATCTAAACACATCCTAAAAACGACTCTTATTGATCATAATGATTGGATCAGTGAGTTTTGTGGTTGTATACATGCATAACGCTCCGAAAAATATGCTTTTTGTGCACCTTTTTGAGTCATTTTTTATATTTTCCACTTTCATAATTTACCGAATGATAAATAATAATTACCTTCAACGTTCAACTGGCAATGCCCCGGCGATACATTCTGCGTAGTCAACGCTCCATACACTGTGAACAAATTAATGGGACACTTGACAGCTTCTTCCCTCAAGAACTGCAAGGATCCCGAAACCTTGAGGTCCTGGTGCTTCTCGAGATTGTTACATTTCTCGATTTTCGAGATGACAGGGTTCAAAAAACTAAGAATTTCCACTTCGCTTCCGTCGTTCAACAAATCTTCCAGAAAGTAGGCGATGTCTCTAGCGTCTTTTATCCTTTGTTGGAGTTTTTGGTGCTCCTCGGATATACTGTGTAGTTTGTCTTCTCTAACCTGAAAATGCGATTAAAGCTTCGATTTTCAAAGTGTTTTTAATTTTCACACGATATACAAGAGACGAATGCAAAAAATCTTCCTCAAATTCACCAATTTGACCAATTATATTGCGTCAATCTATCCAAGAGATGAATGAGAGTACAAGCTACATACCTAACGATAACAATAAGCATAAAAAGTTTTTATTCAACACAATACCTGAGGATGGCAAATGTGGTTTTAGCCGAAATGTCGTGAAATCGGACCTTTTGAGGACAAATACCCGAAAAAATCATTACAAGTATATATACAGGGTGTAATCTAACCTCTTGCAGACCCGTGAATAACGAGTGTATAATGTTATTTTTTACATCGAAATACACTGGTTAAAAATCTGAAAAAAATTATTGAAAACATGTTTTGTTCTTTGTAAAATTCGACATAAATTTTGGGGCGCCTCCCGCCTAATTTCAGGTGACAAGCTCAGAGGAAAACTTCGGCAATTGCCGAATGCAGTAAACATTTACTCGACATTTGAAAAAGGTAGAATGTTGAACTGATTGTTTGGTAAATGTACACATTGCAGGCTGCCTGAAATAGATATTGAATTTCAAAGTGAAGAAAACAAACTAACAATACATCAATGGCTCGCAGACTACTGATCTCACAAAAACGTATTATCAGACTTATATTTGGTATCAAACGAACAGACTCATGTAAACCATATTTTAGAGATAATATAACATCTTAACAGTTCCCAGTATATATATTTACAAATGTATTTTGCTTGTCAGCAAAAATATACATTCACTAACACAAAATCATGATAGTCATAATTATAAAACTAGGCATGGCAATTTGCTACAAATTCCTCACCACAGAACTTCCTTATATGAAAAAAGTCCTCAATACAGTGGTATAAAGTTTTTCAATATACTCCCGGAATCAATAAAAAGTGAAAGAAATGAAATACGTTTCAAAAAACAACTAAAAAGTTATTTGATTGAGAAATGCATATATAGCCCAAGCGAGTTTCTGACTTAAAATTGTATTGACTGTTAAATTATACTGAACATTGTGTCTAAATGTCTATATGTAAACAATAACTGAAATTGTATAATAACTGTTATTTATGTGCCTGTAAGTCTTCGAGTCTTCTTTACGGTCTCGTAGAATGACATTTTATGCATATATGATTATAGGTGTATAGATTTTTATATTTTTATATTTATATTTTTGACATGTCCAATACCATGTAATATGGTCTTAATGGAATAAAATATTATTATTATTAACATTGTAATATGAACTGGTGATAAAGTCAGAACTAGTTGACTTCATAATCTGCTTTGAGGCACTTATCATAATTATCACGGTCACTTGTAAGAAACAAACAACACAAACAGTATTGAAGAGGGAAACATTCGCAATTGAATATTGTTTTGAAAAATAATATAACGACCATTGTAGTCATTTAGACATTTAGAACACGTGAACTGAACACTGTTGCCAAACAATATTCTTGCATGCACGGTTTACAAAGCTGTCTACGAAGGAAAGTTTGTTAGATTCTACTACTGTTTTCTGATTGGCGTGAATGATGCCCGTTTGCATCTAAGGATTCCCCAGCACTATGGAATGAATAATTTAATGCTAGGGGAAGATTTAGCTTGCACAAGTCTTTTTTCTATCCCTAACTTAAGATAAGGGCTTCCAAACAAATTCGGGTCCCTAAACTCTCACCTAGTAAGTTATTTTCGATGACATATATTGTCAAGTGTTTTAACCTATATTTTGTTCAGTTTTGGTTTTCTTTTATTGAATAATGGAAATGTTTGAAGATGATTTGGCTTTTGGGGAAATCGTAGAAAATGGTTTACCAAGAAGGGTACTTGAACGGACCAACTATTTTGAGGAGATGGACAATCTTACTTTTTTCAATAGATTTCAGCTAAGATGTCTAAAAACCCTGGTGAATGAACTGATTCGATATTGTTTAGATTTTCGAGGGGACACCACCTGTTACTTCAACAGAGCTTCTCTCTGTGGTTAGTCTGTGGTAGATGGCGCCGTCCAAAAATCTTTGTTTATATTCTCGCTCAATGTCAGAACTTGATTTCTGACATCTGCAGCATCTCATATGAAATTATTTTCAGTGTTTCGTCGGTATCTATGCGTTTTCCATCTCTTTGATTTGAAATCTTGCTTAGCTTATTCCTGAGTTTGTTCTTTAAAAATACTCGTTCATCAGTTCATTAGTGCGTGAGGAATTGTTTATTTTCAGGTAGTGTAGTGTGTAAGGATACTTTTTGTAGAATGGGCCACATTTGTATTTTGTGTGGACAGTATAAAGCAGCAGATTCGAATATTCACCTGTATTCAGTACCAAAAGCAAGTACAAATCTTGACGAATTGACTAATAATGATATTTTCATAGTTCATCATATTGTATGCATTGCATTTTATATTTTCTGCAATTTAATGACAATTTCATTTCCAATTCTCCGCCAGTCAAAATGCAGTTAACCTCAAATTCAAATCGTACAAAATACGAAAAACAACACGACAGTGCTTTCTTTGTGAATGTTCGGGGGCTTCTAATTCTAGCTTTGCTATTGGTGAAGTTTGACATATGACTTTTTTCAACCAATAGCAAAGCTAGAATTAGAACCCGCAATCAGTTCGCCTCAAAAAAGAAGCTGAGGAAATAAATATACCCTGTTACTGAATTGAAACTAAAACTAAATTGGCGCCATCTGACACGCTAGTAATCTCTATTATCAAGTAGGCCAAGTGTCGCCAAGTCGATCCCAAACTTCTACAGGTGTAAGTGCAAGCACCAGGGTTTTTAGACATCTTAATTTCAGCTTACCAAACCTACTGCATTAGCAGTTTTGCAGGAAATTGAAAACCATTTGGAATTTCCAGATGATCGGCGAGAAAAAAGATTCAATTTTATTCCAAGCCTCTTTTTTTCATTGATGGAGACCCCGCCAGTCTTCTTGTTTTCGATAATATTTTTATAAATTTCGACCATTTTCAATAATATTTCTTTCTCATGGCCCTAAAGCGCTTTGGTTTTATCTGGTCAATTTGTTGTTTCTGAAGTAAACAATAAATTTAAAAGTTCTACATAGAAAACTTTTCGAAACCTTTTCACCCATGATAACGAAGTGAAAGGGGATATTTTGTGATGAAAAACTTTCCCTACGATCTAAGATTTTTTTAAAGAAAAGAACATAAAGGTTAGTTAACCCCAATCCGACTACCAACACAATTCAAATACATGGCAAGTCACTAGAATTTGCCCTGTTGCCGGCGTTAAACGTTTCCTGCGGAGGTGTTCCCTAATTTTCAACAGTGCAATCCATAACTATTTTAGGGAACTCCTAAAGATACGGCTTTCCTAGTTCCTTGAGACATAAAAAACAAAAAGGCCTCTGGTTTAGATGACATCTCCATAAAAATATTTGAAAACCTTCCTGACGATGCACTTAATGTCCTGGTCGAACTTATTAATAGATCATTCACAGAGGGACTCTTTCCGCATTTCCTCGAAACCTCGGTAGTGATCCCGATCCACAAAGGTGGCAATAAAGATGAACCGGCGAACTTCAGACCAATATCCCTTATCCCAACATTAGCTAAAATAATTGAAAAACTAGTAAAACGGAGAATCATGGAATTTGTAGACAACAACAATATACTGAGTGCACGTCAATATGGCTTACAAAAAAACAAAAATACATCCGATGCCATATTTGCTCTCCTGCAGACAGTTTATAATGGAATCAACAACGCGGAAACAACTGCAGCGGTTCTATGTGACTTCTCTAAGGCATTTGACTGAGTCAACCATGATATACTACTGCAAAAACTCAGCAGATACGGTTTTAGGGACAACAGTCATGCTTGGATAAGATCATATCTCACTGCAAGAAAGCAAATTGTAAGGACGTCTTCGGATTCGAATATCAGTGATGTGAAATATGGCGTACCCCAAGGCTCTGTTCTGGGTCCCGTCCTGTTTCTCCTATAGATCAACGATCTGACTAACATCCCAATTACAGGAAAACTCACTATCTTTTCCGACGATACTACATTGATATGGCATGACAAAGACAGGCTGCATACTAGAATGAGTGCAGATATGATTAAAGTAAAAGATTGGTGCGATTCTAATTTCCTAACACTTAACACCAAAAAAACCAATGTAATAGCATTCAAATGTACATTTTCAGATATCTCTTTAGGAACAAACACTATCGAAAACAGCACCACATCCAAATTTCTAGGAGTCCATCTAGATAAAAATCTAAAATTTGACGAACACATCAGACATCTCAATAAAAAATTAGCATCTGAATGTTACGCGCTAAGAAATGTTGTGAAAGAGCTAGGTTTTCCCAACGCTAAGGCTGTGTACTACGCCTTGATAGATTCCCAACTGCGGTATAGTATAGCCTTCTGGGGAGGTTGCTGTAACACACTTATGCAGTCAGTCTTTGTCTTACAGAAAAGAGCCATCAGATATCTTTGTAAGGCCAAGAGGCAAGATTCATGTAAACCCCTCTTTCTTGAGCATAAAACAGTCATTTCAATATATATAATGGAAACAGTGACCATAATCCACAACAACAGAGATAATTATGAAGTCACAAACACTGCATATTCAACCCGTCAAGCTAACCAACTCAGGCTTCCAATACCCAATTCAACTTTGACACAACTCACTTATATATAATGGTATTAAGATGTACAATAAACTCCCGCTAGAAATCAAAGAAACAACATCGCTAAAACTATTAAAAAAAAAACAAAAAGCATATTGAGTGATAAAGCCTATTATAATCTACAAGATTACTTTAATGACACACTGTGATATCCTAGTTTATTAAGTATACCAATCTTTTCATCTTTTTATATTATCTGTTTAATCTATATTATTTATGTTCTTTTATTGTATTATATTACATTTTATTGATGTTATTGTGAAAACTTAACTATTTACAATAAGCTAATGTCTGTTATAATTTTAAAATATGCTGTACAAAATTTGTAAATTTACTGATTATCGATAATCTTACTGTATAACATTGTGTTTGTTAACAAGAGATAACTCTTAGCAACAATAAACATATTCTCTCTCTCTCTTTCCTTACCTAAGGAAAAGTTGGTGCAAACGACCATTAAAGATCTTAATTAACAACTAATCAGAAAACAGTACGCGATGTACACGAGAATTAAATTGAACACTATTGCCTTTGCCTTTTAAAAAATTTGCTACTAAAAAAAATTCATATTATATTAATATATCTAGAATATTGTCTTCTACTCTTCAAAATACGCACGGAACAGCTCGGTGTTTAGTTTTAAGAGCCAGCAAAAGATAATGTTCAAATTAATTCTCCTGCGCATCGCGTACTGTTTTCAGATTGGTTGCTAACTAGGATCTTTAATTCACCAGCCAATCAGAAAACACTAGTGGAATCTAACAAACTTTCGTTCGTAGACAGCTTTGTAAACCGTGCATGCGAGAATCTGGCTTGGCAACAGTGTTCAGTTCACGTGTTCTGAATGTCTGGATCACTACAATGGTCATGATATTATTTTTCAAAACAATATTCAATTGCGAATGTTTCCCTTTTCAATACTGTTTGTGTCGTTTGTTTATAACAAGTGACTGTGTAACACTTAGCAAAGTGTTATGTATATAGAAAAATAAGATGGTTGTTAGAATAGTTTGATTTGAAATAATAATTGTTAATTTTATAATGCTATTGAGAAATTTTATGGTTTGAAGGAAATAATAATCTGAATTTTATGGGGTTATTGTATAAATAATAACACCTTGTATGTGTTTGTGGATTCTTGAAGAAAATTACTTCAATATGGATTCATTTGAAATAATATTCATAAAAGTTGTTGAATTTATTGTAAGTGAAATATTTCTCTTCATAGTTACTGGAAGTCAACCATCAATCTTCGATGGGAGATTGAAAAATAATCAATTATCGCTTTAGAGTTTGTTCGTTTATTTAAGTCTGGAAGTTTGTTTATATTTATTCACACAGTTAAGTGTTGTGGTCTAATTGCCGTTGTGCTGAAATAATAAGAATTATTCGTGGAAAAGATTCACCTGGAAAAATACTCACCATAATTAGCACCTAAGCCAATGAATATGCAAAAGTATAGTCCATCCAACATCAATTGCAGAAGCTGTTTCTATACTTTGCTAACACGAGCGTATATGTGAAGAAACGGAACGAAAAATAATCTGTACTACTCGTTAACATTTTCCGTCGGCAAACGGTAGATCAAAAGAGCCGATAGTCAACGTGGACTCGAGTGATATCTGTCTCTTGTAACAACCGATTCGTCTGGGCCAATCGAGTCGGACCATCAATGCTGGCAGGTGTGTCTCTACAATGGGAGGTCATAAATCACGCGTTATATTTGTGTTTTTATAGCTCTGAAAGATTGAAAACCAGTAGCGTCTATGGTCTTGGTGTGTGCCGATCGAAATACGTTTTAGGATATAATAATAACCTACATCAAACAGTGAAAGAAATTATTTTTCTTTCTTAATGTATTTGTATAAATAAAAGCTCGTCTTTATTTTTTTTTTCATTTTTCATTATTTATGAAGTATTTTTAAAATCTTAAAATATCTAAATAAAATTAGTTATCTCCGCCACTGCTGCTCACAGGATTTTGCCGCAAGACTTTTTTATGCTTCTGCAATTGATATTGGAAAAACTATAACACTTAACTGAAAAGACCAATCAATGATTAGAATTTCTACTACGCATAAAAATTATTCTAATTTGGAGGGAAAAAATGTAATCAACGACAGAGACTCCTCGGCGGGCTTTTGTGACGATTAGTTCGATCTTGAAAATAACGGGTTGATTTTCCGGCGAATGTTGTCGCGAAATACTAGAAATTTGTTTCGCGTAATTTTCCAAGGGCAAAATAGAAATTTTCCCCGTTGAAAAATAATAAGAACTATAGAGCGAGTTAAAATCCAATAGTGACCTTTTTGGAGAGGGCGCAGATATTCATCGTTGGATGAAATACTTGGTAAGAATAAATTTTGGGTATTTGGTTGCTAACCTAACATATTAGATGGTTTCAAGGTTGGTGGTTTGGATTCTTCCCTGTTTGCTTGTTATATTTTTTTTCATGTGTAGGTTGAAAAACATATGAGGGTGATTTGGTATGAGAAATTTTTTATAGCCTCTAGTAAAGCTATAGAGGGATATATTTCACACATTTTGGGTGTTGGGCCCATGAACATTAAATATAATGTTTGAAAATTATTATAAATAGGATTTGATAAGTTCTATAAAGTTAAATATTTGAGTTGACCTTATTTCGAGCTCTTGTTTCAGTACAAAAAAAAGGTGTAATACATTTTAAAGATGTTTTGAAAAAAAAATGTAATTTTTTTCCTTTTTCTCATTATATGATGGTTAATAATTAATTCGGTCTTATTATTGTAGTAGAGTTTACAACCTCCTTAAGAACTTTTATGAAAAAAAATCACCAAAGACCCATCAATGGCTTTGAGCCGAATTCTAGCTCTTTTGGACTAGAAGGTGATAAAACCAGTGAAAAAAGAAATTGATGTGTAAAATTTAAAAACAACTTATTGGTGACAGTGTTAGAGCCCTTTATTAGATTTATTTTATTCAATAGAGCAAAAGAAAGAGCTAATTTTGGTTAGGGCAAATATATATATATATATGAAAATAAGGGCAGGTCCTTTCCAAGTGGACATCAGAGAAAGATATATGGTCAGAGTATGAATATTTCTTTCCAAAGGTATTGAAAAAATGGTATAACAGAGAACTGTTGATAGACAGGCTCTCCGTTATAAATGGTGACATCAACGAGACATTTTTTTTTTGAAGATCATTGTTATTCATTTTTACTGAAAAAAATAGAAATATGGTCAAAGTGGCTACTATTACAGGGGTGACAGCGTCGAGAAACTTATGAAAAGATAAATTTCTCCTTGTCAGGTAAAGTTAAAGATATTATAATTTTTTTTTCTATATAAAACAAGGAAATGGGTCCAAAGCCAATTTAGTCCTGTTACAACTGTGATAGTTATGAAAAGTGCCTCAAAGCAGAGTATGAATTCAACTGGTTCTGACTTTATCACCAGTTTGGATATAAGAAGGTTAGTTGTTTTCTTCACTTTGAAATTGAATATATATCTCAAGCAGCCTGCAATGTATAAATTTACCACATAATCAGTTCAACATTCTACATTATTCAAATGTCGAGTTCAATGTTTATTGCATTCGGCAATTGCCGAAGTTTTCCTCTGAGCAGGTCACCTAAAATTAGGCGGGAGGCGCTACCCAAAATTTTGTCGAATTTTACAAAGAACAAAACATGTTTTCAGTTTTTTTTCAGATTTTTAACCGATGTAATTCGTTATAAAATGGCATTGTACACTCATCATTCACGGATATGCAATAGGTTAGATTACACCCTGAATAATGCGTTAATATATTCAAGAGTGGATTAAAGTACTAGTTACACACTAATAATAGTTATTCAACATGATACCTTGAAAGAAACATTGGATTGATTCAGTTGAAAAAAGCGATCATAGGGAATAGCCGGAGTGTAGCCTGCGCTGTTTTTAAACTTCTTTCGAGTTCGAATCCAGCAGACATCATCTGATGAAGGCAAATGTGATTTTGCCGAAACGTCGTTTTATCATTTATTCATTTAACGACAAGGGCTAATCACCAACACCGGTGAGCACACTTCCCCCAACCGGAGGTAGTGTTTTTTAAAGAGCTCAACATTCACGAACTCGGGACTGCCGTCTTAACGCCACCCGCGAAGGACGGCATATCTCTAGCTATATCTCGTGCTGATTGATATAGCGTCTGCAGCTATGGATATGCTACTACGCTGCAGTTTTACGGGCTTTCTAAATGCGAATGTTCCCTGGCAGGTGGTCCACCATCCAAATGCTAACCGCGCTCGGCGTTACCGGACTCCAAATATCGATAGACTTCCGTCAACTTGACCAGGCGGGCCATGTCCCCGTGAATAAATTTTGTTGTTGAGAGAAAAAAATCATTCAATCAAGAGTGCGGGAATAAATATATTCCTGTTTGTGCAATAATTTCAATAGAAATTATTGTTGATGCCCATAATTGTATAATAATTTCTCAGATCTGGTATTAATTTAATAAATATTGACTATATTATTTTGAGTTTTATGTGAATCTTTGGGAATCTTCAGCAAATTAGCAAGTTTAGAGAAAAGTTTCAATGCGATTTTTCATTCAGTTTCGTATCCTATTACGCCGTAATCTGTTTACACCCTGCATAACTAAGCATTATTACGAATATACTTCGCCACTGCCAGTAGGTAGCTGTGACACGTCACAGAAAGGTCGAGGTTATTCTCGAAAGTTTACCTACCATTATAGTATTTTCTACCTGCGTCAGACAGCTATTATTGGTATTAATATTTTTAAATAGCATAAATATATTCACAACTGTATAAAACGCTCAGTACTTCTCCCACCTGTTTGATCTGCTCCAGCAACCTCATCTTGTGCTCCTCCACCGACCGCATATACTCCTCGATGAACTTCTCCACCTCGGTCTGCACCCTGCAGCATTGCGCCTCGAGCTTCTTCGACGTGGCCGACAACTTGCCGGCCGCGAAGGCCGACTCCTCGACGACGGCCTTGGCCCTGTCGGCGGCCTGCCTCAGCTTGGCGAAGTGGATCTTGGCCGCTCTGGAGACGGGCTCGCAGACGTGGTCTCTGTGGGAGGTGGCGATGCAGTCTCTGCATATCACCTGTCGAACGAATTCGGTTGTTTCGATTGATCAAATTAATCATGTGTTTATCCGGTAACTTGATAACCTCGATCGGATTATTAGTAACGGAGAAAAAACGGAAAAAAGGCTTTTTCAAAAAATTCATAACTCTGCCACTTTTTAAGTTGTAGAGCAGACTTTCCACGACATAGTAGTGATTGATATGTACTTTATGTGTGAAAAATTCAGGCGCTGGCGGATCATTAGTTTTGGCATAATTTCAAACTGATTTTTTTAATGCACTTTATTGCAGCAAACCTTGATGCGTCATAGGTGGTCCGATTCCAATTTTTCAAAAAGATTTCGAGAGTTGGAAGTATAGTACTACAAAACGTATATTCTCATTTTGCGTTAAAATTCTGCAAAATAGGTGAAAAATACTTGCAAACATGACTGAAAATGGACAAGCGCGCTGCGTCCGTTGTGAATCTGCTGCTCTACCCCCACTCCTGAGCCGCTTTCACGCACTCGCCGGTTTTCGGTCATGTTTGCAAGTATTTCTCACCTAATTCAAGATGGCGGCTCCAAGATGGAGGATGAGTTTTCTGATTATGGTCAGATTCTATCCAAATTGGTGTGTGGGAGTTTTTGGGGTCGGAGATCATGCTCTCTTTCAGCTCAAAACTTACAGGGAAGATACCTTGTAGAAACGATGCTCTACTTGAAATGAACAGATTAAAGCAAACTAACTAAAAAGCAAAAAATTAAATAACTTTTTAAAAACAAGCTTTTATTTAAGCCGTGTATTAAAACGTATAAAATAAGTTTAAGTCATCGCTGACAATGATTTAATTATTTTTTGTTGAATTATTTGGTTTCAAAAAGCTTGTGTTTATAAAAGTAGGTAGGTACCAATTAATTTGATTGGGCAGTGATTGGTTGGTAAGTAAGAACTAGTCAAAGTTTTTAATTTTTACAAAGTATTCACGAAAGTAGGTACCAATTAATCTCATTGGACAATGATTGGTTGGTAAGTAACAACTTGAAACATTTTGAAACCAAATAATTCAACAAAAAAGAATTAAATCATTGTCAGCGATGACTTAAACTTATTTTATACGTTTTAGTATACGGATTAAATGAAAGCTTGTCTTTGAAAAGGTTTTTTAATAGTTATTTTATATTTTGCTTTTCAGTTAGTTTGCCTTGATCTGTTCATTTCAAGTAGAGCATCGTTATTACAAGGTAACTTCCCTGTAAGTTTTGAGCTGAAAGAGAGCATGATCTCCGACCCCAAAAACTCCCACACACCAATTTGAATAGAATCTGACCATATCAGAAAACTCGTCCACCATCTTGGAGCCGCCATCTTAAATTTATAAATTTTGACAAAAAATTCAAAATCTCCGACTACGAAAACCGCCGCATACCAATTTTGAATGGAATCGGACCATAATCACAAAACTCATCTTCCATCTTGGGGCTGCCATCTTAAATTTATAAATTTTGATGAAAAATTCATAATCTCCGACCCCGAAAACTACCACATACCAATTTTGAATCGAATCGGACCATAATCACAAAACTCGTTCGCCATCTTGGAGCCGCCATCTTAAATTCATAAATTTTGACAAAAAAATCAAAATCTCCGACCACGAAAACCGCCGCATACCAATTTTGAATGGAATCGGACCATAATCACAAAACTCATCTTCCATCTTGGGGCTGCCATCTTGAATTTATAAATTTTGACGAAAAATTCAGAATCTCCGACCCCAAAACCCCAACATACCAATTTTGAATCGAATCGGACCATAATCACAAAACTCGTTCGCCATCTTGGAGCCGCCATCTTGAATTCATGAATTTTGACAAAAAATTCATAATCTCCGACCCCGAAAACCTCCACATACCAATTTTGAATCAAATCGTACTAATTACAAATCTCGTCGGCCATCTTGAAGCCGCCATTTTGTTTTTTCTCTAACAAATTCCATAATGCATTGTCACCGGAATTATGAACATCTGTCAAATTTCAAATTAACCGGACGACTAGAAGTTGGTCAAAATTCACTTGCAAGATTTGACCCTAACTAACGAACTAGCTGACAAGTAAAACTAAATAAAAGCCTATAATAATAAAATGGGCGACACGTTATGAAAAAATAAAATATTTTGTTAATATCACGGCCATTTATCTTCAAATCAAAGAACACGATCTAAACCATTTATGAAAATAACCTTGACATTCAAAAATTAATTAATTACAAAAATCCAATGAATTTATCTGAAGTTCTGTAATCCTCAACTTTCTTCCTGACCCTGGTAGCAAAAGTGTAGGTAAGAAAGCATAGAACATATGTGACGACTACAACTCTAAACTAATAAGCAACGCCCGGAAATCCGTATAAACATCCTGAACATTAAATTGTAAGAACTTCTATCGTGTAAACCACATATGTATAAACCACATATGTCTCAGTGAATCTGCAGACTACATGTTAGCTAGTATATCCACAATAAATTGGGAAAACAAAAAGGTACCAAAATACCACAAGATATCTACCAAGGATTATAACAAACCTCGCGAAGTGAGGATGAATGATATATTTTGTTGTTTACTTATTTATTTGTGTCCAATGCGAGTGATAAACAAATTTTAACCACAATGAAAATACAAAACTTAATTAAGAAATTGATAAACGAACTGTTTAGTAGATATCACCAGGTTGATGGGAAATGTACAGAATACCTCACAGAATATGGATAATCAAATGGATTAATAAAACAATGCAAATCAGTGGAAATCGTTCGAAGCCAAGGAATTGTAAGCAAAGAATACCAGTGTGCCAAATGTAAAAATATTTAATAAATTCATGCAGGTACACCTGTGCCAGTGAATTTTTTAAATAATGTAACATGTAATGTTGCTTCGGGAATTATAAATTATTTTACTATTTTGAATGTTGAATCCAAATTGAATCCAAACCTCAGATCAATAAGTAAACCCATTGATCTGAGATCCAAACACTCGGAAAAGTAGTATCTTCCGGCAAAGGAAATATACAGTGCTAGTCAAAAGTCCCCTCCCCCCCTCGTATCTTTTGAACGGGTATACTTATAATAATGAAATTTGGAGGGTGGAAATAAACGGATGTAGGCTTCCCAACTGGTCATAACAGGTGACGCAATAGTCATAAATGACGTCACAAGGCCACTGTGACCAATAATTTTAAATGGGACCCTATGGCAAGTGACAGCTCGTTTGAAAGGTATAGAAAATACCTATTCAGTCATACCAATTTTGTTTGGGTTTCGGCTGATTTTGATTGATAAATTGAAGAAATACGAAAATTATAGTTTCGCATTTAATTAATAAAGATTTAAAAACCAGTTCTTATAATAAGTGTTCAAAATGTGCTCCATCTACTTCCTGGCAGTAATGCATCCTATTGCTAAACTCTTGTCGTACTCGTCCCAGTGTGTCAGCGGAAATTGCCCTACATTCTTCAACAATTCGTTGTTTCAGAATGGCAATACTGTCAGGTGCTGTAGCGTAAACCTTAGATTTCAAGTACCCCCATAGAAAAAAATCTAATGGTGTAAGGTCCGGTGACCGAGCTGGCCATTCGATCGAACCTCGTCGTCCAATCCATCTACCACGATATTCTTCATCTAGGTAACGTCTTACTGCACCGTAATAGTGTGCAGGAGCACCATCTTGTTGAAACGTTATTTCCAAGTTGTCGAATTCATCTGGATTAGCTTCTAGAATTTCAAGAATTAACGACTCAATATCATTTTGTAACATCTCCAGATACAATTCACCGGTTAAGTTAGCATTGAGAAAAGAGGCCCAACTATGTGGTTTCCCAAAATACCTGCCCAAACATTTACTTTTTCTGGAAATTGAGTATGTTTTTCACGAAAGATGTGAGGATTTGTGTCACCCAATACCTCACATTTTGAGTGTTAACATTTCCATTGAGAAAGAAAGTACTTTCGTCACTAAAACAAATTGTCTGTATGTAGCCTGGTTGTTGGTTCATTTTATTGGACATAGTTTCACAGAATTCTAGTCTTCGGTCGGGGTCATCATCTGAAAGTTGGTGCACCATTTTAATTTGTATGGATGAAATTTGTTTTAGCCAACACCATATGTACTGTCCTTTGACTGACTTCACAGATAGACGCAACTTGGGCGGTGGAAGAAGCAGGGTTTACTACCATCTCTCAAAATATATAAATTTTTTGTCATCACTAATTGTTGGTCGACCAGATCGTTTGGCATCTTGAACACTACCTGATGCTTCAAACTTCCGAAGAAGCTCCCTCAAATAAACCCTCGATATAGGGCGATCGGGGTACCTCTCATTAAACAGTCGTTCCGCTGCATGGAAATTGTTTCTACATTCACCAATTATTAAGATAGCTGCTACTTTGTCGACTACAGTACGTACCATTTTGCCTATGTAAACACTTAAACGTCTCGTTAAACAATAGCTTAGGTAAATTTTCAAGGTATAAACACTTTTGACAAGTAGAGAATTCAAAAACGTCAACTTTTTTGACAATTAACCAGAGGCGTACTTTAAAATCTTTATTAATTAAATGCGAAACTATAATTTTCGTATTTCTTCAATTTATCAATCAAAATCAGCCGAAACCCAAACAAAATTGGTATGACTGAATAGGTATTGTCAATACCTTTCAAACGAGCTGTCACTTGCCATAGGGTCCCATTTAAAATTATTGGTCACAGTGGCCTTGTGACGTCATTTATGACTATTGCGTCACCTGTTATGACCAGTTGAGAAGCCTACATCCGTTTATTTCCACCCTCCAAATTTCATTATTATAAGTATACCCGTTCAAAAGATACGAGGGGGGGAGGGGACTTTTGACTAGCACTGTATAACACAACAAATTATAGATGGAGACATCTATAGTTTGTTTGCAACGTGGAACTCAGTCTATAGCAACAATCGATGGTTACCTAGCAACGTGTTGAAAACTTCCTGCCCTTGATTTTCATGACACTATACTCTGTTTTCTAATGTGAGAGAGTGATAAAATTTAAATTTGAAATGACAGAACCCATTAAAGAGGGTGGACAACTTAAAGGTTGTGTTTTGAAATTCCGTATTCCAGTTATTTAAGACGTGCACACCCCCAATCGGCCTAAATTAGGGTCACCTTAATTTGAATAACAATAGAAAGTGGAGTTTTCTGAATGAAATTTATGACAGCGTTTCCAAGATACAGGGCGTTAAAGTTTTATTTTTATTTTCGTTTTTTTTAAGTAACTTTCGAAATACTGACCTTAATTAAAGGAAAATTGGTATTGAGAGGTTTTTTGAGGTGTCGAATTCGAACCTGATGTTATTATTGCTCTTACTCGTAGGGGGCGCCACCTTCACGTCTTTTTCTTTATTGAAGATTCATAACTTTTTTTAGCGTACTTCTAGCACATTTTTCAGTAAAAAAATCAATTCCTCTATCATATCTACGTAAAAAAGCTACCCTTGTTACAAGTCGCTATAAGCTATTTGGACTTGAAAATTTCAAGTTGATTATTTGATAATCGATGCGTGTTGAAGTTATTACCATTATTTTGCATTTTTCACAAGAATGCTTAGGAAATGAATTTGTCCTTTAAGTAAGTAGTTTTGTTTTTTTGTAGGGGGCGCCACCTATTCTATTCATTTTTACTCGTTTAAAATAGTTATTTTTGTATCAAGGATGCAAAATCTGAATTTGTTTTAATAAAATTTGCAAGAAATATCAACATTTTATTTCAAGAAATTTTGAATATGTAGAATAAAATAAAATAAAGGAAACTAAATTGTATTCAAATAAATTGTTCGAAGTGTCCACCTTCAGCGAAGATACAGGCATTCAGTCTTCTAGTCATTGAATCTCGTACCCGCTCAAAAATTATTGGTGTGTTTCTTATTGTTTTACAGTCGTCTAATATTTGGTTTCTTAGATCTTCCTCGTTCGCTACTGGAGTTTTATAAACTAGTGACTTCAAATGTCCCAAAAAATAAAAATCTAGCGGGTTTAGATCTGGGGACCTTGGTGCCCACGCCTGGTTAGGTTCTTCTACACACCCCTACCGATCCATCGATTTGGATAGACAGTGTTAAGGAATTCCCTGTCTACAACGCTAAAATGGGCCGGAGCCCCATCATGCATTAACCACATGCGGATACGAATTTCTAATGGTACATTCTGAAGTAGTCCCGGCAATTCATTTTCTAAAAAGTCTCTGTAAGTTGCGCCATTCTGTCGGAACGGAAGAAAGAAAGGACCTATCAAGTAATTATCAATTATTGCCGCCCATACATTTACAGAAAATTGATTTTTGATAATGTATTTCACTAACTGCGTGCGGATTTTCCAGAGCCCAAACATGGTTGTTATGCAAGTTTGTGATAGCATTTCGGGGGAAGTTTGCCTCGTCCGTAAAGAGTACATATCTTAAAAATTGAGGATTCAAATCAAATCAAATCAAAATATACTTTATTGTCGGAAGATTAGTATCTCATTGACAAAGTCTTGAAAAAATAACAGTACATGTATATATATAATATAAAAACACATGTCACGCAACAATTAAAAGATAACTATAAATAAGATAAAATACATTCACATAAGCAAAAGCAACATATATAAAAATTTAGCACCTTATGTCATTTTTAGAGAACCAAATAATCAAAATGTACTTTATTGACTGAAGAAAAATACATTCTTATTGTTAAAGTATCGAAGACTGTTCACACAAAGACAGTCGAGTCAAATATACTTAGTAGTCGAATGAAAGTTTTTCCACACAAAGTATAGTCTAAAATGGAACAATATAAATAATAAAATAAAATATAAAATATTAAAAAAAATGTAAAAATGTAAAAATGTATATAAACATGCACGAATTTGTTGGAAATAGCAGTTGAGCTGCTGTGTAATTTGAAAACCGTTAGCATTAATATAAAATTAGGTAATCTGGTAGAATTCGTCGAGATTATAACAAGCATTCTCCGAAAGAAACTTTTTTACCGATTTCCTAAACTTTTGTTCATTTTCGATTTTTTTTAGGTGCAAGGGCAGGTGATTGAATAACTTCTTGCTTTCGTAGATTATGGAATTCTTAGTTAGAGTTGATTTGGGAATGGGCAGTTTAATGTTTAGAGAAGAGCTGCGGGTATTTTGCGTCGGCGACAAATATCTGAATTCTTTAAAATTTTTTTGGATCAAGCATACAGTTTCCAAAATGAAAATGCAGGCCAGGGGCAGAATTCCATGGACCAAAAATAATGGTCTACATGAGTCCCTCGAATTGGCTTTGCACATATATCTCAGAGCTCTCTTTTGGAGCATAAAAACTCTTTCGAATAAATAGTTCGCACACATTCCCCAGAAGCAAAATGCCATAACGAAGGTGAGATTCAATAAGTGCAAAGTATGCATTCTTTGCCGCGGTTAACCCTAATTCATTGGATGTAACTCGTACGGCATAACAGCCAGACGCTAGCTTTTTGGATAAATTTAATATATGCCCTTCAAATTTCAGTTTGGCATCAATATTCAGTCCCAAAAAAGTATTCATGGTTTTGTTACTGAGAGACTCATTTTCGAGAAATACATTGTTGATAACACACTTGAAGTTTATTATACCTGTCTTAGAGGTATTGAAAGATAATAAGTTGGCGTCGCACCATTTTTTAACTTTACTCAGGTCCTCATTGATGATGTCTTCTAAAGATATGTTATCAATACCATGCCAAAGGATGGTGGTGTCGTCTGCAAACAGTGTAAATTGTCCATGTATGTCGACATGTGTTAAATCATTCACATATAATAAGAATAACAGAGGGCCCAGTACAGAGCCTTGCGGTACTCCATGTTTGAGAGCTAGATGCTTCGAGTGCACATTGGCAATGATGACGCTTTGGAAACGTTCGGCCAGATACGATTGAAACCAGAGCAGAGTTACACCTCTGAAGCCATAGGTGTGCAGCTTTTGGAGCAGTATCCTGTGATTTACACAGTCAAAAGCCTTTGAAAGGTCACAGAACGCCAGCCAATTTTCTCAAAAACCACTGACACATAGTAATGCGTTGGGGAAAATCTCGTGGCAAAAGAGCTTGTACCCTTTGAATATGGTATGGATAAAATTGTTGATCGTGGATAATTCTCCAAACTGTGGACTGAATAGAATTGAGAGCTTCAGCAATTATTCTTGTACTTGTTTTTGGATTCTCCTCGAGAGCGTTCAAAACAGCTTCTTCCAATTCTGGGATTCGGACTGCTCGTGGTCTTCCAATAATATCAACTGCCCTCTTAAAGCTACCTGTTTCTGCCAAACGACGGTGGAGACTGGTAAATGTTGGAGCTGAAGGCAGTACTCGATTAGGAAATCGCTCCTGGAATACGTCTTGCTTCGCGCGCATTGCCATCCGCAAGGCCATAAACGAAATGCATATCGGCTAAATGAGCATTATTGTTTAAATAATCAATTTTTTCAAAATTAGTGTTTTAAAACTTACAGAAACTTCAACAAAACAACAAAACGTTTAACTGTCACATAATATGTAATTACCAAAACTACTTACTTAAACGTCAAATTCATTTCCTAAGCATTCTTGTGAAAAATACAAAATAATAATAACTTCAACATGCATCGATTATCAAATAATCAACTTGAAGTTTTCAAGTCCAAATAGCTTATAGCTTTTAGCGACTTGTTACAAGGGTAGCGTTTTACGTAGATATGATAGAGGAATTTATTTTTTCACTGAAAATTGTGCTAGAAGTTCGCTCAAAAAAGTTAAGAATCTTCAAAAAAGAAAAAGATGTGTAGGTGGCGCCCCCTACGAGTAAGAGCAATAATAACATCAGGTTCGAATTCGACACCTCAAAAAAACACTCAATACCAATTTTCGTTTAATTAAGGTCAGTATTTAAAGTTATTTAAAAAAAAGAAAATAAAAATAAAACTATAACACCCTGTATCTTGGAAACGAAGCGTTTCCGGACATATATTTATTCAGACAATTCATATTAGAATATTGTGAGGAATCACCTCCTGAAGTTTGTCAACGTACTTTTGAATCACCCTGTATAGATAGATAGATATCTTTATTCGTTCTGTTAATTTACATACCTCATAGAAGTGTAGAACATGTCAAATAAATAATCTTAAATATAATTACAATTACAATGATTACAGTAAAATATTTACATGTATGTCGTTTCATACTGCCTGTCATAATAAAATCATTGAAAATGTATAAAATTGAGAAACTTGCACAGATATTAAAAGGGAAAGTAATCAAATCCCAACTACCAGACTTGTCGAATAGCGTTAAAAACGAAATAATGGGTTTTTAAATAAACATACTCTAATAGGTACCGATATACACTTACACAGACACCTTTGAGTCTTTTTTTAATAATTCCATTTTCCATTAACCTAATGTTATTTGGTAGCTTATTCCATATTTTCACCAAACTATACTGCACTTTTTTTTTGGATATACCTATATTTAACTTTATCATTTCGTAAATCACATTTACTTCGCGTATTGTGCTTATGAGATACTACCCTGTCATTAAACAAGTATTTATTATTTAAAACAAAATTAATTGATTCATATATATATATATATATATATATAAAGAGATAACTGTCAAGATATTATTTTCTCTAAATAGGGGTTTGCAACTTTCGCAACGGGCAACTTTAAAAATAGCGAAACACGTGTCGTGGTGTTATAAAACTAATTTAGTAAAAATCATGTGATGTATGTAACCGTTTCTGAGAATGTATTCCAAAAATCACCACAAAGAAAAAATCCACGAAAAGATCCAAGAGGCATAAAAAGTTATTCAACTAGATACCCCGATTTATTGACACAGCAATACCGCACATATGTTTCCCCATTATCGTCCTGGCGAGAGAATTCAAACAAAACAGATGTCTTACAAAACTGTAAACATTGTTCACCCACCTCTAATTTCATTAGACACGCGAAGAAACAAAGAATCGTCTCGACAAAACGAACGATGATTGAAGTTGAGAGGACCAGATGTGCGGGGAAATAATTGGAAACGAACCCTTGTTCTCGCACTCACCTGGTAACAAGAAGAACAAAAAATAGTCAGTTCAAGCTCGGGATGGCTCATGCACATAATCTGCTTCCTCACTTTCGTTATGCCCCTTTCCCTCGCTTCTTCCAAACTCAATACTTGGTGCTCGGCGAAAGACTTTTGTCTTAGATGGATTTCTTCGCACTGTCCGCAAAAACTTATTGCGCAATCCATACATCTGGCGATCGCCTGAAATCGAAATGCGTAAAGTGTTATCACAACTCCACTAACGCGATCTCGATATAAAAACGAAATGTTGGAATGTATACACCAATCGTTGGTTATTTTATTTTTTCATTTACATTATTAATGGTTCAAGTGTCTAAAATTCCAATTACTAGAGTTTATAGTTAGATTGATTTATTAAATTCTTTATGATCATAATATGATATAGGATATGTCAAACAACAAATAATTCACAATTAAATTACATTTACATAAAAAATATAAACGTAAGTAAAAAAAATGTTTGACCTAGGTTATGCTGTGAGTAGCAGATTGCCGCCAATATAAAATAGGTATTCTCGCGCAGCAATATTTTGAATCTGCTTCTCACAGAATAACTAAATTTTTAAGATATGTTTAGTACATACTGGTCAATGGAAAATTTTTTTTTTTTAATTTTATTCAATTCTTTTTGGTCAACAAAAAAAATTTTGATCTCCAACCCCAAAAAAACCCACAAAAGAGAGAGAGAGAATATACTTTATTATCATAAGAAACCAAATTCTTGTTGACAAAGTTTGCTTACATCTAAAAGTTTTAAGATATGTTTAGTACATACTGGTCAATGATTAATATAAAGTAATAAGATAATATATGTCAGTTTCCTACTAGTTAATATGTAAAAACATGTATAAATAAAATAGACAGCATATACAATATAAAATAGACAGCAAATACAATATAAAATAGACAGCGAATACAATATAATTACACAAACAAACAGACATTGTATAGACTAGCCGATAACAAATAAATAGGATATTGTAAAGTGTTAGAATGTGTCCGAATAAAATTCCTGTAAATTATAGTAAGGTTTATTTAACAGCAAGTTTTTTACGGACTTTTCAAAATGTTCAAATTGGCTGTGTTTTTGATATAGGTAGGTAGATGATTGTACATCTTGCAGCCATTGTAAATAATAGAATTTTTTATCAGTGATGATTTAGGAAGTGGCAGACTTACGTTTATAGCTTGTCGAGTGACATAATGTGAAGGAAGTTTGTTAAACGTGTTCAGATGTTTCCTAATCAAATAAACGGTTTCCAATATAAAGATTGCTATTACCGTAAGTATTTTTAATTTAATGAATAAAGGCTTACAGGAGTCACGAAATTTAGCTTTGCACATAAACCTAAGCCCTCTTTTTTGAAGAACAAGAATACTGTTCATGCAGTTATCATTACATGCACCCCAGAATGGGATGCCGTACCTGAGATGAGACTCAATTAGGGAATAATAAACGACTCTAGCTGCACACGATCCCAACTCATTAGAGACAATCTTGACTGCGAAACACCCAGACGATATTTTTTTTCCTCAAGGCCAGAATGTGATCCTCGAATCTCAACTTCGTATCAATAACCAATCCTAGGAATTTTGTGTTGAATTTATTTTCAATAACATTTGACCCAAGGGTAAGTCATCAAGTAAGCATCGGAAGGTTATTGTTGGTTTTGAAATATTGAGTACAAGACGATTAGAGTCACACCAAACTTTAATACTGTTGACATCATTATATATCACCTCTTTGAGTTCACTACTATTCTTGGCGCGCCAAATTATTGTGGTGTCATCAGCGAATAGTGTAAACTTTCCAGATATGTTTATATTTGACAAATCATTAATATACAAAAACAGAACTGGGCCCAATACTGATCCCTGAGGCACTCCACAATTTATGGAAGATTTTGATGATCTTGAGGAGATTACTACTATCTGGCTGCGATTTGATAAGTACGATTTTACCCAATTCATTGTTACTCCTCTGAAACCGTAACACTCAAGTTTCTGCAGCAGTATTTCATGATTTACGCAGTCGAAAGCTTTAGACAAATCACAAAATACTGCTGCCGCAACATCACCATTGTTGAGTTCAGTATATACTTCATAGAGGAAGGAAAATATAGCATCATTTGTATTTTTACCGGATTGAAAGCCAAATTGTTGTTTGCTGATGACACCATTTTTAATCAAGAATTCCATTATTCTTTTTTCCACTAATTTTTCTATTATCTTGGCAATTGTGGGAATTATAGAAATTGGTCGAAAATTTGCCGGAATCTCGGTGTCTCCCCCTTTATGGAGAGGAATTACAAGTGATGTTTTTAAAAAGTCAGGGAAATAGCCATCACGAAACGAATCATTAATCAGACTTGCAAAAATACTGAGAACATTGTCTGGGAGATTTTCGAAGATTCTCGCCGAAATTTCATCGATTCCCGAGGATTTCTTGTTATGTATTGACTTTATAACTGTTTTTAGTTCCTGAAGATCTGTATCATAAAGTAGAATGCTATCCGCAATTCTTACGTTTGGAAGTGGATTTTTATCGGACGATAGTTTGTCCGTTAACTTCTCAGCTACTGAGCAGTAATACTCGTTTAGAGTGTTAAGATTTAGGGAAATTTGATGTGTATTTGAAATTTTTCCTCGGAGCTCATTAATAATACCCCAACTTTCCTTAGGTTTGTTTGCAGCTTGCTCAATTCTGTTTTTGTAGTATAGATCTTTGGCTAGCCTCAACATTTTCCTGTAAATCCTACGGTAATTGCAGAAGTAAGAGTGAAAGAGATGATTATCAGTAAATTTTCTGATATAATGCAAGGACCGTAAGTTTTTTGAAGATGTTTTGATACCTAGAGTTAACCATTCTTTATTCTGCTTAATTTTTATATTCTGTAATGGAAATGAGCTATTAAAAATGTGTATAATTTCATTATAGAATGCAAAGAAACTATCATGCTTAACCATTAAGAACCAGTCATTATTTAGGCATGAGGCTAAAAATCTTTCGTAATTTTTTTTGTTATATACTCTGCCGGTTTTTGTTTGTTTTTTTTTCGGAATTGATTTGAAATGTGCAAATGATTGCTTCATGATCTGATAGACCTGATGGTATGATTACAGTAGACACAGTTTCATCATCAAAGTTACTGCACACATAATCTATAATAGTTGCATATATAATAGAATCGGGACATAATAAGAAAACACGTCGCCATCTTGGAGCCACCATCTTGAATTCATGAATTTTGACAAAAGCATCATGATGTCCGACCCCAAAAACCCCCACACACTCCACAAAACTCTTCGCCATCTTGGAGCCGCCATCTTAAATTCATGAATTTTGAAAAAAACATCATGATGTCCGACCCCAAAAGCCCCCACACACCAATTTTTATTGGAATCGGGCTATAACAACAAAACTCGTCCGCCATTATGGAGCCGCCATCTTGAATTTGTGAATTAAAAAAAAAGTGACATCTGTCCCCGAAAACCCCCACCACACCAATTTTGAGTAGATTCGAACCATAATCACAAAACTCATCCGACATATTGGAGCCGCCATTTTGTTTATTCTCTAGTAAAACTTCCATAATGCATTGTCACCGGAATTATGAAAACCTGTCAAATTTCACGTTAATCGGACAACTAGAAAATTTAACCCAGCGAGCACAAACATCCCTGGGAGGTTTTGGGATGTTTGAAATATTATCAAAAATATATTGAGTAGAGTAAATCAATCATTATAATTTTCAAGTGGGTCGCAATGTTGTTATTCTGTAAAACACGAATTACTGTCAAACATAAACAAGAGTTTTTAAAAGTGACGACTGATGGTTTGATCGGGAAGTCGATGTTGTGTGTTTGCCGAGCCCAAAACGAGATAGGGCAATGGGGGGAGTTAGAAAGTTAAGAACATTTTGGTTCTATTCATTTAGAATATACAACTACTGGAAGAGAAATTATGACGAATTTGGGAGAATATCCATATCATTCGACCGAACACGACGGCAATTGGATCATTACAATTTGGTGAAGGGTGAGTTGGCGGACCGTCACAACAAGGGTGACACCAACTGCAGAATAAAATACATTAATGGAGTATCAAAAATTGTGCCCAACACTTTAAACTAAATCAGCCCAAATTCACCCATTCGTTTTCATGCAACTATCAAAACGTGAGAGGTATGCGAAGCAAAGTTTCAAAATTGCAAGTGTTCATATAGTCACATTTCCTTCTATCTATTTGTTATATACATTCCACCATATACTACCTTAGTTCAATATAGACTTTTTGATTATCTTGAAAATAATAATCTACTATACGAAGGTCAATATGGTTTTCGCAAGTCCAGGGACACAGAGGTGGCAACGATGGATGTTATTACAGATATTCAAATTCAAATTGATAATAATAAAAAATGTAGTATGTTATCCTTGGACTTGTGTAAAGCCTTTGATACTGTTGATCATGAAATTCTACTAAAAAAATTATTTAACATTGGAATCAGAGGAAAATCAAAAATTATTTGTATAATAGAAAACAGTATGTTCAAATGGGAAATAATCAGAGTTCTTTAAAAAATATAAAGTGTGGAGTACCACAAGGTTCCATTCTTGGTCCTGTACTATTCTTAATATATATAAACAATCTTTCAAAATTAAAATTAGAAGGAAGCATGAAATTATTTGCTGATGACACTACAATTATGTACTTTTCGGACGATTATAAAAAAATACAAAACTACATGAATAATGATATAAAAAAGAATTTCATTTGGCTACAGCAACATAAATTGACCATTAATTTCAATAAATCTTCCTACATGAATATTTCTAAAAAAACAATTGACACTCCCACCAGTTCCATTCATTTCGAAAAAAATATCATAAATTACACTAAATCAACAAAATTTTTAAGACTTCATATCGATGAAAAATTATCATGGAATAAGCATATCGAAAAAATTCGGAAGAAAATATCACCTCTTATAGGCATTCTTTACAGAATAAGAAATTATATACTACTAAAATTTTTAAAAAACATTCATTTTAGTTTAATTTATTCACACTTGGAGTATCTCATTTCTATATGGGGAACTGCAAATAATTCAATTTTAAAACCATTAAAATCATTACAAAATAAATCAATATTTTCATAAATGATTTACCGAAATATTTAAATGCTGACGCAATGACATTATATGCTGATGACTCTACAATTTTAAATATAAGCCCTGATATTAAAAACCTCAAACTCAGAAATACTGAAACAACAGCAAAGGCTTCAGAATGGCTTTCGACAAATAATTTAAAACTAAACACAGAAAAAACAAGCGAGCTTATGTTCTCAAATGGTAGTCAAGAGAATAGCGTTAAGTTATTAGGTATACATATTGACACGAAATTGAACTGGAAAGAACATGTCAACTACTTATCTAAAAAATTAAATAAAGTAGTGTATCAAATTAGGAAACTAATAGAATTTACTACTGTAGATACCGCATTAACATATTATTACAGTAACTTTTATTCAACTTTTTCTTATGGACTTCTTCTTTGGGGAAACTCCGTAGAAAGTGGAAGAATATTTAAACTACAAAAAAAAGTTTTACGAATAATAGCGAAGGCTAGTTATCGAGAACATTGTAAACCGTTATTTGCAAAATTTAGCATCTTAACTTTACCTTCAGTATTCATTCTACAATGTGTGATGTTTGTGAAAGAAAACGAAAAGTCTCTATTTTCAAATTCTTCCTACCATTCTCATAACACAAGGAATAGAAATTCGTTGAGCATTCCCTATCACCGCCTGAAAAAACTCAACAGCCAATTAATCACACATCCATCAAAATTTTAACAAATTACCGGATGCACTGAAAAATGCCCATACCAAACAGTTAAAGGCAGCAATCATCAATATATTATTGAAAAATACATTCTATTCTCTGGAAGAATATTTCGAATTTGATTTTGACGAAACAATTGATTGAGATATAAACAGGCATATTTTTATCTATGTATCTTCTGTTGTGATGTAATATTGACTAATTTTAAATTGTATATATATTTTATTGAATTTTATGTATTTCAGGTGACTGAACTTAACATAAGTAGACATATAGTTTTATATTCAAAATTTAACTATAATTGTCGACGTGTCTTGTATATACCTGTACTCAGTTTTGTTCATATTTTCTGTTTTTCGCATAATTTGACAACCTTAAATGTAACTTACATAACTTGGGCCAATAAATTATTATTATTATTATTATTATTAATAAAATGTATATATAAATTACCACATCTGGAACCAACAATAAATTTGTATCAACCAAAAAGGCTTTTGAATTTAAATTCTCTTTATAAACTCAAAATATGTTGTTTCATTCATTTTGTCAAAAATAAAATAAAAAAAACATCTAATTTAAGTTTCACTGAAATGGACAAAATTCATAATCATGCCACTAGGCAAACACATTTTTTATCCATTAGTAATGTTAAATCCGAAATTGGAAAGAAATGTATTTACCATAATGGAATAATCATTTATAATTCAATTCCTAACAACATAAAAAAAATTAAAATAATGGCGAAATTCAAAATCGAAATGAAATATACACTTCAATCAACTGGATAAAAATTTATAAATATGTTTTTTTTTTATTTACAAATCAAAATAATTAAAAATGTTTATTTGGTTACACCTTAGTATATATACTTTCTTGAACTATTCGTTTTTGACTACTTCCATGTTGTATATGTATTTTTTTTATCTTATAGAATAGAATAGAATAGAATAGAATAGAATATTTATTGGTCCTTTATGATCAAATACATGATATAGGATAGGTCACAATGGGCATATAGTCCATTACGTCAATGTACAAATGACAGAAATATCAGTATATTGGAGTATATGTTCGGAGATTCAATAAAGAACCACACAAGTTATGGAGCCACCGAGTTGTGACATAGAAATATAAAATAGGTCACTAAGTAGCAGTGTGTACATATATAACATCAAATAATATAACAATATATCGTAACAATATAGGAATATATAAAATATAATATAAGATTACATATAAACATAGGTTACCACTATAACAATATAAAAATCCCCACAAAGTAAATTGACATGTACAGTTTACAGTTTTTCGATCAGCTGAAATTGAGATATTCTATGGTGGAATAGAAACTATGGGTCGTTAAGAATAACCTGAGTTTTTTTTTGAATAATTTTAAAGGCTTGACATCTTTAATGTCAGGAGGTAGGTGGTTGAATAGTTTAGCTCCTGCCAGTGAAGGGGTTTTTTCATACAAACTTGTTGCGTGTTTTTGGATTCTAATTGAATCAGCGTCTCTGGTTGGATATTGGTGTATGTATGAGTTCTTCGCGGAATCTTTCAAATTGCGTTTAATATAGCAAATGCAGCTGTATATATACATACAGGGAACAGTTAAAATATGGTGTTCCTGAAAGTACGATCTGCAGGAGTCCAACTTCTTCAAATTGAATATTAGCCTCATAACCCTTTTTTGAGCCACGAATACTCTATTGATTTCTGAGGCGTCCCCCCACAGAATTATGTTGTAGGACAAATGAGAATGAATGAGAGCGTAGTAGATATTTAGGAGAGTCGGTCGATCAAGTTCATTTTTTAACTGAAGTATAGCATAGTACCCACTGGAAACTCTCTTGCATACATGGTCGATCTGATGCTTCCAGTTCAATTTTTGATCTATATGTATTCCAAGGAATGTTGTGGTATCTGAGGATTCAACGATATTATTTTCAACGCGCACGTTCATCGGACCAGTATGAGGTTTCCTACCAAAGAATTGCATGAGGATGGTTTTTTTGCCATTTACCACTAATCTATTTGTTCTACACCAGGCCGTGAATTGGTCTGCTATCACTGATAGTTTAATCTGTAGATCTAATGGGTTATCAGCTTCCTCAGCTATAGTTGTATCATCAGCAAACAGGATCAGACATTTAGAACGTATATGAGATGGCATATCATTAATAAACAAAGAAATATTAATGGTCCCAGAACTGATCCCTGTGGGACTCCCAGGCCCATTTCGTAAAAATCTGACTTGCTGTTCCTCAGTTCTACCAGTATCCTTCTGGAACTCATGAATGACATAATCCACGAAGAAAGTTGCCCGAATGCCTATGGAGTAAAGCTTTTCTTCAATGAATCTAAAGTTTATCGAGTCAAATGCTTTGGTGAGGTCGAAAAACAATGCTCCTACATACTTTCCATCATCCATACGTCTGTAGACGTATTCCATGAAGTCAACGGCGGCAGTTTCTGTTGATCGACCAGGATGGAAACCATTTTGTGATTTGCTGATTATATTGTATTTCAACAAAAAAGGAAATATTTTATTAAAAATACAGCGCTCGATCACTTTACTAATCACACTGGGAATAGTTATTGGTCTATAATTATCAAGTAAAAGTGGATCTTGTTGTTTATGAATAGGAATTATTTTTCCAATTTTCAAAATATCAGGAAATACTCAGACTCAACTGAGAAGTTAATTATATGTGCCAATGGTTTGGCGATATATTCGTTTATTTCTTTCAATACTTTGGTGGATAGGCAGTCCACACCAACTGAATTTTTGTTTTTAGTTCGCGGATCACTGAGATGATTTCTTGTTCGTGTACTGGAGAAAAGTAAAAGTGTTGAGATATTACCCATTTTGGTACATTCTTCAGTTAAGTTATTTCCAAACTTCGATTCAATTATGCTTGGCACATTTACAGAGTAATGCTTGGCAAAGCATTTGATATTATAGAGGGTCAGTGGTTGTTTCACCGTTGATGTTCATTTGAACTGGAAGTTCACTTTTGGTTTTCAGTTTTAGCTTTAACTGTTTGCCAAACTATTTTTTGCGTTTCTCGTGGATCAATAGAACTGTTGATTTTGTCTTGGGTATATTTAAATTTAGCCTGATTGATGTTACGCCTATGTTCTTTTTTCAATTCTTTATAGTCATGATTCAGTTGTTCGTTATTAGAATTACTCATCAGCCAAAATAGGTCGGCCAACTTCCTACCTTCATCGATTATTGATTTAGTAGCCCAATTTGATTTTATATTAGAATTCGTTTTAATTTAGATAATTGGATATGAATTTTGTATTAAAATAAATGTAATATCGTTATATTAGAATTACATCAAACATATCTGTGAAATTCTCGTTCATCATAAAATTTTTAGTTGCCATAGGTTTTCCTCTCGAGTATCTCTTTTAGGGACTTTGTTTTGAGCCAAGCGAACTTCATGGGACCCGTTTATTTTTAATATGAAGGAGATACTGAGGTGATCACTTATATTGAATTGCTCCACCCTTTCCGAAAATTGGTCAAGGGGTAAATTGGTTGCAAAATAATCTATCTGAGAACTGTATTTAGTGCCATTCTTGTCGGTAATGATTCTAGTAGGCATATTGTTTTTGAACATCATGTTATAACTGGCTAATAGATCTAGAAGTAATTCTTTATCTCTTTTCTTTTGAGTGGTACAATTCAGATAATCAATATTTAGATCGCCACATAGTATAACATTCTCAGAGAGGGTGAAGCATTCGTTCAGAATGTCTGTCAGCCTATATATAAATATATTGATTTCACCACTAGGCGGCCTATAAATATTTATCAAGATGTATTTTTGTTTTTTCAATATTAAGCTAATGGCACAGCATTCTATGTGCATTTCTTCAGAAAATTTGGAAATATGTTCCAGTTTCTTAAACTGTATATATTTTTTAGTGAATATGAGAACTCCACCATTTTTATGCATTTGTCGGTTGTAGAAATTTGCAATATTGTAGTTTTCAATATTGACAGTTTGTATATTATTGTATATTATAACTAGTTTAGTCCCTAACCATAAACATGTAATGTTTCTTGGGACAATAAAGTTATTATTATTATTAAAAAAAAAAAAAAAATATGAACAGTTTTTTGAAATGTTTGAACAAATTCACGAGGTGTTTAACGAAAACATTGTAGTGCTAGGCGATTTCAATATAACACACTTCATAAACAAATCCAATGATGATACCAAAACATCACTGGCGAATAATTTTTCTAACTTTTTTGACTTAAAACAGCTCAATAATATTCTCAACTCCTCTAACCGTTTACTAGATCTTGTGTTTGCAAATGTAAAGTGTGAGATTCTGCACGATAATGCCCACTACTAACGGAAGACCGTTACCATCAGCTTAATGATCAACATTAATATATCTTCAAAATATAAAACATTCAAAAAAACTCTCAAAATTATCCGTCTTTGTATTTGGCTTTGCAAGAATGTGACTGGTCATTTTTGAACACTTACACAGACGTGAACCTTGCAGTTGGTAAATTATATGAGACAATATACTCCATTTTTGACACACACATACCACTATACAAAGCAATCAACCACAAATACCCGATTTGGTACTCTGCCGAAATTATAGAAAATATTCGTGAAAAAGCCCATATCTTGAAGAAATATAAAAAGACTAAATCAATATATTACTTAAACCACTACAGAAACTTGCGTTCCATCATAAAAACACAAATTGAGCAAGCCTATGAAATATACCTAATAAATGTACAGTCATCAATTCACAATAATCCAAATTTTTTTTGGAATTATGTTAACTCAAAAAAACAAAAATCAAGAATTCCTGGTAAAATGAATTATGACAATCAAGAACTAGAGAGCCCTCAAGATATAGTGAATGCGTTTGCTGAGTTCTTTAGCAGTGTGTATCTTCCTATCAATCCAAATCCAATTGATCGTTCTGAATTGGTAAATAACAGAGAAACTATCAATATCACAAACATTTCTGAGGATGAAGTGAGAGAAGCGATAAAAAAACTCAAGAATAAAATGACTGCTGGTTTCGATTCTATACCATCTTTCATAGTGAAAGATTGTAGCTCAATTTTAGCCGCTCCTCTCTGCTTCATCTATAATCTATCCTTAGAAACAGCATTTTACTTTCTAAACTGGATGCCATTGGCCTTAGTAAAAAATTACTGAGTTTCTTTGAATCGTACCTTCTTAACCGAAACCAAATAGTTCACTGCAATGGATTCAAATCAAACACAATAATTTCTACGTCTGGTGTACCCCAAGGGTCGAACTTGGGACCATTGTTGTTTTTAATTTTTATCAATGATTTAGACTCACAAATAAACTCTATGAAGCTTTTTTTTGCTGACGATCTGAAAATAGTAAGTTCTATCCAAAATGTGGATGATTGCATAAAACTTCAGGAAGACATAGATAATGTACAGGCTTGGTGTGAAATTAATAACCTGCATTTGAATATTGATAAATGTAAAGCGATGTCATATACAAGAAAACACGCATATACTGAACATCCATACAATATTCAAGGTAGATTGTTGACTCGTTGTAATGAGACTAAAGATCTAGGTGTATTCTTTGACTCTAAAATGGCTTTTGCCAATCACATGAATAAAAAAGCTTCCGAAGCCCCTAAAATGTTAGGATTTATCATAAGAAACTGTCAGAACTTTACAAATGTTAACGCCCTGAAAATATTATACTTCTCATATGTAAGATCCAAACTTGAATACTGCTCAGTCATTTGGAGCCCGTACTATGTTTGTCACGAGTACACAATCGAAAAAGTACAGAGAAAGTTCTTGAAATTCATGTACTTCAAAAATTGTGGTACCTATCCAGCTAGGGGCTCTGACCATAACAACCTTCTTGACCACTTTCAATTCATTTCTTTAGAAAAAAGGAGAAAATGTGCGTCAATAACTTCATAAATTGCTGCACGGCCTAATTGAGTGCAGTTTGCTTTTATCAGAACTGAACTTTAGGGTACCAAGGGCTCATTCACGGCTGAATCTCACATTTTACTGCTCCACAGCGCGAACAAATTTAATCTTGCATTCTCCAATTGAATATATGTGTGATAATTACAACTCCATATGCAGTTTTTGCGATATCAATACTTGTTCTGTGAAGCACATGAAAAAAGTAGCAATGGAAATATGGAATTGACTATAGTTAATCTGTTTTTGCTGTTTTCTTTTTTTTTCTTTTTTTTACCGTAAGAAATTATGTACCATCACTTTTACCGTTTATTACCGTTCATTCCGTTCATTACCGTTCATTCCATTAATTAGTTTATATTAGTTTAGTGATTTTTCGTCTCACTAGTGTAATTTTTTTTTTTTTTTTTTTTTTTTTTAATATTACTTGTTAATTATCTACTACTTAACAGTACTGATGTATTTAATTATGTCCTGTAATTGGGTTTTACCTGTTGGGCAATGAATGATTATTATTATTATTATTAAGAGATTCATTACTTTATTTTATTCATTCAATCTTTGTACTCATTTTAATAAACATTTTCTATATTTTTTTACAAAGTACTTTCAATCAATAAAGGATCTGAATCTACCCAGTGAGTCGTGAAACAACCCCAATTCACGACAATTTGTTGACATGTGGATGCTTTTTTTAATAACTTGATCATTAAACACAACAAAAAGTTAAAAATTTCATGAGAATTAAATCTTGGAAAATGTATATTTTTTCGACCTCTCACTTTCAACTATTTATTTCATTTTGTATTCCTTCATTTTAATACCAATACTTCCTATTCTACACAGGACAGAAACAAAATTCTTATATTTTCATAAGCAAATGAAATCAATATTGTTCAATATAAAAGGGGAATTTTGTGGCATAGTGGACAAATTATTAAATTAAAGAAAAAAAGCATCCTTAAGTGGGAGTCGAACCCACGACCTAGCCATACGCTCTACCAACTGAGTCATTCGAGGACATAGGAATCGACACACACTCGTGAATCCTTTCCTTCCATCATTTAATGTTCATGTTAGAAAATGAATCGAAAATCAAACGTACTTATCACTGGCCGTCGAGATCCGTTACCTGTCACTCTAACTTCATCGTTATTTGACGATTTCAGTAGCAGATTCGGGAAGATGATCTCTAACCACTGATTAGATTTAGCCAAATATATAATGTGAAAGTGGAAATATTGTGTCCGAAATACATATAATAAAAGAAGGGAATTTTGTGGCATAGTGGACAAATTATTAAATTAAAGAAAAAAAAGCATCCTTAAGTAGGAGTCGAACCCACGACCTTATGATCTCTAGCCATACGCTCTACCAACTGAGCCATTCGAGGACATAGGAATCGACACACACTCGTAAATCCTTTCCTTCCATAATTTAATGTTCATGTTAGAAAATGAATCGAAAATCACTCTAACTTCAACGTTATTTGACGATTTCAGTAGCAGATTCAGGAAGATGATCTCTAACCACTGATAAGATTTAGCCAAATATATAATGTGAAAGTGGAAATATTGTGTCCGAAATACATATAATAAAAGAAGGGAATTTGGTGGCATAGTGGACAAATTATTGAATTAAAGAAAAAAAGCATCCTCAAGTGGGAGTCGAACCCACGACCTTATGATCTCTAGCCATACGCTCTACCAACTGTGCCATTTGAGGACATAGGAATCGACACACACTCGTGAATCCTTTCCTTCCATCATTTAATGTTCATGTTAGAAAATGAATCAAAAATCAAACGTACATAAAAAACGATGAAGTTAGAGTGACAGGTAACGGATCTCGACGGCCAGTGATAAGTACGTTTGATTTTCCATTCATTTTCTAACATGAAAATTAAATATGGAAGAAAGATTCACAGTGTATCATTCCTATGTCCTCGAATGCTCAGTATGAGAGCTATTCAATATAATAAAAACCTTTAAATTTAATAATTTGCCACAAAATTCCCTTTTTTTATTATATGTATTTCGGACACAATATTTCCACTTTCACATTATTCAATATAATAAAAACCAATGTCTAAATGACCTATCCACTCATTTTCTGCTTTAATTTTAAAATTCCCGCCATGTTACAATTTGGCCACCTGATAAATCTCGCAGAACGACACTGGACACTGGACTGTATGGCACATGGACATGGAACACTGTGAAGCGTTGGTTGATTATTTTTTTTCAATTGAGAAAAACGTGGAAAGTGATGAGTGTTTGAAGTGTAGTGAACATTACCAATTATATAACAGACAATTTTTATATCACTGAATAAGTAAATAAAGTAAGTATTACATGAATTAAACGTATTAGCATAGTCCAGAAACATAATAAAACCTCAAAAGCATACAATGTGTATTTTTTTAGGGTGTTCGAATCTGTAATGACATGGTCAAACATTATACATTTTACCATTAAGAACTTTGTTAGTTTTCAGATTATGGGGAGTTGGAAAATAAAAAACAACTCTCATGTTTTCCAACAGACTTATGCGAACTGAAATGTATTGACTCTTCAAATAGAAGAATTCGGTTTGTGATAAAACTGAAGAATCACTGTCAAAATGAATTTTTTTCTAAACAAAATTTCAACTATATCTTCCTTGAAAGATTTTTCTATATCTTCCTTCCTAGGGATAAAATTGGTGGTTAGTATATTTCACATCGAATCTGTTTCATGAGATGAAATCTTAATTTCCGTACCCTATTGTGTTCATTATTCAAAATTGAATATGGGCAAGCATTGATATATCTTCACTGTGGTACACTGCTGGTGTATGAGTCCCAGAGTCCCAAAATTGTGGAATTTTCTGAAGTACGTACCGAAATATCTGAAGAACACAAATCGCATAATAAGTGTGTTGCACTGGAGTTCATGGCCGCTAGAACAATTTTATGTTGAAGAGGATAGTTTGGTGGGAAGGAAGCGATGCCATCTGGTGGCACCTCTGTTCGTAATCCGCAGGAAGGGCATCGTATTCCTTTTTCAGGACTGAAGTCGTCTTGTCTTATGTCGCTTGCGTAGCCAGATCCCCCCGAGCTTCCCTGTCTCGAGCCCGGGCTGTTTGTCTTTTGGGCTGAAACTAAAGAAAATTTCAATTAATCCCGGTGACAACACAAGAGCAAAGTGAAGCAGCAAAGAGCGTTTTTTACAATAAGATAATAACTATTTTATATAGACATATTTTGTGTTCACTCCCAAATTTACCAAGAATTGGTTGAACTGAATTGAAACTATAGTTATGATAGATCAATTTAAATATTTTTTCTGAACAGTTTTCAAACCATTATCACATTTTTTTCGAAGAACAAATATATTTTTGGAAGAAAACGCGTGTAAAATTGTTCGTGGATACTTATATATTTTATTTTTTTATGTATGATCACGCATAACTTTTTACTGAGACGTCCAATTCCGATAATTCTTTTTTCAGTGGATAGGGTGTACTTCGAAGTTGGTCCTATTTGAATTTAAAAAAAGAAATCCACCCCTAAGGGTAGCAAAATGAAGGATATCGATCACTCACCCTCTGCATTCTGGTCCGTTAACCGATTCTATCAGGCATAACTTTGTACTGGGATCTTCGATTTGGATGATTCTTCTTTTATCAGATAGGGTATACCTGATCATATTTGGATTTCGAATGGAATTATCCACCCTTACGGGTAGAAAATAGGTAATAATTGATTTTTCACTTGTGAACATTGGCAAACATATCATATGTAGTTGACAATGACAGATCGCTAGTGTCATTATCACAATAAATATATTCTATGAGAGGATGGAGAGATATACAAAGTAATGAAATAAACTAACCAGAACAACAAAAATAATTTATATTACAACAAATAGTAAAAGTAGATAATCACATTATTTATCTGGTAATAGTTGAAGTAAGGTGGGTAAGTATTTTGGAAGTAATCAAAAAACAAGCATTAGTAATTAGTAGATTTCAGCCACAAAAAATTGAAAAATAAAAACTTTTTAACAAAAAATTAAAACGACGAAATACGGAACTGGAAAGTAAAAAATAAAATAAACCTTCTCAGTCTCAATAACTAAGCTCCTAAACTAATGTAAGTAACTAATTTTGAGTCGGCGCCAAACAAACAATCAACGAAGATCATTAAATTACTTCAAAAAAATTATCAGAATGTCACCGTCCAACTCGATGTCATAATTTTACGCCTTACCTAATTCATTTGCTTGTTTGTTTGGCGCCGACTCAAAATTAGTTACTTACATTAGTTTAGGAGCTTAGTTATTGAGACTAAGAAGGTTTATTTTATTTTTTACTTTTCAGTTCCGTATTTCGTCGGTTTAATTTTTTGTCAAAAAGTTTTTATATTTTCAGCGATTATAGTGATATTTATAAGGAGCGTAACAGGACCAGTTCAATTGGTAGGTTTTGTACCTTTGTTATTTTGCAACTGTCATATTTTCGTTTTTCGCTAATATCATATATTTTGAAGAGTTCCGCATCCTTTCCAACAAACTTCGAAAACACCCAGTATATGTTTCCGTTGCATTAAAAGAGAAACACGACGCTCAAGTAATGGACATCGAGATGTTGGACTAAACCATCCGTGTCAAGGGCGACAAAAATGCCGGAATACTGAAATAGTTTATCGATATTCCCGGTAAAGCGGTAACGAATTAGTTGTGGATTCGTGAACAAAGTGTGATGTAAAGCTGCACTGAATGGCTTCTGCTGATCTTTCGTTCCAGCCAGCAGCAATAATTCCAAACGTAATAAGATTTAATTCGTGTGGCTTCAGTTTCGAGTAGGCCTTGGAACGTGTTCTATTATAAATAAACGCTTATTATAGCTAAGTTTTACGAGACTCCTTTAATATTGTTTGTTTGCCGGTACTAAATGGCCCGCCGCAGTGCCATTCAGTATTATACGAGGAATTGCGAGCTACCACATTCCGGAGAATGTTTTCACCTGAAGCAAACAGCTTTAAGGTGCGCCTCAGGGATAACTTGCTGGCCCCTTGGATGACATTTTTTGTTAGCGGTGTCTGAATGGATTAGCTGACCGAGCTAACGTCCAGGAAAGAGATTCACAACTTGGGATTTCGTTGGAGAAAAACCAAAAAAAAATTTTAATGGAAAAAGACGAAATTCAAAAACCTAGGTTGGATTATCAAAATTAAGCAGTATTGCAAAGGACACCGAACAATGGGTGACGACACGAAATCTTCAAAATATGTTAAATGGAATCTAAACCTCCCCCGAAATCTGTAAAATATATCTGGAATGAGGTGAAAATCAGGTAGTTTTATGTACATACCATACACTAATTCACATTTTTCAATTTTGTTTAAATACCCTTAGTTTTTCTTAATATAAACTATTTGTAATGATCCTGAGAAGTATTTCCGAATAAAAGTTGCTACCAAACGGCTTTGACTATGATTACACAAAAGGGTATATTTGGAGCGATGATACTCATCGGATTTAGGAAACCAGTGTCGAAAGGACAGAGAATCATTATTGTTGGTGCTGGAAACGAATACGGGTTTGTTAAAGGTTCATATCTGAGATGGAAATCTCAATATAAAATGAACGATTATCATGACGACATGAACTTATAGATACAATAGAAATAAATGTAAATAACTTTCCTAATAACTAAGAATTTAAATATTTCTCGATCAAATTATCATTTCGATAATAGGCAAGGATACGAGAAATTATTATCGCTTTAAATATGCTTTAAAATACATAACTCAGTTGGAATAGACTGTATATCCACCAAAATTATTAAAAGTATGGCTGTGTACATCGCTGAACCTTTAGCTTTTATTATAAATCGATTAATAGAGTCAGGAGAATTTTCAAATTACCTAAAAACAGGTTTAGTGACCCCTATTTTCAAAAAGAGTGATACATCTATCATGAGTAATTTCCGACCAATAACAGTACCGACTGTGATAGGTAAAGTTATTGAAAGATGTGTCTATAACAAAATGTATTCATTCTTAACCAGATTTGAAATTCTATCAAAGTACCAACATAGTTTTTGTCCAAAAAGTCGATTGAAAGTGCTTCCTACAACTTTTTTGAATATATTTCCAATCCAAAAATTAAATAAATATGTTGGAGCACTCTTTTTCGATCTATCAAAAGCATTCGATACCATTGACCCAACCATTATTGAAATCAAACTCTACTCTTTAGGAATTTGTGGTAACTTTCTGTCGTGGTTAGTCTCTTAGTCTTAGTCTTAGAAAAATATCTGTCAAAATTGAAGAGCATCGGTCTGATTTCTATTCTATGGATCTGGGAGTTCCTCAGGGTTCCATCTTAGGTCTACTGATTTTTTTATTATTTATAAACGATCTACCACTTCATATAAGCACACAATGTATGTTCTCTATGCTGATGATTCAACTTTGGCTGCTGATGCTGACAGTCCCGAGGAACTCCAAGGTAAATTGAATATATTGTCAAAGGAATTCACAACCTGGTATGAAAAAAATTCTTCAATTGTGAACTCAGACAAAACGGTGTGTATGCAGTTCTATCGCAGATCAAAAATTGTAACAAATTTTAAAGTAAGAGTAATGGATGATGTATGATGTAATTAATCTCTCTGAAAATACTAAATTCCTCGGAACTCCCGTAGATAGTGATATGAGATGGGAAGCAAATATAAATGCTGTTTGTAAAAAGAATAGTGGTTATTATGCCATTCTACAACTGAAAAATATTTTTGATATAACTCAACTGATCAATATTTATTTTGCCATAATCAACTGCCACATCTCCTGTAATATCAACATCTGGGGCAGCTCCAGCAACTCCAACAGAATATGTATTCTACAGAAAAGAGTCATCATACTCATTTTCATTCTAAAGATTAGAGATTCCTGTAGAGAATATTTTAAAAGAATCAATATCGTAACATATCCATGTATATATTTATTTTTAAATGTATAATGTTATTTCTGAAACACAAACATATGTACGGCACTGTTTCCCAACATTCACTAGAAACGGAGATCTCATCAGGATCCCGACTCATAACACATCATTCTTTAAGAACAGTCCGTCATATACAGGAATTACATTTTTCAACCATCTTCCAACTGATCTAAGGAAAATTCAAAATTGAAGAAATATCTGCAAGAAAACTGTTTCTACAGCATTTCTGAATTTTTAAACTCGAGATAAAATGTTAGTTCTGTCTGTGTATTTATAACTTTTATATTTTACATTTGATTAGTTTTAAATTCGAGATAAAATGTTAGTTCTGTGTGTATGTGACATTTATATTTTGTATATTGGTATATTGATTATTTGTCTACCTTTTTGTGTTCTTGACGTATCCTATATCATGTATTTGATCTTAAAGTATTCAATAAATTATTATTATTATTTATTATTATATTATAAATGTACCCAGGAAATATTTTTTGAGTAAATTCCAATACAGCCGTTCTATTCGTTTTTGAAAATCAGCAAATTTTGAAACTACTTATATTGGCGCTCTTTGTGACGTAAATGACCGAGCAGCCAATAGGCGCAATCGGGTTGATTGTGACATTAAACGGCAATGTTGCCAAGTTTCTTAAACTATAAATGTCAGAACTAGAACACTATTTCGCAATGTCAAGCGACGATGGCGGATTTAAAGGGTTTAAAAAAATCCGATCTGTCATAAAACAATATGTTATCGATGTTACAGTGTTATTTTTGATATTATGAATCGTTGTGGTCCCAAAACGATTTCTGATAAAAAGAAAGCCAATAATTTATTCTTGTTATGGAGGCGCGCCTAAGATTTGAAAATATGGCAACGTTGCAAAATTGTTTGAAGCTGTCAACTGTGGGATTGGTTGATCGGGTGATTACGTCACAATATTTTGCAATTGCGCTAAAAAGAAGTCATTTGAATTTTGCCGACTTTAAATATTTTTTCTAAATTATAGAAAATAAAAAAAAAATTACCAACAGAGTTTTTATAGAATCCATTAAAAATAATTTGAAAATTTCGTGTCCTTGCCCATTACCTGCCCAAAATTGTGATCGTCTGTGATGGGGATTATAAAAACAAATTTCAGTAAACTATCTAGAAAAGGAGATTATTAAAGGATTTAGAAGGGATTTTCACTAATAAAACTTTTTCTTAGGTCCATTGGGCGATAATAAGAAACCGTCTGAAAGTTGATAATAATTATATTTTTTTATTATATACGGGGTGACAACGATATCACTAACACCCCTATTTTGCACTTTGTTTTTGTAGATATCAAAATAAAACTCGACACAATTAATATAACGTCAAATGCCACATTTTGATGTCTTTGACGATTTTTTCGGATTTCCGGTTTGGCCGGAAGTGACATCAATTCTTGATTTTTAAATGGAACACCCTGTATATTATAGCATTTTCAGATTCCTGAGAAAATTCAGACGATTTCAGTGGGTTTTTATAGCAACTTGGCTTTTTTAGAGCTAAGTTTTGTTTTCAATCATCATAGATAACATAAAAAGTAATGGAAAAATACAAATTTGACCATTAACAACAAATCAATGACTGGGTGCATTTACTCTTTCGAAATTCTATTGAAATATGTCGTTTTTTTTAATGCACCCTCAGTTGAATACAACTTTTCAAACCAATCCAACGGTATTTTCAAACCTAAAATCAGTTGGGTATTAATCAAAAAACGTATTTGTTTTCCATTAAGTTCAGATCAGTATACACGTTCTTTCAAATGGCCCCATAAAAAAATCTAGGGGTGTGAGATCAGGAGAACGTGGGGGCCAACGTATAGGACCATTTGTTGCAATACACCAAAATTGGTCTATATCAACTGAATCGGGTTTCATTGTAACACTTAGCAAAGTGTTATGTATATAGAAAAATAAGATGGTTGTTAGAATAGTTTGATTTGAAATAATAATTGTTAATTTTATAATGCTATTGAGAAATTTTATGGTTTAAAGGAAATAATAATCTGAATTTTATGGGATTATTGTATAAATAATAACACCTTGTATATGTTTGTGGATTCTTGAATGAAGTCATTTTTTTCAAGATTCATTTGAAATAATATTCATAAAAGTTGTTGAATTTATTGTAAGTGAAATATTTCTCTTCATAGTTACTGGAAGTCAACCATCAATCTTCGATGGGAGATTGAAAAATAATCAATTATCAAAAATCTTACCATAATTGATAAGCCAATAGGATTCGAATATGCAAAAGTAACACTTAACTGAAAAGACCAATCAATGATTAGAAACGCTACTACGCATAAAAAAATATTCTAATTTGGAGGGCAAAAATGTAATCAACGAGAGGGACTCCTCGGCGGGCTTTTTTGACGAATAGTCAATCTTTAAAGATAACGGGTTGATTTTCGGGCGAGTGTTGTCGCGAAATACTAGAAATTTGTTTCGCGTAATTTTCCCAGGGAAAAATAGAAATTTTCCCCGTTGAAAAATAATAAGAAATATAGAGCGAGTTAAAATCCAATAGTGACCTTTTTGGAGAGAGCGCAGATATTCATCGTTGGATGAAATACTTGGTAAGAATAAATTTTGGGTATTTGGTTGCTAACCTAACATATTAGATGGTTTGAAGGTTGGTGGTTTGGATTCTTCCTTTTTGCTTGTTATATTTTTTTTCATGTATAGGTTGAAAAGCATATGAGGGTGATTTGGTATGAGAAAATTTTTATAGCCTCTAGTAAAGCTATAGAGGGATATATTTCACGCATTTTGGGTGTTGGGCCCATGAACATTAAACATAATGTTTGAAAGTTATTATAAATAGGATTTGATAAGTTCTATAAAGTTGAATATTTGAGTTGACCTTATTTCGAGCTCTTGTTTCAATACAAAAAAACGGTGTAATACATTTTAAAGATGTTTTGAAAAAAAATAATTTTTTTCCTTTTTCTCATTATATGTGGTTAATAATTAATTCGGTCTTTTTATTGTAGTAGAGTTTACAACCTCCTTAAGAACTTTTATAAAAAAAAATCACCAAAGACTCATCAATGGCTTTGAGCCGAATTCTAGCTCTTTTGGACTAGAAGGTGATAAAACCAGTGAAAAAAGAAATTGATGTGAAAAATTTAAAACAACTTATTGGTGACAGTGTTAGAGCCCTTTATTAGATTTATTGTATTCAATAGAGCAAAAGAAAGAGCTCATTTTGGTTAGGGCAAACATATATAAATATATATGAAAATAAGGGCAGGTCCTTTCCAAGGTGGACATCAGAGAAAGATATGGTTAGTAAGTATGAATATTTCTTTCCAAAGGTATTGAAAAAATGGTAAAACAGAGAACTGTCGATAGACAGGCTCTCCGTTATAAATGGTGACATCAGCGGGACATTTTTTTTATGATTATCATTATTATTCATTTTTACTGAAGTGGCTAGTATTACAGGGGTGACAGCGTCGAGAAAGTTATGAAAAGATACATTTCTCCTTGTCAGGTAAAGTTAAAGGTATTATAATTTTTTTTTTCTATAAAAAACAGGGAAATGGGTCTAAAGACAATTTAGCCCTGTTACATCATTTTATCATTTTGATATCTGCAAAAACAAAGGACAAAATAGGGGTGCTAGTGATATATCGTTGTCACCCGGAATATATTTTTTGTATATTTGCAAAAATATTGTAACTATTTTTTGATATCACCGTGTACAGCTATAAAAAAAAGTATAAGAAGGAACAAAAGTTACGAATAAAAACTTTTAAAAACTGAATGTAATCCCTAAAAATACACATATTGAATGACATTTCTTTTGGTAACGGCAACATCGCATTCACAAGACACCCTACTTTGAGCTATGTCCATCTTCTCTCTTCTCTGGGTTCTCTTTTCATTTCACGCGCAGCTGAGGCCAATATTCGTTGGTTGTATTGTGAGGTCCCATTTCTAGTTACGCCACTGTACATTTTTCTTCTTTAATAAGATTAATTCTTAGTAGATCAGACTGCTTCTTTGATGCATTAATTCCGAGTTGATTGTCATTGTGCATGGATCGACATTTGTGTATATAAAAAATATGAAGAATAAGAAATTCTGAAAATTGAGGACACTAGTAGGAAGTTGAAAAAAATATCCCAGTTATTTTGTCGATAAAGCTTCTATTGAAAATCAGGGACAGGAATATTTGGAGCAGGGTAATCACTTTATTCGTACACTTCTCGTTATCTTTATGCTAAAATCTGATTTATTCTCTATCTGATGACACCAATTCGTTAGGTCGCCATTTCAAATGTCAATATTTACATCGTAAAGATATAAATAGTGCAACAGCCCAAAGATCAACCGAAATGAATGATTGAGATTTAATTAAATCTAAAGTGTATCCAACAATATAAACACCTTTACATTTTTCATTCAAGAAATTGTTGATCAAAATCGATGTTTCCATTCAACGAGATTGATCAAGAATAGATTTTTAACCGAAAATACCACAAGACGCACAGAAAAAGTTATTTTTGAGATTCAATCGCAACATAAATAGTTCAACCAGTAAATTTATTAGTGGGCTAGGATTTGACACGTCAAGTGAAGATTCATTTGTTCACGCAACTATATAAATAATAGTAATCAAAACCGATGTTACCATCAGGAGTAATATAATAAAAATGTCTTTTTTCAAATGAAAATAAAGAACGATAATCAATACATACCGGGAGATCCAAACTTGGCAGGGGTGTTGGATTCAAGAATTCGAAAAAAAAACTATATTTCATATTCTCCCATCACTTCAGGTTTCACCGGAAACAACCACAACTTGGGAATTTCAAATGGAACACCCTGTATATTTTCACTTTTTTCCTTTCTAGAGACAATTCTGAGTACGACCACATAATTTTGAGGCGAACAATTGGTACATTTGATTTTTTAGAAGCATTTTATTTTTGCATTTTTGAGTGCGTTGGACCCACTTTAATCAATCTGATGGATATGAATGATGAGTAAAAAATATTATATGATAGTTTTTTCCGCCTAGTTGAGTACCTATGGCAGTTTGATATTTCCAAAACCACTAATTATGAAAAAAGTCAATTTTTTTAGACACACATTCCCCAGATTCTAATTTTAACGACGAATCCATTCATGGTTTGAATCGAAATCGGATGGATAACAATTCTAATACACTTCAATTTTACAATCGAAACAAAGTATAATTATTTTGCGAATAAATCAATTTTTAAATAAGTCAAACTTTTCGAAGGAACCCTCAATGAATCAACTTTGAAATTCTTGATGAAACGCTCTGTATAATTATATATTTTTTGATTCCGCAAACATCTCCAAGCAGGTCTTACTCAATTTCGGATACGAATAGTGCTCATTCAATTTTTCATATTTATTCCCATTCTCATCATAGAATTCTCATTGTTTGGTGAAAACTTTGGAAATCAAAAGTGTGCTATGGTAACAAAAATTACTTTGACATGTAAGAAATGTTATTATTGCTCTTACTCGAAGGGGGCGCCACATACACGTATTTTTCTTTTTTGAAGATTCATAACTTTTTTGAGCGTACTTCTAGCACATTTTTCAGTGAAAAATCAATTCCTCTATCATATCTACGTAAAAAAGCTACCCCTGTTACAAGTAGCTATAAGCAACCGTTTTCTATATATTTGGACTTGAAAATTTCAAGCATTATTTTATAATCGATGCGTGTTGAAGTTATTACATTATTTTGCATTTTTCAAAAGAATGCTTAGGAAATAATTTGACGTTTAAGTAAGTTTTGGTTTTTGTATTTTGTTTATTTTTACTCGCTTGAAATCGTTATTTTTGAATCAAGGGTGCAAAATCTGTATTTGTTTTAATAAAATTTGCAAGAAATATCAACATTTCATTTCAAGAAATTTTGAATATGTGGAATAAAATAAAATGAAGGAAACTAAATTGTATTCAAATAAATTGTTCAAAGTGTCCACCTTCAGCGAATATACAGTCTTCTAGTCATTGAATCTCGTACCCGCTCAAAAATTATTGGTGTGTTTCTTATTGTTTCACAGGCGTCTACTATTCGGTTTCTTAGATCTTCCTCGTTCGCTACTGGAGTTTTATAAACTAGTGACTTCAAATCTCCCCAAAAATAAAAATCTAGCAGGTTTAGATCTGGGGACCTTGGTGCCTATTATTTACTTTCTTTTACAATTGTAACGGGATTAAATAAATCGGCGTATTTCTATCCAACGTACTGATTTATTACTTTTTATACAACTTTTGTAACTGTTTCTTTGACTTCTGTCAGTAAATTCTCTATCAAAAATTAGCATGTCTTTTGGTTTTCATTGCTATGTAACAATGATGAAAAAACATATAACAAGTGGCTCAAAATTATATAAAAGTATCCAACATTCTCCCCCTTCGTAATGGGATCCCCATTACTCTTTCTTGATATCAAGGAGGCATATTTTTGCTACAGGTCTCCTATATGTTCCCATTTTCGTCTTGACGTCTACTGTCCTCACGTTCCTGTCGGCGCCAGGAAAAACTGCTGAGATCACACCTTTCAGCCAACAGTTCCTTGGTAGATCTGCATCGACGATTATGACTACATCACCAACTTGAAGATTACGGGACTGTTTGTCGTACCATTTCGTTCGATTCACTAACGTTGGAAGATACTCTTTGATCCACCTTCTCCAGAATTGATCAGCTAAGCCTTGGGCGATTCTCCACTGTTTTCTGGTAACATATCCTTTCTGACATCATACACGGAACTGGTGGGCACTAGACGAACCTATCAGAAAATGGTTCGGGGTGAGGGGCTTCTTCGTGGCGGGATCTAAAGAAACATGAATTAATGGTCTGCTATTGACAATATTTTCAGCTTCAATGAGTAAAGTTATAGAACTTCTTCTCTGGGAGACTGTTCCTGAGTGTGACACGGAGGGCTGTTTTAACGGACTCCACCAGCCTTTCCAAGATCCCCCATATGTGGAGCCAGAGGACTTTTGGAAAATCCATTCGATGCCTTTTGTAGTCATCTCTTCCACAATTTTTTCTGGTCTATCTGAAACAAAGCATCTTTCATTTCTCTCGCTGCACCCTCAGATTGGAGCCATTGTCAGAATGGATGCGTTGGGACATCCCTCCTTCCAATCATTCTTCTAATGGCTAAAATTGCAGAGTCGGTTGTTAGAGAACTGGCCAACTCCAAGTGAAATTTGCCCTGGTACTAAGACATGTAAAAGCACTCCATAGCGCTTTGTGACTCTACGACTGTTACTGTCATTGGACCAAAGTAGTCCATTCCTGTGAAAGTAAAAGGCCTGACAAAACTACTTTACTCTGCATCCAGGTAGTGGGGACATTTCTGGGACTATTGGTTTTACTCTCATATTCTTACACCATTGACATGTGTTCCAAGTACTTTGACGGCTGTCTGGCACAAAGAACCCAAAATTTTGTCTCACCTCGTTTAACACAAGCTCCTGTCCATGATGACCTGCTTTATTATGATGAAACATCAAAAGTAATCGTGTAAAATAATTTTTGGGGTCAATGATAAGGGGATATTTCACACCATCATAATATCTACTGATAACTTGAGTCTTCCATCGATTCTCAAAATTCCTTCGGCATCTAAAACAGGAGATAACATATAACCGACTGTTTCTATGAATCGGAACATTTTCTTTAAACAATTGATTTCTTCCTGAAAATTCTGATTTTGTGTATGTTTCACCCATATTTTTTTCCCTATGTCTATTTCTGCAGGAAGCAATCCAGAGCGAAAAGACATTTCATGTTTCCAAGTTTTTCGGTACTCGTAATATCCATGCTGTTGTCCTCAAGAGTCTCGTATAAGAAGAAAAAACGAGTTATATCTGGAAGATAATTGTAAGTTTCATCATTCGATGAAATTATAACAGCCACTATTCTTTTTTTTATTTCCGATATATATTTTTTTTTTGTTTCCAGAATTTTCTTATTTTCTTCTTTTTCTATTTCTGAACCAAAGTTCTTTGGCTTCCTTCAAGAAACTTGGTCCACTGATCCACCGAGATGTCGAGGTCCATTCAAATTGATATTTTGACGTGTAGCTTCATCTGCCACATTTTCATCTGTTGGTATCCAATTCCACTCTGAGGATTCCGTCGTCTCCAAGATTTCACTGACTCTGTGACCAACAAATGGTTTGAATTTCCTTGCATCTGATCTCAGCCAACTAAAACTGTACTAGAGTCTGTCCAATAAAAAAGACTCATGAATTTCAAAATTATGATTCTCTCGAATCGTTTTGCTAAACGGCTGCCTAAAACTGCTGCTTGTAGTTCCAGTCTTGGGATAGATATAACTTTCAAAGGACTCACTTGGACTTTGCCATCACAAGTTAACTTCACAGAGTGTTCATTACTTATCCGTAAATATGCAACTGTGGCAAAGCTTTTGAACTGGCATCACAGAATACATGTAATTGTACATTTTTTGATGCATTTGTCAATCCATACCATCTGAAGATTTTAAAAGATGTTATTTTTTTTATTTCATTCAACCATCTGATCCATTTCTCATTTGTAATATCATCTAACTTCTCATCCCATTCTAAACCCATTCTCCAAATGTCTTGTAGTAAAATTTTAGCTTTTATCGAAAAATTACACAAGAACCCAAGAGGATCAAAAAGAGACATAACAATTTTTAGTACTCCTCTTTGGTGCTCTTGCTTCTTCCTACTAATAAATCGATATTTCTGCCGTTACCTCCAATTTGAACAAGAAATTGTCGTCATTCGGATTCCAGTATAAACCTAGAGTTCGTTCGATGGGAGTTCTTTCTCCAAATCCAAGTCTTTGATTTCTCCGGCTCTCAAATCAATTGGGATTTCCTTCAAAACATCTTTAGAGTTGCTTGTCCAATTCCTGATATGAAATCCACCTCTTCTGTGTACTTTTATGACATCCGATATTATTTCCAGAGCTTCATCCAACGAATCCACACTATCCAAATAATCATCAACATAATGTTGCTCAACGATTACTTGGGCTGCTTTAGGGAACTCTTGTTCAAATTCTTTTGCATTTTTTCTCATGATGTATGTAGAGGAAGTGGAGATGATACTGCCTGAAAATCATAACGTTCATCCGGTATTCTTCAAGTCTACCTTCTTCACCCCACCAGAAGAATCTTTGAGCATTCGGTCTTCCCTCTAATGTGGATCTGATGAAACATTTCCTGAATGTCTCCGGTGAACGCTATCTTTTCTGACGAAATTTGAAAAGCACTCCTAATAAAGATTCAGTAAATCAGGCCCTTTCAATAAGTTATCATTCAGACATATTCCATTCACTCTCGCAGCGGCATCAAAAACGAATCTGACTTTGCCTGGTTTCTTTGGATTGGTAACCCCAAAATGAGGGAGGTACCAACTGTTTTCGTTTAGAATTTTATCATTGGGAATCTTTTCTGCATAACCCTTTGTTAAATAATCATCTAATTTTTTCAAATAACTTTGTGCGAATTCATGATCTTTCGATATTTTTCTCTATGGATTTCATACGACTTACCGCAAGTGCCTTTGATTCGACAAATTTTACCTCATCTTTCCAAAGAAGTCCTATTTCCCATTTTCCATCTCCCATCCTTCTCGATGTTTCTTCCATAATTCTTACAGCCCTCTATCTCTTCTTTAGACATTTTTTCCTCGTAGATTTTCACTCCAAGGTTATCTAGTTTGAATGACTGTTTGACTAATTCATGTAGATCGTCAACTTCGTGGCTTGTGTGGAGGATAAATGAATTATCACATCTTCCGTGGAAGAAAGACTGCTTCACCAAATCATGAAGATCGTCAGCTTGGTGGCTCATATGGAAAATAAAATCATTATCAACTCGTCCCCGAAAACAGGCAATGTTACCATGAATGATCCAACCTAACTTAGTACGAGATAAAACAGGACTATTTTTTTCTCCTTCCCTGATTTCACGTGCAATAATCAAATCAATATTGTCTTGACCAATAAGCAATTGAGGTTTAGTATTTGACATCGATGAAACATTTACCGAAGATAAATATTTCATTTTTACCCAAATTTTTGAATTTATTGTCTGAGAAGGTAGATTCAGATTACTTACTGTCCTAGCGTTATTTATCCAATGATTTTCGGTTTCATTTTCTCCTCGAATTTCAAAATGTATCCTCTGGGAATTATATTCTTGTTGATAACAGAGTTTGTCCATCGTAAAGTCAACGGTTCTCTTGGTCCTGTAGCACCTAACTTTTTGCTAGTTTCATATCGACTAAAGTGATAGTTGACGCCTCATCAAACAGTGCAAAGGTATGAATCTCACCTTTAGGTCCGTTTATCACTACAGGAGCCACTCAGTAAAACCTTATTCCTTCTTCCTTCATATGATGGTGTACCACTTCAACTTCCGAGATATCAGCTCTAGTTTCATTCGGCAAATCTGTGTGAAGTAATTTATTATGAAACTTGTTGCAGTTATTTACATTGCACACTTTTTTTTTACGGCAATATCTAGCCTGATGACGGGAACCTAAACAGGTAAACACACTTTATTTTGTGTCACCCATTCCCATCTTTTATTCATATCTAACTGTTGGAAAAAGTGCATTTGTCGATTTTATGGTTAGTTTCTTACAAAATGAGCAATACAATTCACATTTTTCTTGTTTACCTTCGGTTGTCAAAATAAATATTTTTCTTTTTATCCCTTCATCTGAGATACAATACAATTTAAAGCTTCAGACATTTCGAGAACCAATTTGCAAAATCAGAAATAGTGACCACCCTGTGAATCTTATTCCATGCATTCAGTTGTTTACCCCTATCTGAATTTTAAATTTGATGTCAACTTTGACACGATTTCATTCAATAATTGTGGATTTGACAGATACTGTTGATTTTCAAACTCGTTACTGTAATGGCTAAATTTTTATGGAATATGAAAAATCTATGATTGTTTCTGGTTTGTCGTCTTCAAAGGTAAATCTCCGTACAGTTGCTATCAAATCTTGAATAATATACTCGGATTTTCCAAATCTACTTTCAAGAGTTTTTATAATTTCTTCTACTTCAAAGGTAAAGTACAATAAAGCTTGAACAGTTCTCTAGCCCTACCTTTTAGACACTTTGTAGTCTTGCTATGTTTTCTATCGCTGAATCCACACATTTCTGTTGTTTCTCTGAAGGCTCGCAAAAATGTAACCATTCCGTCGGATCCCCAGAAAAGGTTGGAAGTTCCTTACTTATGGATTGTCTTGCTAAAATTTGATAGTTTTTTCATCTTCTAATGGATTTTTTCTCAACGAAACCCTCTTTTCATAATCAATATTTGTCCCTGTCCCACTACCTGTAGTAATTTCATGATCAGCACCTTTGCCAGACCTGAAACTTAAAACAGTTATATCATCAATGGAATTTTCTGACTTTATTTATCCATTTTGTATATCTTCCCTTTTCGGTTTGAGTTGTCATTTCTGGAACTTTCTTCAGCTCGACTACCATATTCCTCCCAATTCCACCTTCTTCAGTTGCTTCTTTCAAAATCAAACGTCTTTCCAATTCTATTATATGTTTTCGGCTTCCAAATCGATTTCAAGTTGACGTCTCCTCATGGTATTCCTTGACATTTTGGAAGAAACTTCGTAGTTCGGTTTTCATTCTCCCTTCATATGATTTCAGACTATTCATTGGAACATGAACATCGACAGTTGTGATTCCATTGATTGATCTGTTGCAGAGTCTTTCACTTGTGGATGAAAGGGTTGTTTCTATCCCATTTCCGGTAGATCACCATTTTTCTTTTCTTCTCCATATCTTTCAGGAGGTATACCTCTATTCTTCCTTTCGCTCCTTCTTACGGACATTATTTCCACGGACTTTCCAATTTATACTCGAAGGACCATATATTATTTACTTTCTTTTACAATTGTAACGGGATTAAATAAATCGGCGTATTTCTATCCAACGTACTGATTTATTACTTTTTATACAACTTTTGTAACTGTTTCTTTGACTTCTGTCAGTAAATTCTCTATCAAAAATTAGCATGTCTTTTGGTTTTCATTGCTATGTAACAATGATGAAAAAACATATAACAAGTGGCTCAAAATTATATAAAAGTATCCAACAATCTCCCCAAAAATAAAAATCTAGCAGGTTTAGATCTGGGGACCTTGGTGCCCACACCTGGTTAGGTTCTTCTACACCCTTACCGATCCATCGATTTGGATAGACAGTGTTAAGGAATTCCCTGGCTACAATGGTAAAATGGGCCCCATCATGGATAAACCACATGCGGATACGAATTTCTAATGGTACATTCTGAAGTAAGTCCCGGCAATTCATTTTCTAAAAAGTCTCTGTAAGTTGCGCCATTCAGTCGGAACGGAAGAAAGAAAGGACCTATCAAGTAATTATCAATTATTGCCGCCCATACATTTACAGAAAATTGATAGGTACTGATAATGTCTTTCACTAAATGTGTGCGGATTTTCCAGAGCCCAAACATGGTTGTTATGAAAGTTTGTGATAGCATTTCGGGAGAAGTTTGCCTCGTCCGTGAAGAGTACATATCTTAAAAATTGAGGATTTCCAGCCAATTTTCTCGAAAACCACTGACACATAGTAATGCGTTGGGAAAAGTCTCGTGGCAAAATAGCTTGTACCCTTTGAATATGGTATGGATAATTCTCCAAACTGTGGCCTGAGTAGAATTGAGAGCTTCAGCAATTATTCTTGTACTTGTTTCTGGATTCTCCTCGAGAGCGTTCAAAACAGCTTCTTACAATTCTGGGGTTCGGACTGCTCGTGGTCTTCCAATAATATCAGCTGCCCTCTTAAAGCTACCTGTTTCTGCCAAACGACGGTGGAGACTGGTAAATGTTGGAGCTGAAGGCAGTACTCGATTAGGAAATCGCTCCTGGTAAATACGTCTTGCTTCGCGCGCATTGCCATCCGCAAGGCCATAAACGAAATGCATATCGGCTAAATGAGCATTATTTAAATAATCCATTTTTTCAAATTTACTGTTTTAAAACTTACAGAAACTTCAACAAAACAACAAAACGTTTAACTGTCACATAATATGTAATTACTAAGATGTCTAAAAACCATGGTGTATTCACTTATACCTGTAAAATATTGGTACAAACTGGGGGACACCAGCCCACTTGATAAAGGGAGTTATCTAGAGTTTCAGATGGCGCCGACGTCGTTTCTTGTCATAATTCAGTAAACTGCAATTACAGACCACATAGGGTGTTTTTGTGATTTGTGTCTCTGATGCGTTCTGCGTGGATAAAAATGGGGAGAACATACGTTATTGAAAATAAATTATTTCACTTTCTGGGATAATTTAACTTTTCCATCAAAAGTTGTTTATTACTGATAACAAACTTTTTATGTATTCACTATTTTAGCAGACAATACGACTATCTTATGGCAAGAACTCAAATTACTTTCATAGTAAAATGACTCGTATATGTATAAATTGATTTGTAATATTTTTTTAACTTGTGATTGTAATTTATTTGGTAACTAGCAAGTCAAATATTTTGTACTAAAATGTTCCCATGAGGTGACAATCTTCTGAGTAAAAGTATTGGAAAATTATAAATCTAGTGGATATTTTCTTCAAAAGAGCCATGGCGGTTCGGAATTCACTAGCCAAAATCAAGATATCTTCATAGAATGAAAAGTCCACGCTTACTTGTGAAATTCATGTATTCATTAAAAAGTTATAATTATCCTAATGATAGTCATAAGCCTTATCGATCTTGGGAGTGGGCCTTGTTCTTGCTTGGTTTAGATTGCTATCCTTCTCCGATTGTCTCATGCGAGTGTTACTGGAAAATAAAAGTGAAGCTGATTAAGATTATTTTCTCTCCTCACCTTTGTTAGTAGGGCTCACCTTTTCCGGAGAAGTCATAGCTGGAAGAAGCCTAGATTGTCGCAGACCAGAATTCATCGATTTATCAACTTTATCACAGATTTTATGATATCTACAATGAACTCTCTGATTTTGTTCAGGTCAGAAGGTTGTTAGAGAGGCAATAGTCCGGCAGAGATGGGCAGTGAATGCCTTGGTAATAATTTGTATCGGAATGGAACAATGTCATCGGGGACATTTTCCAATCCCCTCAGTCAATTCATCCGATTCATCATCTAGGGAGATCAGTTCACTCTCCTACCTTTTCTCCTTCCTTCGTGGAAGTTTCCATGATCCCAAAAAGGCCGTTTGAGAAGAAATCACTTTGGAAAAATCGCCAGGTAGACTTCAAGTAAAATCTCATCTGAATTCTGATAGATGTAAACATTGTAGTAAATTTCAAGGATTTCATATCATTTTCGCGCCAACGGTTCTATACGGAATCTTTTCGTAGAACTATATATATTCTTTTCAAACGATCAATTCACAATTTTTTGCATAAAAATATGCAATAAACAATAATGTAATTTCATAGGTTTGACATTAGCCGATTTAGCGTGATACAAACATTCCTCAACCGCGACATCTACTGATGAAGTTTTAAGCAGAATTTAACGCCATTCATTTGTTGTCCCCCAAAAATTCTAAACAAAATCGAATCAGTGAAAACACCAGGGTTTTTAGACATCTTAGTAATTACCAAAACTACTTACTTAAACGTCAAATTCATTTCCTAAGCATTCTTGTGAAAAATGCAAAATAATGGTAATAACTTCAACTTCAACTTGTAACAAGGGTAGCTTTTTTACGTAGATATGATAGAGGAATTGATTTTTTTACTGAAAGATGTGCTAGAAGTACGGGTAAATATTTAGTTACATCACTCATGCACTCCGAATATGGGGAAAACACTTTTCTTGCGTGTTTTTGCCTCCTGAACACGAATCCGGAAGAAAAATGCGGCGGTCTCATACCGTTTCAGAGTTATATAGGTTTTTCAACTGAAACTAACCTCAAATTCAGGCACCGTTTTCTCGCACAAAAATCACTCAAAATGCCTCCTTCTTTTTACCAGCATAAACAATACACCCTAAATCACTTATTTTCGGCACAACTTTGCACAAAATATCGTCGTTTTTACACAGTTGATTCATTTATTACCAACATGAAAAATAAGAGAAGTAAATAAATGTCATCTGTCAAAGGAATGAGAATTGTTCATTTGCAACGGTGTGAGAAATATGATTTTTTCGATAAAAACGTCGATATTTTGTGCAAATTTGTGCCGAAAATAAGTGATTAAGGGTGTATTGTTTATGCTGGTAATAAGAAGGAGGCATTTTGAGTGATTTTTGTGCGAGAAAACGGTGCTTGAATTTGAGGTTAGTTTCAGTTGAAAAACGTATATAACTCTGAAACGGTATGAGTCCGCCGCGTTTTTCTTCCGGATTCGTGTTCAGGAGGCAAAAACACGTAAGAAAAGTGTTTTCCCCATATTCGGAGTGCATGAGTGATGTAACTAAATATTTACCGAAGTACGCTCAAAAAAGTTATGAAACTTAAAAAAAAAAGACGTGTAGGTGGCGCCCCCTACGAGTAAGAGCAATAATAACATCCGGTTCGAATTCGACACCCTCAAAAATCCTCTCAATATAAATTTTCGTTTAATTAAGGTCAGTATTTCGAAAGTTATTTAAAAAAAACGAAAATAAAATTAAAACTTCAACACCCTGTATCTTGGAAACGAAGCGTTTCCGGACATATATTTATTTGGACAATTCATATTAGAATATTGTGAGGAATCACCTCCTGAAGTTTGTCAAAGTACTTTTGAATCACCCTGTATGTACATTACTTTGAATAAAAATATTATTTTAATTATTATTATCATCATAATTATTATTATTATTATTACTGAGCTGTAAATATAATGAAATAAAAAAAAAATCAGATTTAAACTAAATATATTTTTGGCCGTCTAAATAATCGAAATATCCGTATGATAGATAGATAGATAGATAGATAGATAGATAGATAGATAGATAGATAGATTTATTGACAACGTTACACATTTTTACAAGTGTTTGTAGCAGGTCAGATAATTGTCAAAATTATAGAAATTATAAAACATCAGCATATAAAATAATAAAACATTGTTACTGACACAGAGGTACTTAGATTTACTAAATCAAGGACACACATAAGTTAGAACATTAAAACAATCATAAATTAAATCATTAAAACAATCACTCAAGTGAAAGAGAACGTAATAAAATCATATAGTTAAGTGTGACGAGAAAAGATATGGGGAGGCAAATGGAGTTTCCAAATATTCCTCTATAGAGTAAAAGCAGTGGTATAATAGATATTCTTTTACTGTGGATTTGAATGTGTGAGACTGGAGGGTTTTCCAATTTTCAGGTAGGATGTTATACAGTCTGATATCCAGAGAGTTCTTGGACGATTTTGTCAAACGAAATCTGGGTGTTCTTATCAGATTAGCAGATCTTGTCGAGTAATTATGTACATCCGATTGCATTATGAAATTTTTAATATTTCCATGGATTTCAAGTAGGGTACTATATATGTATAAGCAGGGCAGAGGCATAATTCCAAAACTGATGAAAATTGGGCGACAGTGTTCAATATAGCTTGCGTTAGCTATGATCCTGATTACCTTTTTTTGTTTCTTGAAAATATTAGCTGCACCAGATGAATTTCCCCATAATATTACTCCATAACTGAGTTGTGAGTGGAAAAGTGAAAAGTAAACAGTCTTCAGTGTGGTGATGCTGGCTATATGTTTTAATTGACGAATGAGGAATATTGTACCGGCCAATTTTCTATTGAGGAGGTCAGTATGGTAATGCCATGTTAGTTTATTGTCAAAATTGATGCCTAATAAAGTGGCAGTTTGTCCTGCTTGATAATTTGCATTAGATGAAAAGGTTATTCTTTGCGATTTTGTTTGATTGAGTTTAAGTTTGTTAGAGGAGAGCCAGCTATTAGTGTCTCTTTCAATGTTGGCTGATGATAGAATTAGATTATCATAGTTTCCATCTGAACAAATAAGTGATGTGTCATCGGCAAATAAAATGCATCTATTGGGATGTAGGAATGAACATAGGTCGTTTATATATATAACAAAAATTAACGGTCCCAAAACAGAGCCCTGGGGAACACCATGTCTTATAGGTAAAAAGTCCGAATGAGAGTTTTCGAGTGTTACACATTGGAATCTGTTTTCAAGATATGACTTCATGAGTGATAGGGGTATACCTCTTATTCCATAGTAATCCAGTTTTGCTATGAGGATATCATGTGATACACAATCGAAGGCCTTGGAAAGGTCACAAAGCGTCAAAGTTGTATGTTTTCCTTGTTCTAGGCCTTCGATTATGTCTCCCAGAACTTTCAATAATGCCATGATTGTTGATCGTTTTTTTCTAAAGCCATACTGTGAATCATTCAAGAAGTTGTTATTTTCAAAGTATTTGGAGAGCCTGTTCTTGATGATTATTTCAATAATTTTGGAAAATATTGTGATCAGAGATATAGGACGATAATTCTCTGGAGCAGATTTGTCTCCTTTCTTAAAAACTGGAATTACTCTGGAAAACTTGAATATTCCAGGAAAGGTACCAGTTGAGAAAATTAAGTTGATCAGGGAAGTTCGGCCCCCCGATATCGGGTCCGATAAATTGGCACATCTGTAGACCCCTTTATACGAAGACGTAGAAGGGCCAACAACAAAATATTTTTCAAAAACAATTGGAATTGCTACTTTGAACTGTCAATTGTCACTTTGAAGTGACAATTGTCACTTTGAAGTGACAATTGTCACTTTGAAGTGACAATTGTCATTCACAAAAACATCAGGAATTGCCATTTTGAAGTGACAATTGTCAATTTGAAGTGACAATTGTCACTTTGAACCACCGACATAACCTTAATCTAGACTGCTGATCCCGTATGTTGAGAATTCATCCAATTACAAGATATCAAAGAGCTTTTAGAGCATGCGCATTTTGTGTCTGCGACGATTCAAAATAACATAATGGCTCCTCGTTAGATGTCAATGTCTGAAATGACATTATTTGTGCTTTCTGCGCTTTGCGCAGACACGTTCACCTAAATTCTATTTGGATGAATTTTTCGAGTGGTGTGGATATGACCCCTAGCGCTCTAGATTAAGGTTATGTCGGTGCTTTGAACTGAAAATTGTCATTTTGAAGTGACAATTGTCACTTCGAACTGACAATTGTCACTTTGAAGTGACAATTGTCACTTCGAACTGACAATTATCACTTCGAAGTGACAATTGTCACTTCGAAGTGACAATTGTCACTTCTAATGACAATTGTCACTTCAAAGTGACAATTGTCACTTCAAAGTGACAATTGTCAGTTCAAAGTGACAATTGTCACTTCAAAGTGACAATTGTCACTTCAAACTGACAATTGTCACTTCAAAGGACAATTGTCACCTAACTGACAATTGTCACTTCGAAGTGACAATTACCACTTCAAAGTGACAATTGTCAGTTCAAAGTGACAATTGTCACTTCAAAGTGACAATTGTCAGTTCAAAGTGGCAATTCCAAATATTTTTGGAAAATATTTTGTTGTTGGCCCTTCTACGCCTCCGTACCTTTAGGCATAAAAGTGTCATTTTGATTTGGGCTTCAAAATATAGAAGAAAAACACGTTCGAACAAAAAAAACTCACCATCGGAGTCATCGTCGTACCAAACAGTGAAGTCACTCTTCTCCAACTCCTCCAAGCATTTCAAACAAAATGTGTGAAGACAGGGAAGGACCCTGGGATCGGCGAATTGCTTTTTGCACATGGGGCATTTTAATTTGGCGTCCTCCACGGCCACCCCCACGACGCTTTTCGCCCTTGGCGAGATTATCGCCTGCTTCTTGGATTGATGCGGAGTGGATTTTGATCTGTCGTGGTGGATTTTCTTGGGCGATTCTATGGATCGCCTTTTCGCCGCGTTGGCTTCGAGGCTTTGTTTTCTTCTCGAAAAGCTGCCGAAGATGTAGGAGATTCGGTCGATGTCCATCATGACAACTATAATCAATCAATCAATCAATCAATTCAATAAATTTTTTTATTTGCTTATTATCAGTACAATAGATTTAGCATCGTCAAGGTAAGTAAATACATTACAAAACAGACACATTAAAAAGGCAAAGTATTATACAGTACAAAACAGACACATTAAAAAGGCAAAGTATTAAAACTAACGTCATAAGGGCAGAGATCAACCAGCAGCCCTTTTATACTTTTTTTGAATTTATTCATATGTAAATTCCTCATATATGGTGGTAGATGGTTGAAGAGCCTTATCGCCACAGTAAGGAAGCTTTTATGAGTAATTGCCAGTCGATGCTGTGGCATAAGAAGATTGTGGCCATTTCTGGTCAGATATTCGTGGTTGTGATTAACTTTAGGGGTGTTATTCTGTGTTTTGATATAGACGAGACATTGAAATATGTATAGAGCCGCAATGGTGAGTATATTAAATTTTTTAAATAGAGGTCTACAGCTGTCAGTCCGTTTTGCCCTTCCCAGGATTCTAATAGCCGTTTTTTGTAGAATAAATACCCTTTCCCAATCAGTTGAAAGTCCCCAGAAAACCAATCCGTATGACAGCTTAGACTGAAATAACCCCATGTAAGCAGCTCTCTAAACATAAAAAGGAACAAATTCATTGATTCTACGAAGCAGGTAAAGAGTGCTGGACAGCTTAGTAGAGAGATCTTTGATGTGGTCTTTCCAATTAAGTTTTTGATCCAGTATTACCCCCAAAAACTTAATGGATTTTTGACTGTCCTTTAGCTCTTTTAGTGTGAAAGTAATTGTGTCAGTTTTTTTGACGTTTAAGCATAACTTATTGGCTGCAAAAAAATTTTCAATTTTTTTCAACGCGTTGTCAGTCAGTTGCTTTGGATATTCATGTTCAGGGTGACTCTCATAAAAAGTAGTATCATCGGCATACTGAATGGTATTGAGAGGGTTCATATGGTGTGGAAGATCATTAACATATATTAGGAATAGTAGGGGTCCCAAGATTGATCCCTGGGGCACACCTGCTGTTACACTCACTGCTGGAGATATCACACTACTTTGCTCCACAGCCTGCTTTCGTTCGGATAGGTAAGAATCAATCAAATCAGCTATTTTCCCCCTAATTCCATAGTACGGAAGTTTTTCGAGTAGAATCGAGTGCGACACACAGTCGAATGCCTTCGAGAGGTCACAGAATACGGCTGTGAGTGCTTCCCCCCTCTCGAAGGAATCCACTGTGGCTCGCTCAATCAATCAATCAATATACTTCATTGTCCAAGAAAAAAATATTCTTATTGATAAAGCTTTCTATAATCTAAAGTGAGTATATAATTAAATTCGACAAATAGTATTCTACCTAATACAAGATGGCAAATACAAAAATTTATCACAACACAAGAAAGTGAGCATCATCGTAAAAATATTCTTATGTACATAGCTTTCTATAATCTAAAGTGAATATATGTATAATTAAATTTGCAAATGTAGTCTAGTACATAAAACAAGTTGACAAATACAAAAATAAAAAAAATAAAAAAATATCACAATACAAGAAAGTGAGCATCATCGTAAAACTCCTGTAGGGTATAATAGGATTTGAGCAAAAGTATTTCTTTGACTTTTTTTCGAAAAATATGGTGTTTGGAAATTTATCTCAAACAGGGTGGCAAATTGTTAAATATCTTTTTACTCTCATACATTATTGATTTTTTTGTCAATTCTAAGTGGGGGATGGGGAGAGATAAGTTTTTTCTCGTTATCTGGCGAGTATTATGGTTTGTTCGAGTGCGCTCAGTATCGGAGACGTTAGACTTGTGCTTATGCTCCAAACATAGAGTTTCAAGTATAAAAATGGAAGTTAGTGTCAAAATTTTGTGTTTTATAAATAACGGTTCACAATGGTCGGTGTATTTAGCTCTGGACATGAATCTGACTGCTCGTTTCTGCAGGACGAAAACAGAATCGAACAATTGCTTGCTGCAATAACCCCAAAATGCAATACCATATCGCAGGTGTGATTCGATCAGAGAAAAATATGTCACCTCACTCATTGGCAGACCCAGTTCCTCAGACACAACTCTCACTGCGAAGCATCCCGAAGCCAGTTTCCTTTTGAGACTTTGGATGTGGATATGGAATTTTAGGTTACTATCAATTTCAATGCCAAGAAATTTGGTACAGAGTTTGTTTTCAATGGTTATAGTGTCAAATATAAGAGGTTCATGAATGTATTTGAAGGTTAGAAGGCTAGTTTTCTTTGCATTGAAGCAGAGATGGTTTCCGTCGCACCAGTGTTTTACCTTCCTCAAATCATCTTCCATTTTTTATTTTAGTATTTCATAATTTGAATCCTTCCACATCAGTGTCGTGTCATCAGCAAGCATTGTGAATTGTCCCTGTATATTAATACTGGCTAAGTCATTTATATATAATAGGAATAATACTGGCCCAAGGACTGAACCTTGTGGAACGCCACTCCTGATATTACATAATTTGGAGTTGGTCTTTTTCATTTTCACAAGTTGCTTCCTGTCAGAGAGGTATGACTCGAACTAATTGTAGCTTACATCTCTAAATCCATAGCACTGTAGCTTTTTGAGCAGTACCCTGTGATTGACGCAGTCAAAGGCTTTCGACAAATCGCAGAACACTGCCCCAACTGCTGCGCCCTCATTCATCCCTAGATATACCTTTTCCAAAAAATGGAAAATAGCGTCATTTGTGTTTTTGCCGGTCTGGAATCCAAATTGTGCATTATTCAAGATGTTTTGGTCTTGCAAAAACTGCAGCATCCTTTTTTGACAAGTCTTTCTATGACCTTAGAAAGAACAGATAATAAAGAAAGTTGGGCGGAAGTTCGACGGTTCTTCGCTGTCTCCACCTTTGTGGACTGGAATAACTTTTTTTTTTTTTTATGTTCTGGTTCCCACGAAAAGGGATATCCTGTAATGTTCAGAGAACATCGTGGGAACCAAGGGAAAGAAGGTAGGAGTTGGTGTTCTTCTTAAATTTCTGGAGGTTGTATGCCTCGGGGAACACCTCCCTAGGCAATGAGTTCCAAAGCCTCGCTGTTCGTTGGATGAACGAGTCTTTGGAAAGTGATGTTCTGCAGGTCTCCAAAGTGACCACGAAGGGGTGTGATGACTGAACTTGACGGGTTAGTCTCGAAGAGACTGCCAAAGCAGGAACGATTGTTGATATTTCAGAAGAGCATCGCCCATGAAAATATCTATAAAATAGAGACAAATCGCCAACTTTTCTACGGTGTTCCAGACAAGTGAGCGAGTTTGTAAGCGAGGCATCACCGACGAGACGAATTGCCCTTTTTTGGACAGAATCCAATAGCCTCAGGATATGTTTAGGTGCCGCGCTCCAAATATGGGAACAGTATTCCAGGACAGGTCGGATCTGTGCCTTATAGATCATAAGCAGCTGAGTGGGGGTGAAATAGCTCTTGGCACGAAACAAAAAACCAAGTTTTTGGGATGCACTTTTGGCAATGGACTGCTGCTGTTTTTAGGCATGATGGAAACACGCCACTGTCAAATGAAATATTTATAGCTTCGGCTAAGGTTATCAAGGCTCCTTCAGTGATATTTTCCAATATACTCAAAGGAATGTCGTCAATACCAGTACTTCTTTTATTTTTTATTTCACGGAATATTTCTCGTAACTCGGTGGTACTGGTGGGGTGCAAGAGGAAGGTTTCAGTCACAAGTATGTCTTGAATATAACACATTGGATCTAACCCTGTTGCATTTGAGGTTAATGAAGCTGCGATAGATAGAAAAAATAAAGTTACAAGCTTTCAATCGACTTGAATGTTAATTGGGGGATATTCAAAGGACCTATGGAACGTGGTTTTCCTTCAGTTTGGGTGACTTTTTGTTGTAACGTATCTCTCAAAAGTGAAAAATTTGCCGACTCTGATCGTGTAATCAATGTTTTGTGCGAGGAAAATGTGTTCCCCGAAGAAGCGCAAACCCAAAATTGATTGATTTTAACGATACGTGGATCAGTCGCCCAAATCGAAGACATTGGCTTCCACCTCGTTTCCCTTTGAGTATGTAGAATTGATACCAAAGTAGTACTTCAGGTGAATAAAAAAATTTTGTTTAAAATAAAAATGATTAAAAAAAATCAGACAAGCTAAAAAGGAAAAAATAATTTATTTAATTGTTTGACCTAGGTTATTCTGTGAGTAGCAGAATCAAAATTTTCCGCGCAAGAATACCTATTTTATATTCGCGACAAGCTTTTAAATCTGCTACTCACAGAATAACCTAGTTCAAAGAATTTAAAAAAAAGCTTGTTTTAACTTTATTTTTATTCAATTTTTTTTAGTCATTCAATAAATCCGTTGTTTTATTGAATACTGTCAAAAATTGATCATTTCCGAGCCCAAAAAAATCCACACCAATTTTGAATAGAATCGGGTCATAATAACAAAACACGTCGCCATTTTGGAGCCGCCATCTTGAATTCATTCATTTTGACAAAAACATCCTGATGTCCGACCACAAAAACCCCACACACCAATTTTATGGAATCGGGCTATTATCACAAAACTCGTCCATCTTGAATTCTGATTTTGACAAAAAATATGATATCCTATCCAAAAACCCCACATACCAATTTTTATTGGAATTTGACTATAACAACAAAACTCGTCGACATCTTGAATTCATGAATTTTGACAAAAACATCATGATGTCCTACTCCAAAAACCCTCACACACCAATTTTTAATGAAATCGGGCTATAATCACAAAACTCGTCACCACCTTGGAACCGCCATCTTGGATTCGTGGATTTCGACAAAAAAATTATGATCTTCGACCCCAAAAACCCCCACATACCAATTTTGAATAGAATCGAACCATAATCACAGAACTCGTCCGCCATTTTGTTTTTTCTCTAGCAAAAATATCATAATGTATTGTCACCGGAATTATGAACACCTGCCAAATTTCACGTTAATCGGACAACTAGAAGTGGGTCAAAATTCACTTACAAGATTTGAAAAACATACATACATATATACATACATTCAAATGTCAAGTTAAATGAAAACTTGTAAGAAACAGCGCAAATATTGTTTTAGCGTATTTGGCTATTTATATATGGCAGTTATGCCGTTTAAAATTTAAATTTGTAAATTGAAAAGTAAGAATATTCAATATTCGCATAAAAAAGCTCAAATTATTTTTCATATGCCTTTAGACCATAATTATGGATATTTAGGAAAAAAATCCCTTACACAAATCTAAGGGCAAAGATATTTTTTTAATAGCTGATATTGGCATACTTGATAAAAATTTTACCCTTTTTCCAATCGTACGTAGTAAAAATTCTGGATTTTGCTGCAATATTTTGTATTTCCAGCGAAATTTTTAATTTTTTCGCAAAATCTTACATTTACTTTTGAAATTTTGCATTACACCCAATTAAACCAGATTATAAATAAGCAAAGATCCCGGGATCGATCCTTGGCCAGAGCAGAGATTTTGTATTCGTGGATTTTGATCATGAACTCCGTCCCCAAAAACACCCACATAACAATTTTGAATGGAATCGAACCATAATCACAAAACTCGTCCGCCATATTGGAGCCGCCATTTTGTATTTTCTATAGCAGTTATTCCATAAAGGCGCGTTCTCAGAGCTCCGTACTGTCGCCGCGACAGCTCCTCCCCCCCGCTGAATTATAACCTATTTCAGTGATCCTCACGTGTGTGGCATTGTAGCTGTTGCCCAGTTTTCCATTTTGTATTTTTATTTAACAATAACCCAACTCTCATCTTCCTAAATAAGCGATTTAATAATGGAAACGAGAAACTTATTAGTATTTTACTATCTTTGGCGAAAATCAAGAACCAAACAGAAGACAAAAAGAATACCAGTAAGAAGAGGTATTAATAAAACACACACACACCCAATTAAATTATTGTATTTGTATAACTATATAAATTATTGCTATTATAGATTTTTTGTATCACCAACTATTATTGAATTTCTCAATTTCCGCTGCAGTTAAATTTGAATTGAATTTAACTCCAGATTCATGCTCGATGACTACAGGAAGCATCTTGTGCCATTTCCCATTAAATTACTCCCATTAAATTACTGCTCACTCAGCAAGTCTAGGAAATAAAATCACGTTTATTTAATATGGATAATTCCACAACATAGCAACAAGTACTGACATTTGAAGTAAAACAGATCCCAAAATCACCAGAAATGTATGACAAAAAACACTTTCAAATCAAATAAAAAATATAACCACAAAAATAAATAACACCAAACACCACGATTTGTAAACAAAAAGTGGAGTGTGAAGTGTAGTTGAATTAATTCAATTACACGGCTTGCAATCCAGCGACAGAAAAGTGTGGGTTAGGGGAAATCAGATGGTCGTTTCTGATTGGTTCTAAAACTGTCGCTGGCGACAGTACGGAGCTCTGAGAATGGGCCTTGGCATTGTCACCGGAATTATGAACACCTGCCAAATTTCACGTTAATCAGACAACTAGAAGTGGGTCAAAATTCACTTGCATGATTTGAACTACGAATGAATGTTTAGTAAAAAAAGCTTGTTATAATGCAGGAGCAGAGATAGAACTAGTAACTAGGAAACATTGTTATTTTTATTTTCAATGGAATGGAATATTCGATGTGACCCGATGTGACTTCCATCCTCCATGTCGTTTTATTGTAGTCAAATTTGCTCATGAGTTTGCCAATAAAAATGCTAAAAATCTTCGAAAACAATGGCCGGTAAACTGCTGCGGATCTGGTAATTTCAGAAATTCGGCTTTTGTATTCGAACTGAAAACATTGCGCGACAAGCTCTTGACTCTATAAGCAATTATTTGTTACTTTTCAGCGCATTTGAATCAAAGCATGTCTTCAAAAAGGTTTTTTATTATTTATTTTGTGTTTATTTTTCAATTCATAGTAAATATTACTGGAAATACAGAATACCGGAATTTATTAACATGTGCCTTGTTAGCTCAAGTGGCTGGAGCATCTGCCTCGTAGTCCAGAGATCGTAGGTTCGAATCCTACAGAAGTTATTTAAAAATGTGTTTTTTTAACTATCAGTAGTTGGGAAAAGCACTATTTTTCGTAACGAGCGGATTTCTGCGGAACGAGCGAAGGGAATGATACTCATTTCCCACGAGTATGATGTTTGCAGCATGAGCCGTAGGCGAGTGCTGCAAATCATACGAGTGGGAAATTACCATTCCGTGTGAGTTATACACTAGGTATACTTTTTCTACGGCTTTAACATAAAATAGTGAAATGAATTTACAACAGAAACTTGAACTCCAATTTTAATTTCCATTTACAATTGACAAATTGGTAACATATTGAATAACTGCACAATATTCCTATTCAATTTTTTTTTAATTTACTTATTCGCAATATTTATAGTTATATTGTTACAATGATTAAATGTGCATTTGGGCATTGCAATGGCCCATTTGATTTTTCTTCATTTTTAAAATTATATGACATTGAAGTAGATGGCAGGTTTTCAGATTTATTAATCGAACTCACAATTTTATTGGCGATGTCATATTTATTTTTCATTGACTCGTCAATGTAACTCTCCGCAACTGAGGTGATATCTTCGCCAGCGTCTATTAGGATTGTTGCTGATGATCTCCTGAAGCAATGACCAGTGTATAGTTCAGGATTTGGAAGTTTCAAGTATTCAGCTATTCGTTTTCCCGTATAACCAATTTTATTAATACCAACTCTATGTACTGAGAATTTTCCTTTTTGATAATTTAGAAAAAGATAATCTTGTCCAACGTGTCCAGGACGAAGCTTCTTATAAATATCATAAAAAACACCTGTTATTGTGTGGAACCCAAATCTCTACAATCTGTTGTTTTCATTTTGTAAAGTTCATCCCTTCTAGAAGCACCCATAATCCCCATGATTAAAAGGACCTGAAAAAAAATTAAATAATAACCTATTGATTATAAAAAAAAATTGTTCACTGCGTGGGCTCGAACCTTCAACTACGAGTTTTAGGGAGAAATGGGTGAGTATTGTATTGCTGAGCTACTTTGCTTAATGTCATCGAGGGTGCAGACATGTTGTAAGTAATGAAGATGTATTTGTGATTTTTTCCAAGCTGAGCCAATTCACTCAAAAAGATAATAACTTACCAAGTAAATGAATGTGATCCGGAGAGTTTTTTATAAACTTATCGATTTCATCAGTGGAGAAAATTTTCGATTTCTTCGGCCTGTTTCCGTTTGATTTTTTTTAGGAATGCTCTACGTTTTGAATAGTTGCCAATGTCTATAGTTCTGTTGATATTTATCATGGTCCTTAACATGGAATATTGCGCCCATAAAGTTGAGGATTTAAATTTCTGAGACAATTCATCAAAGTATGCAAGTAATACATGTTCTGAAGTTGACGCGGTGACCTTTTCCTTTTGCCAATATTAGAAGGATTTGTAGGCTTTTTCATATTTCTCTTTCGATACTTCCGGAATCAAGTTTATACATTTGCGGCTGTAATTATGTCTGGAGGAGTTAGTTCGTCAATTTCACTGCTCATCATACCTTTAAACTTTGACAAGTTTTGATGAAACTGAATTGACAGATGTCTTCAGTTTTCCTGGTTTTCCATGGGAGACGTGATTTAATGACCAACAATAACACAATGACTTCATTTTGTTATCAGATAAGGAAATGAAATTGAAAACATACAATGTACTTCATTGTTTAATCAAAAACAGATAAAAAAATGCAGTTTAGTATTATAGCCGTAGAAAAAAATTATTTTAATATTCAATGACTATACCAAAAAGCATGGGGTGCTTTTTGGTTACGTATCTTTGAGAAACATAACACTTTTAATTGATTTCAACAAAACACCCCAAGCTTTTTGGCAGAGTCGTTGAATGTTAAAATTATTTTTTACTTTTTAGTGTTCTTTAGTTTATTAAAATATAATTTATTTTTTACTTTTTTGTCTTATAATACTAAAATATTATACTAATTTAAATTTAAAAAAAAGTTTGTGTGGGGTTTTGAACCCACGCTCCCTTTCAAGAACTAAACTTAAACCTTGCGCCTTAGACCGCTCAGCCAATGGAAGTTGGCTAAAATGTCAGCTGGGGTCAATATCACCAATTGTTCAAATTGTGTTATTAATATTTATAATTAGTTTTTACCATATATATTATGTATTAGATTTGAATAAAATTAAATCTTCATGAAATGTACAAAGAATATAATAACAATAAAGAAGTACTTCAAGTAGTTTAGCCTTAAATTTGTAACAAATTTTATTCCTGTATTTTTTGCAACTAATTTAAATTTGCTTTTCATCACCAAATTTTACTTTTCGCAACTGGTTATGAAAAGTAAAACATTTGATAACGTCAACGAGTTTTAAAAAGTGTTACTTCAAATGTCAAAATTAGAAAAAAAATATTGTATGATACATTTAAAGTGTTTTTACACTTGTATCATTATTTTTGCTATCTGTATTGACCCATTGCCGAGTACGTTCATTAAAAGTATTGTTTTAACTATAAACAGTTCTTGTAAATATACCAGGACCGTAATGGGATCGTTTTTGTCTGTGAGTTTTGCAACTTTTATGTTTTTCGATTTTTATATAGGCAATTTCTGGTGAAATAATCTATTTTGACGAGCTATACATACTGTTAAGAAATATGCCTCACTTTTGAGCTTACCCTGTATGTCTGATTGGTTGATCTTCATCCACTTCTGACAAATCACATGCCTCAATTAACATCTTAGCGAATTTATTGCTTTTCATTTTCATTGCGATTACCGTATGTTAGACGTAAAACATCGCGTATGTATTTTTAGTTCTTATAAATAGAACAATTTAGCAATGATTTCTTAAAGTCAACGGGTAATCAGTCATTCCCAGGGACTGTTTGTTTATTTTTAAACAGCCACCCTTCATTCGAGGGGGCTTCGAATAGGGATAATTAGAAACGGCGAGAATGGATATTAAATAGAGAAAAAGATGTATTTTTGGGAATGGTTTGAATAATTTGCGGCAGCTGTTTCGCCATTGAAATGTGTGTGTAGAGAGCATGTTGTGTTCCCGTTTTATTTATGCCTATATCTGGTTGGAGCGGACAAGAAGACTCAATTCAAAACGCAGGGTGACGGTAGTTCCCTTCCGAATGTTTTGACAGCGTTAAGTCTAAACGGAAATGACTTTTTAAAAGCGAGAAATGTGTGTTTGTACATTAGAAGGTTAAGTTGTCTCTTAGAAGAGAATTTTGAAGACCTTGTGGTTGAGTTACTATTCAAAATCCATTTCGATTCACTCCAAAATACCAAAACTTGAACATCTAAATTGATGTACCTATTTGAGAGACGAGAGATAATAAACCGAAAGACAAAATCCAAGCTTGTATTTTCTCCTGAAAAGCCGATTCAACTATGACCTCAGATCTCAGGAAGAGCAATCACTACGAAATCATCAATATATACAGGGTGACTTACGTAGGCCATGCATCAGAGGTTTTAGCCCTACAGCTATACAGGGTGTGCCAAAAGTCGATACGATCTTTCTTATTTTGAATGGAAACCCACATTTTTATTACAAGCTTTCATTTAACTTCACATATGTATGGTATTAATTCCGGAGACAATGCATTATGGAATTTTTGGTAGAGAAAAAATAAAATGGCGGCTCCAATATGGCGGACGAGTTTTCGGGGACAGAGATAACGAATGTTTTGTCAAAATTTATAAATTCAAGAATGCAGCTCCAATATGCCGACGAGTTTTGTTGTTATAGCCCGATTCCAATGAAAATTGGTGTGTGAGGGTTTTTGGGGTCGGAGATCGTGATTATTTGTCAAATCCACGAATTTCACGATGGCGGTTCCAAGTTTTCTGATTTTAACCCGATTCCATCCAAAATTGGTGTGTGGGGGTTTTTGGGGTCGGACATAATGATGTTTTTTGTCAAAATTAATCATGGTGGCTCCAAGATGGCGACATGTTTTGTTATAATGGCCCAATTCCATTCATAATTGGTATGTGGGTTTTTTGGGGTCGGATATTATCAATTTTTGTCAGAATTCAATAAGTTGACGGATTTCCAGGAACAACTAAAAAAAATTAAATAAAAATAATAATAAAAAATTAAGATCATTTTTATTTTGTTGATCAGTTCTCTGAATGCTGGCAAATGAAATTTATTTTGAGAAACCTCTCCATTTGCTTTATTAGGAATTTAATGAAGTTTCCCTATGATCAAACATTTATTTTTTCTATTTTTTGTTCCACCCACTACAATTGGTTTCTTGAATCACAAATACTTTAAAATACATTATAAGAAGTGTTAGTATAAAAATTGTCAACACATTCCAAAAGTGCTTCAGTAATTGAAAAGGGAAACATTCAGTCGCAGATGATTCCACATCTGATTTTATGAACATCCTGTTTATATTTTCAACAAATCAATGCTTCAGTAAGTTTTTTTCTTCTGGTTTTAGGAAGGAGGAGCCTCGTGATTTTGACGTTAGAAGTAACGTGGGTTTTTTTACTGAAGAATAATGAATAAAATAGTTACATTGGTTTTTTTTCATGATGAAAGTATACAAATTTTTATTTTATTCTGTGTCATTATTTCGTATTTGTTGTTGGTTATTAATTATCTATGATGAAGAATTGAATAAAAATTTTTACAAACAATTTTTTAAGACAAGCTTTTATATAAATGCACTAAAAAGGAAAAAATATTTTCTTTAATTGTTTGACCTATGTATGTTATCCTGTAAGTAGCAGATTCAAAAACTTGCCGCGAATATAAAAAAGGTATCCTTGCGCGGCAAAAAATTGAGTTTTTGACAATTTTTCAATGCAACATTTGAAAATCGCCTACGCCCCTATGGGATAAAATGTGACCATCGATGGGACATCGGAAGTTAGCCTGGACTTCCAGTTAACTGCTCCGTGAATTTGGTACGTAATTTTGAACGACTTGCGAGATAAAAAAAATTCGTAAACTACTACGGCGCAATTTTTTTTAGAAAAATTGACATGTGAAAAACTCTAATAGATAAGTTAACATAACTCAGGTTGTCCAAACTCAGAATTAGAAGGGCAATCGAACCATTAAAAAAAGAATAGGTTTCCATTTAAAATAATAAATTCAATACCGACTTTTGGCACACCCTGTATATAGCTGTGGGACTGAAAATATTTTAGGTAGAAAGGACATGATCGATCATAACGTCATACCAAATTTCAACTTTCTAATCCCACTGCAAATTGAAAAACTTCTAATGCTGATCCTATGTAAATCACCCTGTATATATATATATATATATATATATATATATATATATATATATATATATATATACAGTGTCACACATAAAGTTCGCAACATATGGAAAAAAAAATTATTAATAGATATAATGAAAATTTGACTTCGCAGTTAGTTTGTGCTTGAAAAATGACTATAACAGCCTCTTTCCGTTTGTCATGTGCCACTCTAAACCTGTCAAATTTGACATTTTTTTCAAAAATCCTCAAAAAATCGTTTTTTTTGGAAATTTCGAAAAATGCCAAAGAAAAAAGTTGCTCAGTTTTCAATTTTATACCTTTGCTCCAAATTTGAACTCTCTACTGTCACTTCGACTTTTTTCCAATTTTTTTAAATTTTCGTTTCTTCCGATCTACCGATTTGAACGAAACATAATTAAAATTCCATAATTTTGATAGATTCGAGACTTCAATGTCATATCTTGCCTAGAAAATACCCACATTGGCCTGTTATCAGAAAAAAAATAAATGCACCTTCAGAAATTCGTCTTTGTTGTTGCAAAATTCATCTAGTTTTTTCATTTCATTGTGAAACTGTTTCGGATTTTCAATGTATGGACGTTAATATGTCAGTAATCGAATAAACGAATTTCTCTTCATTCTTATTACACTCGTATTTCTTTTTTTTTTAACAGATTTGTATCCCGTTAGCTGCAGATGAGTTCAAAATATATTGATGTAGTTTACACCCAACAGTGTGACTGTTGAATGTAAACTGTTAGATGTAATTTTCGAGCAAATAATAATTTTTCGCAACATTTTTTGAATTAATTTCATAAATCTCATATTCTTTATTTTCACCATTAGATGTGTGAAAAACATTAAACCAAAATAACTATAACCAAATTCACAACAAAACATCGTAACATTCATTGATTTATCTCAATAATCTTATAAAGGACAGGTGTTCATCATTCAGTATGCCGTCCTTCCCGTTCTATACAAATTATAGTCCTTTCATTCACAGACTTTGTGGCATTTTTAATACATAGGGGATTTATGTTAGCACAACACTCCCGAATGGTATTCTCTAAATGTTCTTTGTTTGCAAATGGTCTGTGCTTATACACTTTTTGTTTCAGATAACCCCGTAGAAAAAATTCCATTGGAGATAAGTCCGGTGAACTTGGTGGCCAATAATCTTCCAATCTCGTCTCTTTGCCCCTAAACATCTGACTGAGACACTGTTTCACTTCTACCGTGGATCGGTGCCTGTCAAGCTGATTCCACAAATTTCGTCTAACATTTAGAGACAGATTATCCAAAACTTCAGACAACTGATTCATAATGAAATTTCTGTATATGTCTGCGTTCAAATTTAATAAAAACTTTTTAACAAAAAATTAAACCGACGAAAAAATCAACTGAAAAGCAAAAAATAAAATAAACCTTCTTAGTCTAAATGATAATTGAGCTCCTAAACTAATGTAAGTAACTGATTTTGAGTCGGTGCCAAACAAACAATTATCGAAGATCATTATCTATGAAAGAAGTTATCAAAACGCAGCCGTGCATCTCGCTGCCATCATTTTACGCTTCACCCAATTCAATTGCTAGTTTGTTTGGCTCCGACTCAAAATCAGTTACTTACATTAGTTTAGGAGTTCAATTATCATTTAGACTAAGAAGGTTCATTATTTTTTCGTCGGTTTAATTTTTTGTTAAAAAATTTTTATTTTTCAATTTTTTGTGGCTAAAATCTACCAATTACTACCTACTTGTTTTTTGATTACTTCCAAAATACTTACTTACCCACCTTACTTCAACTATTACCAGTTAAATAATATGATTATCTACTTTTACTATTTGTTGTAATATAAATTATTTTCGTTGTTCTGGTTGGTTTATTTCATTACTTTGTATATCATTCCATCCTCTCATAAAATATACGGATTTTGACGGAACAAGAATAATGTCAGTAGCGATCTGTCATTGTCAACTACGTATGTGTGTGCTAATGTTCACTAGTGAAAAATCAATTATCCCCTATTTTTCTACCCGTAAGGGTGGCTAATTCCTTTCGAAATCCAAATATAAGGTATATCCTATCTATTAAAAAAAGAATCATCCAAATCGAAGAACCCAGTACAAAGTTATGCCTGATAGAATCGGTTAACGGACCAGAATTCAGAGGGTGAGTGATCAATATCCTTCATTTCGCTACCCTTAGGGGTGGATTTCGTCTTTTAAATTCAAATGGGACCAAAGTCGAAGTACACCCTATCCACTGAAAAAAGAATTATCGGAATCGGACGCCTCAGTAAAAAGTTATGCGTGATCATACATAAAAAAATATGATGGAAAAACATAAAATATACGGGTCGAATAGAGAACCTCCTCCTTTTTGGTTTCGTCGGTTAAAAATATGCTCCAATTATTTGGTTATGTAATAAACCACACCACACATTTGTCTTGAATGTTCTGTTCGACGTGAAAGTTGCCTCGTCTGTCCATAAAATCCTGTAGGGAAATGTGATATCATTGTCTCTCTCACCTTGGAACCAAAATGAAAATCCTACTCGAATATCGAAATCTCTTTCTTTAAGAGTGTGTATGAACTGGCTCATAGGAATGGAAATTATTTTTGTGCATAATTCTTCTCACAGTTTCTCTGCCAACCCCTGTATTTTCACTTATACTCCTAATATTAGTTTTTCCATTTTCAACAACGCTCAAACAAACATTGAGTTGTTCTTCTTCATTATACCTTATTGGATTATGTGGTTTTTTGAAACGATTGTCCACAGAGCCAGTTTCTTTGAATGTTTTCAATATCCTTCCCACGGTACTAAAGTGAATATTTCTTCCTGGATGCCGGTGATTGAAAATACAAGCAACATCTCGATATGGCACATTCTCACCACATAGAAAAACGATTTCCACTTTGTCTTGTGTTGATAACATTGTACATAAAACTTATTTGTGAATTATAAATGTACGAAAATATGTACACAAAACAACTCGATTTATTAAACGCAATAATTTGACATTAACCAAAACTAAAAATTTGTTTCAAAAGCCTACTAAGGGAAAATTTTATTTCGATTCGATCAATTGTACTATTTTCTTCCCGAGATGTTGCATTAGTCTTGTATTGTTTAAAATAACGAAATTTTATATCATGTTTAGTACAAATCGCTAGAACGAAATTCTTTTGAAACTGTAGGTCATTGTTTAGTTTACAGAAAAGTATGATATTTCGGGTTTGTTTGTAACTGAATGTGGGTATTTTCTGGGCAAGATATGACATTAAAGTCTCGTATTCATCAAAATTGTGCAATTTGTATCATGTTTCGTTCGAATCAGTAAAGCGAAAGATTCGAAAAATTAAAAAAAATGGAAAAAAGTCGAAGTGACAGTAGAGAGTCCAAACATTGGAGCGCAGGTATAAAATTGGAAACAGCAACTTTTTTCTTTGGCATTTTTCGAAATATCCAAAAACACTGATTTTTTGAGGATTTTCGAAAAAAATGTCAAATTTGACAGGTTTAGAGTAGCACATGACAAAAGGAAAGAGGCTGTTTTTTACTCATTTTTCAAGCACAAACTAACTGCGAAGTGAAATTTTCATTATATCTATCAATAAAAAAAACTTCCATATGTTGAGAACTATATATATATATATATATATATATATATATATATATTGGACTGAAATTATTATACAGTGCGCTTTCGTAAAGTACTGACTAAATTCATTTTTAGCCAAACTATCCATTTCTGAGGAATCTCCTGAAACAGGTCGATTTTTAATCTCAATTTGCCACATTTATAAGGAAAAATTAAATATACAGGGTGGTGTCCTCTTTTTTAGAAAATGTCCAAATGTTACATCTACCGAATTGAAATCACTGGCTTGTATCTCATTCTTATTAATCAATATCAGATCGCTTCGTAACAAAATTGATGACATTACTTTATTGATTGCTGCTCAAAATGAGTGTGCACGAGCAACAGCTCTGATCTTCAATGAGAGACACGAAAACAGAAACGTAACTCACAAGTGAGTATTAGGAAAAATGGTTATAGAAAAAGGTTTTGGTATTTTTTGATCATTCTAGATATATCTTGGATCTTGTGGTGAAATTCCGTGAGACTGGATCAGTCGCCAATAAAAAAAGAATAGGATGGCGTCTGTTACAAACGAGATCAATCAAATAGAAGTTTTAGGACAAGTTGCAGTTGACCCAACTTTGTCTACACGGCAACTCAGTAGCAATAACAGGCATATCGAGAACTTCCATAATGAGGGTGCTAAAATTGCACAAATTTCATCCGTATAAGTTGCATCTTCACCATGAACTGAATCAGGATGACTACGACAGACGATCTGAATTTTGCGAAAATGTAACAAGAATGATACAGAGGAACCACGGATTCATTAAGCATATTTGCTTCAGTGATGAGTGTTCCTTTTTTTGAACGTTAGTGAACAGACACAACTCTCGCTATTGGAGTCAGAACGACCCCCACCTACTTAGAGAAGAGCACACACAATGGCCTCAAAAGTTGAATGTGTGGGCAGGGATTCTGGGTAATAAAATCATTGGCCCAATATTTATCCAAGGTGATTTAAATGGTGCTATTTATTTGGATATGCTGCAGAATCTAATTGAACCACTTATTTTGGATGCTGTTAACACGGACCTTGATGATGATGGTAATCCAAATCTATTGGCAGATAACATTCATTTCCAGCAAGATGGGGCACCACCTCATTTCCTATTACAGGTGAGAGAATGGCTATCCCAAACGTTTCCAAACAAATGGATATGTCGTCGAGGTCCAATAGAATGGCCAGCACGTTCGCCGGACTTGGCACCCAATGATTTTTTTCTTTGGGGGTCATTTGAAATCCGTTATTCATAAAACTCAACCTACTGACCTGAACGATTTTGAAAGAAGAATTATAACTGAATGCCAGGCAATTACCAGAGAAACACTTTCAAAGGTGCAGAAGGCATTTGAAAATAGACTCTACTACTGTCTGGGAGTTAATGGCAGTCATTATGAACATCTTTTGTGAATAATTGTTTGATAATCTATTTCGTATAATTTATTTACTCACAATTCACCAATGTAGCATTTGAACTCGAATATCTCGAGCACGCCTTTTTCAAATTCAGAAAATTTTGCACTGCTAGTATCAAAATTGAATTACATCACAATGATGTATGATGTATTAAAATTATAGAGGGGGTTGCTCTGGGGAGTAGGAGGTTGAAGTATAACATATCTTCTTCTCGTCAAATGGTGCCCCCCTCCAAACAAAAATCGACGTGTCTCGGCGATTTTTTGTAAAATAATTTTTCTGGGAGTTATTGAGGGTGGATAGTCGTAATAAGTGGACCACCCGGTACAAGTTTATATTTACTCTGGCTTTGTCAATAAGAATTATGTTCTTCGATAATAAAGCAACTTTGATTTGATTGATTTGACTAATGACGTAGGCGACAATTTTTTCAAATGGAACACCCTATATATTATTCAATTTTCGGAAACTCCATGGAAAGCTGATTTCAAAAATATTGGTGTACATAAAAAACAAAGATGCAAACTTACTAAGAAATATTATTAGAATTATGGATAATAAATTCAATTCAATCACTCACCGTATGGAATCTCATATAATTAACTTTTCCCCCAACACCGTGAATATATCACTTCAAAAATGGCCAACTAAACCACCATAATGCCGACAATATATTCCGTGAAAACAAATCGAAGAAAAACGTTTCGGACGCTCGGCGTCTCTACGCCTTCCCATTCCCCAGTCGACTGGATCATCTGTTTAATTCTATTTATTTTCTCTCTCACGGCACGCCACCAACAATATATTCACGTGCAAGTGAGTGATATACGGGGCGATACCCTAGTGACACCTCTCATCATCATTTCTTGCAAATGGGACGTTAAATGCACTACAGAGAAAAAGAAGATCGAGCAGAATGCGCGCGTGACGTCGCGACGCATCAACGAAAAAAGCGTGCGGGAATTCCGCTTTTTTTGGTTGTTGTATTGTTTCGGTTTCTTTTGAAGAGAAAGTGTCGTGAAATCGCTGGAATGCAAAGAAAGAAGGAAGGCTAACATGTTTAACACCTACATATTTTTTGGTACGTAGAGAGAGAGAGAGAGAGAGAGAGAATATGTTTATTGTTGCTAAGAGTTATCTCTTGTTAACAAACACAATGTTATACATTAAGATTATCGATAATCAGTCAATTTACAAATTTTATACAGCTTATTTTAAAATTATAACAGACATTAGCATTAGACATTGTAAATAGTTAAGTTTTCACAATAACATTAATAAAATGTAATATAATACAATAAAAGAACATAAATAATATAGATTAAACAGATAATATAAAAAGATGGAAAGATTGGTATACTTAATAAACTAGGATATCACAGTGTGTCATTAAAGTAATCTTGTAGATTATAATAGGCTTTATCACTCAATATGCTTTTTGTTTTTTTTTTAATAGTTTTAGCGATGTTGTTTCTTTAATTTCTGTTTATGGTTTGGGTGCAGTGTTTGTGACTTCATAATTAGCTCTGTTCTTGTGGATTATGGTCACTGTTTCCATTATATATATTGAAATGACTGTTAATATTCGATGCTCAAGAAAGAGGGGTTTACATGAATCTTGCCTCTTGGCCTTACAAAGATATCTGATGGCTCTTTTCTGTAAGACAAAGACTGACTGCATAAGTGTGTTACAGCAACCTCCCCAGAAGGCTATACCATACCGCAGTTGGGAATCTATCAAGGCGTAGTACACAGCCTTAGCATTGGGAAAACCTAGCTCTTTCACAACATTTCTTAGCGCGTAACATCCAGATGCTAATTTTTATTGAGATGTCTGATGTGTTCGTCAAATTTTAGATTTTTATCTAGATGGACTCCTAGAAATTTCGATGTGGTGCTGTTTTCGATAGTGTTTGTTCCTAAAGAGATATCTGAAAATGTACATTTGAATGCTATTACATTGTTTTTTTGGTGTTAAGTGTTAGGAAATTAGAATCGCACCAATCTTTTACTTTAATCATATCTGCACTCATTCTGGTATGCAGCCTGTCTTTGTCTTTGTCATGCCATATTAATGTAGTATCGTCGGCAAAGATAGTGAGTTTTCCTGTATTGGGATGTTAGTCAGATCGTTGATGTATAGGAGAAACAGGACGGGACCCAGAACAGAGCCTTGGGGTACGCCATATTTCACATCACTGATATTCGAATCCGAAGACGTCCTTACAATTTGCTTTCTTGCAGTGAGATATGATCTTATCCAAGCATGACTGTTGTCCCTAAAACCGTATCTGCTGAGTTTTTGCAGTAGTATATCATGGTTGACATAGTCAAATGCCTTAGAGAAGTCACATAGAACCGCTGCAGTTGTTTCCGCGTTGTTGATTTCATTATAAACTGTCTGCAGGAGAGCAAATATGGCATCGGATGTATTTTTGTTTTTTTGGAAGCCAAATTGACGTGCACTCAGTATATTGTTGTTGTCTACAAATTCCATGATTCTCCGTTTTACTAGTTTTTCAATTATTTTAGCTAATGTTGGGATAAGGGATATTGGTCTGAAGTTCGCCGGTTCATCTTTATTGCCACCTTTGTGGATCGGGATCACTACCGAGGTTTTGAGGAAATGCGGAAAGAGTACCTCTGTGAATGATCTATTAATAAGTACGACCAGGACATTAAGTGCATCGTCAGGAAGATTTTCAAATATTTTTATGGAGATGTCATCTAAACCAGAGGCCTTTTTGTTTTTTATGTCTCGGATTACCTCTTTCAATTCAGTTAGATTAGTGCTGTTCAAAGAAAAGGAATTTTTTATATTGACACTTTCTAGGTAAATTAATGGGTCATGAGTTGGAGTGATGAGATCATTAAGTTTTTCGGCTATGGAACAGTAAAAATTGTTTAAGGTTTCCGGCTTTAAGTTCAGATCAGTTGGAGTTGCTTTAACCTCTTTTCCCCTAAGTTCATTTATTATTGCCCAGCTTTCTTTAGCTTTGTTGTCAGAATCGTCTATTCTTTTATTAAAATATGCGTTCCTCATAGCTCTGATGATTTTCCTGTATATTCTCCTATAATTATTGAAATAATTATGGAAAAAGATATCATCAGTGAATTTTCTGATGTGATGAAGTGACCTAAGGTTTCTAGACGAGATTTTTATGCCTTTTGTGATCCAAGGTTTGAGTTTTTTCTTATTTACTCTGATTTTAGGAAATGCTATTTGAAATTTATTTACAATTTCTTCGTAGAAGGTTTCGAAGGGATCTTCTGCTAGCAGTAGGTTAGACCATGTGATTTCTGAGCATTTGTGATAAAACCTATTCTTTGTACTATAAATTCTTCCATAGTTATGTTTTTTGGTATTTCTATGAATCAGAGTGATTGTGGTATATATAGCTTCGTGGTCTGACAAACCAGATGGCAAAACTATACATGAGGTAGTAGAATCGTCAATATTTGAACAGACATAGTCAATCATAGTTGATGAGTACTGTGATATGCGAGTAGGAGATGTAACATAATTTGAGATGTTGAATGTAGTATAGGTTGAATAAACGTTTTCGATAGAAAGTGGTCGTTTTAAAAACCTGTTTCCAACAATACGTTTCAAACTGACGATATAATTGATGAGATTTCTTGTCCTTGGATTATAATCTCCAAAAAAATGTTTTTGTGGGTTAGAGGGCAGGTACGAGACAACAACGCAAATTTTATGCCGACGTTTCGTCCATACATTTAGACTTCTTCAAGGCTTTGTACCTTTTTGACCCTGAAGACGTCTAAATATATGGACGAAACGTCGGCATTAAATTTGCGTTGTTGTCTCGTACCTGTCTTCTAACCAACGATTCGAAACCATCAATGAATTTGTCGAAAAAATTAGAATCTAGGGAATGTGTGTCTAAAAAATTTTGTCATTTGAAAAAAAAAGACTTTTTTACAATTAGTGGTTTTGGAAATATCAAACCTAAGTAGGTACTCAACTAGACGGAAAAAACTTCTTATAATATTTTTTACTCATCATTCATGTCCATCAGACTCTAGAGGCAAAAATAAAAATTCTTCTGAAAAATCAAATGTACCAATTTGTCGTCTCAAAACTATGTAATCATACTCAGAATCGTCCCTAGAATTAAAAAAAATATACACGGTGTTCCAATTCCATATATTAAAAAATAAAACGCAAATTACCATACCAAGTATTAAAATTAGCAATGACACAACAAGGATACTTTAAATTCATCAAGGTTGAGCTACAGAAATTAATTAAGGAAAAAAAAATTTAAAACCAACTATTGCCGAGAAACAATCTCAAAAAACTAGTTAAAAAACCTAATATACTCTCGAACTCGGACATAATTTACCTAAATTCTCAAAGTATAATTAAAAATAGATATGAAATCCAAGAGAGTATAAGTTGCTATAAACCAAAATTAATACTACTTCGTGAAACAAGACAAACAGATTATATTGAAGATAGTGAAATAAAAATTGAAAACTATAATCATGTTCGGTGCAATTCAGTAAGTAGACATACGGGAGGTGTGATACTTTCACAATATAAAACATTTAAACTAAGAGATAATTATTGGTGTAAAGTATTGAAAATTAATTTTATATCTGCAATATATCTAATTGGATATTTGTACCACTCACCCTCAAGTTCTGAAGCCACATTTATCGAGAATCTTGAAGAAATGTTTGATATTTTATTTTGTGCTAAATACCGTTGTGTGTTTGTTGGCGATTTTAATATTGATTGGTTGGCAGATTCGTTTTATGGTAAAAAAATTAAAAATTTTGCAAAGTGTCACAGAACCTACGCGAGTTACAGATATTAGTAAGTCATTGATTGATTACGTGATAACCAATATCGATGAAAATAATATAGTGGCTGAAGTACATGACTGTCCAAAAATAACTGATCACTCTATTATTTCAGTCAATTTGTATAATGGAAACTTCAGGAAATTTAGAAAAATCAATAATGAAATTTTAGACAGTATTAAGACCAGTCTTTTAATACACAACTTTAATTTAACTACTGTTGACGATGACACAATTTACAATGAAATTCTGGAGACATGTGAAACTGTAATTAATAGTATTGCCCCTATTGAAATATGTAAGTACCGATCAAAATTACCTTGGTTTGACTATGCGATATATGATTCAATCAAGATTTTAAATCATGTAGTAACAGTAATAAACAAGATAAATGGGAAATTTTCAAGCTATTGAGAAATTATGTTGTCAATATTTTAAAGCAAAAAAAAGAACTATATTATTTTGACAATATTGACAGATCTAGACATAATCCCAAAGAAATGTGGAGAACCTTGAAGAAACTGGTTAACAATAAGGGCCAAGATGTCTACAATTGCATATGCTTTGATTCTAATGTGAATAAAAAAATGGTAACGAATAGTGGATTGTATTAATGATATTATACAAAATATTAGCATACGGAACGTTGGCATAATGTAAACAATAATTAAAATTTTAAATTCGAAAACTTTGAAATGCTCTCTATGCAAGAGTTGCGAAAAATAGTTAGTAGCTTAGACAATAAATTTTCTGTATATGAAACGCTAAACTGTAAAATGATCAAAGAAGTATTTGAAACCATTGGTCATATTATACTGATTTAATTAATACATCTCTGCACACAGGAATAATACCCCAAAAGTTGAAAAGTAGTACTGTTATTCCTATTCCAAAAATAGCTAACACCAATAAATCCGATGAATTTCGTCCCATTAATACTTTGCCCCCAATTGAAAAAATCTTGGAAGTTGCGGTCTATGACCAGTTATTACATCACGTCAATCAAAATTCAATTTTAATAGATAATCAATCGGGATTCCGAAAAAATTCTCATGTGAAACAGCATTACAGCTCACAATATGTAATATTAAAACTAACTTAGATAGCCAGAAACATGTTATTGCTGTATTTCTGGACCTAAAGAGAGCGTTTGAGACAATTGATAAAGGAATTATGTTGTTGAAATTTATACAGTATGTGACTGATGGAAAGGTGTTAGAGTGGTTCAGTGATTATTTAAAAAATAGGAAACAGAAAGTCCATTTTAAAGAAACACTATCGAACGAAATAGATATTGATGTGGGTGTCCCTCAGGGTAGCGTGCTGGGTCCTCTTCTTTTTGTTTTATATCTGAACGATATTGGACTTTTCGCTGAATCGGAGTTCATAAACCTCTTTGCTGATGATACGTTGCTTTGTTGTAGTGATATGAAACTAGATATAGCTGTTCATAAAATGAACATGATTTTACTTCACCACAAAATATAAATATAGTTCCCCTGGAAATTAACGGTATAAACCTCAGAATAAATAATGAAAAAATTGAAATTGAGTCAACGGTCAAATACCTTGGTTTTCAACTGGACAATGTTTTGAATTTTGACAATAATTTTGAATATATCCATAAAAAAATATCGAAAAAACTATATTTCTTCAGTAGAATACCACAACATTTGTCAATACAGTCCAAAGCTACAGTTTACGATACTATCATTCAACCACACTTTGATTATTGTGCGTCTATATTATCCTTATTCAGCCTCAATAAATTAAATATGCTACAAAAACTATAAAATCGAGGGATGAGGGTAACCTTGAAAACAAATCGTCTTACTCCCGTAAAAAGTATGCTTGATTGTTTAAATTGGTTGTCAGTTGAAAGTAGACTCTACTACTTCACAATGATTCTAGTATTCGAAATTGTAAATGGTATGGCACCTAAATATTTTAAACACTACCTCAACTTGAATAAAAACATTCATACTTACAACACTAGACATTCAAATAATATACATATAAACAGAACGGCAGTCACAAGTACCATAAGCTCATTATTTTTTAAAGGTTTCCAAAAATTCAATGAATTACCTGTAGTATTAAAAAAATTAACCAATTTGGAAATTTTTAAAAAAAAAATTTAAAAAAAAAAAATATAAAATAAGTAGAAGAATTAAATGCTGTAATAGTAATAGAAACTCCAATTGTATAAGTATTATTATAGATATAGTTCATTGTCATTAATCATTTATTATTTTCAATCATACGATTTCACTATTTTATTGGTCGATATAAGCAATCTATAACCAAACCAAATATTTGTATTATACTAATTATATAATTTATCTATCTACAGGTTACCTTAAATTTTTGATTGTATTACTTTGCTATGTTTAGAAATATTCTTATAAATATTTTTCACTCATAGTTATGTATATTAGGTTTCCTATTTCAAATTTTCAAATAAAGATGTTATTAAACAGTTGATAGTCCTTCAAAAAATAAACAGTCCTTAATAAGCCAGAAAAAAATATTACCCACCAAAACATGCTGTTTCGCTGTTTCCAAGAGGAATTTACCAAAAAAAAATCCAGAAAAAAAAAGGTAAGTATCTAAGTTCTGTGATATTTATCAAAGAGTGATACAGTGATGCATGCAGTGGAAATGACAAATTGTCAAAATGATTAAGGACGAAAAGGTATACTGTTGGGGTATTTTTTTTTTTTATGTTCTGGTTCCCACGAAAAGGGATATCCTGTAATGTTCAGAGAACATCGTGGGAACCAAGGGAAAGAAGGTAGGAGTTGGTGTTCTTCTTAAATTTCTGGAGGTTGTATGCCTCGGGGAACACCTCCCTAGGCAATGAGTTCCAAAGCCTCGCTGTTCGTTGGATGAACGAGTCTTTGGAAAGTGATGTTCTGCAGGTCTCCAAAGTGACCACGAAGGGGTGTGATGACTGAACTTGACGGGTTAATCTCGAAGAGACTGCCAAAGCAGGAACGATTGTTGATATTTCAGAAGAGCATCGCCCATGAAAATATCTATAAAATAGAGACAAATCGCCAACTTTTCTACGGTGTTCCAGACAAGTGAGCGAGTTTGTAAGCGAGGCATCACCGACGAGACGAATTGCCCTTTTTTGGACAGAGTCCAATAGCATCAGGATATGTTTACGTGCCGCGCTCCAAATATGGAAACAGTATTCCAGGACAGGTCGGATCTGTGCCTTATAGATCATAAGCAGCTGAGTGGGGGTGAAATAGCTCTTGGCACGAAACAAAAAACCAAGTTTTTGGGATGCACTTTTGGTAATGGACCTCACGTGATTTTCCCAGGAAAGTTTATTGCTGATAGTAATACCAAGCATCGATATGGATGACTTCAGTGGTATGGTTACTCCTGACAAAGTTATGTTAGGCACAGTGAGATCGGCTTTTCTAGAGAAAAGACATGCTTGTGTTTTGTTTGCATTGAATTCTACCAAGTTATTAGATCCCCACTCGAGAATTGTTGCTAAGTCCATATTTATATTATTAACATTTCTTCCTCGTTCATTTCTGGTTTCACGGGCTGATATAGGGGCCCTGGAAGAGAAAGCGGTATGGAGGGTACTATCATCGGCAAAGCTGTGTACTGGACATGAAGTTGCTTTCAACAGGTCGTTGATGTGAAGTAGAAATAGTGTTGGTGCGAGAATAGATCCTTGCGGGACACCAGCATTTATGAGTAGAGTGTCAGATGAAACTCCATCGACCACTACATGGAGAGACCTGTTTGAGAGAAAACTAGCAAGCAGAGAACACAGCTGAGGGGGCAAGCCATAAGACGGAAGCTTGGCGAGGAGTCCCTGGTGCCAAACTCGATCGAACGCCTTGGAGATATCTAATGCCACAGCTAAAGTTTCTCCATACTTTTCAATAGATAGCTGCCATATATGTGAGACGTAAGCGAGCAGGTCACCAGTTGATCTCTGATGGCGGAAGCCATATTGCCTATCGTTGATGTTGATGGCTTTTTCCATGACCTTTGAAATAATAGATAGCAGTGCGATAGGTCTGTAGTTGCTAGGTAGGGCCTTTTTGCCTTTTTTAGGGACTGGCTGTACTCTTGCAATTTTCCAATTGGACGGAAATACCCCCAAATTGTAAGAGTGGTTGAACAACTTGCATGGTGTCAAGAGAAACATTTATTCTCATGTATAATTCAATCATCAATTCATATTCCCGTTTAATAATCTCTGGATATACCTAAATATTTTTCTAGAGAAGTATTATCAAATTGAAAATCAACTGCATTGTTTTCACTACAAGACTGGACAAGAGGAAACATTGTCTAGGAGCGAGTTAGTGAGAGAATATATTATTCGATTTGGAGTATTGAAGATAATTTTATATTCTTCAGAACACTGAATGTTGCTTGTTATTTTTTATTTTGTTTTGATCCAACACTTTCCTAATACTTTTTATCTCGTAGATCTTAGATCGCTTAGTGATAACATCTGCCGGTCCCAAGCCCGGAAAAAAGAGGAGGGTCGTAATATGCAGTCCTATTTTTCTAAATAATTTGATGCGGAATCAAAACAACAAATTATTGGAAACTCAGTTCCATTATGTTTCACTGGATTTTTTCGGTCCATTCAACTGACTTCGAAAAAACATAATTAAAGAAAAATACGCAAGTTACATTTCAAGTGAAAGAAAAAATCTTCGCTGGCAGGTAGGTATTAGTACAGTTTCCTTCATTATGATGAAGTGAGTCACAATCTAACCACTAGTTGAATCATTTAAAGTTTATACTTTTTGGAATTCGCGAAAAATATCTCCATATTGATTCTGTAAACTTTTGAAGGTATTTCTATTAACAAATTTCACTTACCTTTGGTACCTACCGCCAAAAAACCGACCTCGCGAATTCCAGCCACACAATATACGAACACGATTCATTTCAACCACCAATAATAATACTTAATAAACCAAATACCATTTTTGTAGAGTTTTATAGAAATAACTACAATTAACAAAATCCATTATAGTTTTTGAAATGAAACAAAAACAAAAGTTTGTGTTACATATCAAACCACAGCACACTAAATATTCAAATTTTACAATAGGGAACACGCATGATGTGCCAACGGTTTGAGGATATGTGCCAACGGTTTGAAGCTGTTCAAGTCATATCTGTGACAACAAACTCGGCCGCCAAATACACGTTTAAAATCACTCGTGAATATCCCGTGAAAATACGTGGCTTCAATAGGCTGATAAAAGTGAAAATGATAATAACCTGACCAGCCTTCGGCAGTGGAGAAAGTGGTGCAAAACCTTATTAATAAACCACACGCTTGATCTGGAAATTGCATAAATACCCAGCCTGGATGCACTAACTCAGAGGAATTTACCCATCGAAGACCAAGCTTACACAGCTTTTGCTGCCGACCCTTTTTCTGGCATTGAAATCGTAGAGACAAAAACAGTAAACAGGCAAGTGCAAAACCTATTCTCTTTCTTATTAACGGCGCTGGTACAATTAAGATCCATTAGTCTGGTGGCCATATACTATATATTTGGAAGCTAGATATGGGAACTGAAAATCAGAACAATTTAACCCTAGGTGATCTCCATCATCTCCTCGTCTCTTTAAACACTAAAATTGACAAGCAACAAGAGACCTTGCTTGATATCAAATCGGAAGTATCAGGTCTGACTAACAAAGTAGCCCAACTAGAAGGCGAAAACGTCAAACTGAAAAAACAAATCAGATCCTTAGACCATCAGATGCGAAAAAACAACATTATAGTTTTGTCTGGAAACCGACGACCAGTCTGAAGCCCTGCAGAAATTAGCAGCCGCACTTGATATTCAGTTTGACTCCCAGGATTTAAACAATTCTTACTTCCTTCCAAACAAAGACAAGAATATTCTAAAAATAGAATTCATTTCATATTTAACAAAAGCTGAAATCTTGAGAAAGCTCCACAAGTTGAAAAACACAAACATCTTCGTCACCAATGACCTCAGCCCGGAAGACCAGCAAATTCATAGGACTTTAAGAGGGTTTCTGAACTCCCTGAAATCTCACGGAAAGAAATCCTCCATAAGGAATAACTGTCTAATTGTCGATGATAGGAAATTCACTGTCGAGGACCTCACCGCTCAACCTGATTTGTTGCAGTCTTTGATTGGGGAAGTGAGGAAAGCTAAAAATCCTCTACTATATATGGCCCACAGCACACCAAGAGAATCACGAGAGCCGCCAAACTGAATTGAATTCCACTGATGCATAGTTTATAGTCTTATACTTCATTATTATCGTATTTCTTCTCAGCTCAAAACATTGTTATTGCTGCTTGTAAAATGAACACACAGCGAAATGTAACTTTTCTCATTTGAACGTAGGATCTATTATTCCCTCGTATAACAGTGTAGCCCAGTACTTAACTAATAGGCAAGTTGATATTTTAGGTGTGAGCGAGACTTGGTTAAACCCATTATCGACTCCAGTACTATCAGTATCGATTCTCATAATTTAATTAGAGCCGATAGAGATGGCAGGGAGGTGGTGTCGCATTCTACATAAGCCGTCATATTGAACATAGACATATCCTCTCACGGTCCCTCCAGATCTCGAACAGCTCTGGATATCGACAAAATCGGAAGGAAAAACTTACATTTTCGAGTTATATATCGGCCCTTCTTCTTCCATCCCCAATTGTATTAATGAACTGGAAGACTCTATCGGCGAACTGTTACCTACCAGTGATTTTCTCATCATGTCAGGAGACATTAATATAGATTTTTGACACCTAATAGAGGCCTTGAGTTATGCGTGGGCTTGTTGAACTCCTTTAGTTTATACCAAGTCGTAAACGAACCCACCCATTTCACCCCCCGGAGTAAAACCCTGATAGACATAATTTGCGTATCTGATATCAACTTAGTGTCTGGTGTGGATGTGTTAGATGTAAAGGGTCGCGGACTATCATATCACTTAGCAGTCTCTTGCACTATAAAGCCCTTGGTTTCAGAAAATAAAGTTAAATTCGTTACATATCGTGATTTCTCAAAATTTCACCTAGATAACTTTACTCACGATTTGACTTATATCAACTGGGATCACATATATTCACTAAATAATATTGATGACATGATCTCATACCTGAATGAGACTCTATTGCTACTTTTCTCCCACATGCCCCTATGGTAAAGAAAAAAGTAAGTAAACCACCTGCACCTTGGTTGACCTATAATTTTAAAAAAAATGATTTCACTTAGGAACAAAGCCTTTGACAAATACAAAAACATAGAACTGCCGCGAGTTGGGATGGCTACACAGAATTGAGAAACTATGTAACAGGCGCAATTCGTAGAGAGAAAAAGGCTTATCTTGATTTCGTTCTGAGACAAAAAAACTCAAAAATATTTGGAATACGCTTAGGTCGTTAGATGTTCTGAGGAAAAACTAAAACTGAAATTCCCCAACTCAAAAAGTCAATGAAATCATTCGTCATTTCAATTCTACCCTACTGCCCTAAAGTCTGTAAATCAGTTAGCACTGCTAGATCGATACGATGTACATAACTCTGCCGATAGAGAGTTCCAGTTCAACATCATTGACGAAAGAATCTGTTAGAAAATCCATTCATATGATAAAGAGCAACGCGGTTGGAAGTGACAATATATCACTAAAAATGCTTCTCTTGATCGAAAATCAGCTGATCAACCATTTAACTTTCATCTTCAACAAAATAATATCATCTGCTCAATATCCAGCAGCCTGGAAAAATGCTATAGTTATTCCCCTCCCTAAATGTGATCAGCCGAGAACTCTCTCGGATCTCCGACCAATAAGTATCCTCCCCACTCTTTCTAAGGCATTCGAATTAAACCTCAAAGCACAATTAAGTGACTACGTCTATAAACACAACATCATAACTTCGTGTCAGTCAGGGTTTCGCAGTCTTCACAGTACAACAACCGCCTTGCTAGCAATCACTGATGATATTTTCAAGGCCACGGACTCAGGGAAAATAACGTGCCTTACGCTCTTGGATTATAGCAAAGCGTTCGACACCTTAGATTTCGATACTCTCTGTAAAAAACTAAACTACTTTGGATTCTCCCGACACGCAGTTTCATTGATCTCAAACTACCTTAGCAATCGCAGCCATAGAGTTATCTTGGAAGACCAGGCGTCGGACGAACTGCTTGTAACCCAAGGAGTACCCCAGGGTTCCATTTTAGGGCCACTTCTTTTTTCTCTATATATATCTGATTTTTATAACTTCGTAAAATATTGTACTATCCACCATTATGCCGACGATACGCAGTTGTACCTTTCTTCCGACATCAGTTCTTTAGACTCCTTTGAAAAATTAATCAATGAAGATCTTGAATCTCTCTTTGATATTTCCTCGGCTCACAACCTCAAACTAAATGCCGGCAAGTCGACTGCGATGTTTTTTGGACCAAATAAAGTGAGGCTAACCCTCGCAAATCAGCTTGAAATCAAAATAGGCGACACAGATTTAGAATTTACAAACAACACCAAAAATTTAGGACTCTGGCTAGATTCCGAACTTCGTTTCACCAAACATGTGAATTCCTTAACTAAATCTTCCTACAATGTTCTAAGGCAATTATATCCGAATCGCGACTTGATGTCTACTAAACTCAAGTTGCAACTTTTGAGTCGCTAATTTTTTCCAAAATCTTTTACTGCGACACCATATATGGACCTGCACTTCTCAATCTGACTCCACACGTTTGCATAAAATTCAAAATAGTTGTCTACGTTTTCATATGGAATACGAAAATTCGATCACATATCTCATAAAATGAAAGAAACAGGCTGGTTAAGCTTCGAAAAATCCTACTTACTACATTTATTGACTCTCGTCCACAAAGTTGTAAAACTCCAGCAACCAGAGTATCTTCACAATAAACTGATAACTTTCTCTTCCATACACGATTCATCCACACGAAACAGATCAACTCTTGTTATCCCAAAACATAAGACGGCACTATTTGAAAGGTCATTTTCGTACAAGGCATGCACAGAATATAACCGGCTATCTGAGGAAATTAGATCCATGAAATATGATGTCATGATTCAGGCATAGAAATAGGCAAACGATTTTGTAGGTACAATGTATTTTCCGATTTTGGAATCTATCTATTTATAGGCTTAGAAATAGGTAAACTTTTTTAGGTACAATGTACCTTTCGATTATGGAATTTATTTATTTATATTTTTTTCCTGCTGCTCACTGTGTGAGTGTACTTGGTTTCTTTACTTTCTTTGGGTTAAGTTGAAAAGCAGCTTGAGCTGAACTTCGCCCTTTCATCAAAGTAAATTCGTATTCCTGAATATACCTCTGTAACAATGTGAAACTTCGATGAATAAAGACCATTTATTATTATTATTATTATTATTATTTTATTTTGATTTTTCATTGCATCAGTTCGGTCCCCAAAAATTACATATGGGAAAAATAATTTCTGAAATCCCGAAATTTTCGAATGCTCAATTCAAACTCGATTTGACCTTAACTAACCTACCCCCCAAAAACACTAGCGCCAATTGTGGTTGTTTCAAGAATATTGATAGACAATACTATTTGTTACAACCCAAACATTCATTCAACCTCGGTTTTAATGTGCTGTTTCAGTAACAATTGAAAATATTATGATAATTAAAATATTATGATAATGAAAATATTAGTACAACATATAAACGAAGACAGATGAAATTAGAGTTGACAGTTCGAAGCTACTTGCGGTGAAAGTATGAACTGTGTGCAGTAACGATGCATACGTCCATCAGAGGCGCTAGGAGTGCGTAAAAATTGGCGTTTTCAATTTCGAAAAACATTAAACATGTTCTCGATGTCAAAGTTTGTTGCTGAACTTTCTAAGTGGATCTCTTTCTGTGCAAATAGAAAAGGAACACATGCGTGTTATCTATTGGTCAAAATTTTCAAGTGGCGTATTTCGCATCAGTGTGCAAAATCTAATATATATGTTGCGGTAGGTGCTGACTGGTAGAAATCGTCACGAAAAAAGCGTGCGACTTTCTCTCTCTCTCTCTCTGTCTTTTTATACAAGTCCATGTGACAAGCTTCTAGCCCTTGCTCATACGATTCCGAAGGTGTATACTTTTTTGGACATAATTTATTATGTTTTTTGTATGCTGAAGTTGGATTAATGGTCGAAAAAATTAATTAAAAATGAATAAATTATTGAAGATTCGCTTTTGAAATCGTTTGTAGTGTTGAATACCTGAGTTTTAAGTTGTGTTATGTAGAATAATATCGTTAATTTCTTCGAATTTCGCATTTAATTTTGATATTTTATGAAGTTGGTACTTCTGGGCCATAATACGTCATCATTCAAAATGGAGGTCTCACCGTAATCCCTTCAGTTATATATTTAAAATAACCTTCATGAAGGCCAAGAAGCCTGCAGGCATTTAATTTGAGATAGGACCCCATCTCTTTCTAATTTCGTTTGTATTGTCTAGCCTTCCCCTCTGTGTCTACTCTGTTACAAAGGTGTTTGCCTACGGTTCGTTATCTGCTGCTGTATTGTGTTGAAAAACTAAACAGACTCATTTTTAGAGTAGCTCAGTCTGACACCAGTGCCACACACTACAAACGGAAGAACTTAACGATGGCAAGAAAGTGTGGCGGAACGAATAAAGAGAAGAGAACACATTTTCAGTCACACTCAGTGTTACACCGGTGTGACCGGTGCTACGTTTCGCTACAAACGAAACGAAAGAACTTATTATTGCCGGTTTGTTTGTTTGTTTTTAGTCAACTATTCTGAAATCGAGTAAAATGACCAACAATCACCTCAATAATTCCAACTCCTCTAACATGGAAGAAGATCCAGACCCCAACAATAGTATAAAAACTAGAGATTTCCTATACAAATTGATCATAAGGTGAATAAACATAACCTAACAAATTTTCATGAAAGCTGAAACTATTTTTTGTCCTGCAGTCAGTTATTTTATGACGGGCACCAAAGCATAGGCACGACACTCCAGCAGGCAGTTCAAGCTGATCCTAACATTGCTCCTAGTGATAGACTATTCCACCTTGTACACACTGGAATGGAACATGAACCTGTCCTCAAGGAAAGGCCCCGCATCGCTAGTATTGGAATTGGTAATAACAATATCGGCCCCGGGCTAGGTAAGTTTCAGGGGAAAGCATGCAGTTTAGGGAGAATCCACAAATTTGTAAAATACATTTTCTATGATAATAAACAAGCACCCCTAACCCAAAACGTCCATTATTGTCAGGAAAATATCCAGTAATTAGACTCGCGGAATTTGGTGAAACTATCGTATTTTCACCTTCTGAACACTAATCCGAAGTCAAAACGTGGCATTTTATTAAGGCACTTTATTATTATTATTATTCTCAAATACTTTCGAAGATACGAGCTTCCAAAAGAACAAAAGGCCGTATTTTTTGCCACAGGAATCACAACAAAAACACCACTCACATACACCCTTATTCACGTCTTTTTGGTACTTTTCTGTACCAAAACTGTTGTTTTCTAAAAGATCCACTTCTTTTCAGAATGTAAATACATACCCCGATTCTTACGTTTACTCACCAGAAGCATAGTAATTTTTATATTTACGATGTTGATTGCCTTAACAGTCAAACGCTACAATAGCTGACCCCCCAATTTCTAGTCTACAGCCCAAGAAACGCCTTCGGCGTGGATGTTTTTGAAGACAAAACGAACCTTGTCAATATCTTACATTAAACCAATCTTACTAAGTAATGCTTTGCAAAAATTTACACTTCATTAGAAGTGATTTTTTTCGTTTTTTCCAAATAATATTTCTGCTGACTCTCTTCATTTTTGGAGGTTCATCAATGATAAAAAGAAATCATTTTCACTACCTTGGAAACTATCAACTGGCCTAGATGAGATCCCTTTGCATTTGATTAAAAATTGTATTTACACTTTAACAAAACCTATTCAATCCCTGTTCAACCTATCTCTCAAAAAAGGAACATTCCCTTACTTTTGGAAATGCAGTTTCATAAAACCCATACATCTCACAGGATAACTTTAATAAGTCCAGAGGTACTTGTTATCAATCAGAGTTTGATTTCTAAAAAACGATCATGGGACCTTAAAAATATTATAGTTAGTGAACAACATGACTTCTGCAGAGGGAGATCAACTACCACTAATTTGTTGCTTTACCAAAATAATATCTTTGTATAATGATCTTCCTAATGTTATCACTAATAGTTCCTTCTTACTATTTGCCAATGATTTAAAGATGTTCAGAATAGTTCAATCCATATCTGTTTGACCTAAATAACCTTTTTAAGTAGTGTAATATTAATTTACTAAACCTAAACTTCGGTAAATGTCAAAAAATTACTTTTTCAGGAAATAACCATGCTATGTATTGTATTCACCAGATTAACTAAACAAATTTATCAAAGACTACAAGATCAAAGATTTGGGGGTTATATTCGACACAAAAATGACTTTCAAGAATCACATAATGGAGACCTCATCTCATGCACGAAAAATGTTGGGCTTTTCTCTCCATTCAGCAAGAAAACTATCTGTCAATGCTGTGAAGATCATTTATTGTGCACAGGTCTATCTCGAAAACAACTCTATTTGGTCGCTATGCTACAAAGTTGTTGATATAGAACTCTTGAAGAGTTTCTTGACATGTTTTTTGGGTAACCTTCAACAGTCTGGAAATGAAAATATAATCAGGAAAATCTATACAAGTGTAGAAAGGGCAAACTAATTTTCCTGATTATATTTTCATTTTCAGACTGTGGAAGGTTACCCAAAAAACATGTCAAGAAACGTTGTTCCTCCACAAAAAACCACATTCATTCAATTCTTGGAGAGTATTCAAAATAAATTCCTAAGATACTGTTGCTATAATTTGGGAATGAATAGAGATGAATATAATTATTCACAAATACTGAAGGTTCTGAATTTAAATACTCTTACACACAGAAGACTGGAAATCGGTTTAATCAATTTAAAAACTGAACATATTAACCATAACTACTATACATTTTTAAATTATGTTTATTTGTCTATAGAAATAGGGAAGGTATGTCAAAGAATTATAATGCACATAATATAAATACAAGGCAAAAGAATCACTTGCGTAAACCCTTTGCCAAATTGAATATTACCAGTTCTTCGCCAAACTGTATTGGGCCAAGATTATTCAACAAAATAGCTGAATCAGTGAAAAACCGTACAAGGGAATTATAATTTAAAAAGCAAATTGAGTCATTTTTGGTTGTCAAAGTTTTTTATACTGTGAATGAGTTTTTGTGTGTGGATATACCAGATGTAATATATTATATATATATATATATATATATATATATATATATATATATATATATATATATATATATATATATATATATATATATATATATATATATATATATATATATATATATATATATATATATATATATATATATATATATATATATGATGTAAAGCTATGAAATTTCACAGATATTGTCTGATATGTTGACAAGATAACATTTTTTTTACTTTCATTTGTTAGTCTGTTAGTGTTTTAGTTTAGTAGTACTCATGACTATTCCGATACAATGTATATTGTCAATTGTGGAAAATAAATGACTTGATTGATTGATATTCCTCCATAAAGTTATTGATGGCAGTATTGATTGTCCTGAAATTGTTGAGCTTACCTCACTTTCTGTAAATGTTAGAAGAAATAGTGACATCTTCAAGATTCCTTTTAGTAGAACAAATTATGGCCAAAACGAATCTCTTACCAGAATATTGAAATCAGCAAACAACACAACAAAATTGAACTGTTCGGTTCATCTTTACCATCCTTTTGAAAAGCGTAAAAACTGTAATAGTTTTATCTGTAATTTTTATTTTTTTCATAATTTTAGTCATCTGTACAAATGTATAATTACTCTGTTCGTTTTTTTTGTAATGGTATAATTGGCTTGTCCGTTAATAAATAAATATTTGTATAGATCTCGAGTTTGAAATGGAACCAAATGTGCCGGCCCCAGAGCCTGCGCTGTACGAAACAGCCTACGTTACTTCCCACAAGGGTAACTGTAGAGCGGGATGTTTCTCAGCGGACGGACAATTGATAGCTACTGGCAGTGTAGACGCTAGTATTAAAATTCTCGATGTAGATAGAATGCTGGCGAAATCAGCTCCGGATGAAATGGATCCTTCGAGAGGAGAGCAGCAGGGGCATCCTGTTATTAGGACTTTGTACGATCATATGGAGGAAGTGACGTGTTTGGAGTTCCACCCGAAAGAAACTATTTTGTGTTCAGGGAGCAAAGATAATACAATCAAATTGTTCGATATCTCGAAGGCCAGCGTGAAGAAGGCATTCAAGACCATATTGGTAAGTGGGTTAGAATAATACTTGACACTGATTATCTCTCGCCACCCGCCCGCCGTCGATTTTGGGGCCTCCATCATTAATTTTTCCTATAATATATTTTCCTGCTTTAGGAGTCGGAACCAATCAGAGCCATGTCCTTCCATCCCGGTGGGGACCATCTGATCGTTGCCACCGACCACCCTGTAATCCGCCTCTACGACATGAACACGTTGCAATGTTTCGTGTGCCCCTTCCCCAAGCATCAGCACACCCAAACGGTGACTAACCTCAAGTGGTCCCGCGAGGCCAAGATGTTTGCCTCTTGCAGCAAAGACGGCAACGTCAAGTTGTGGGACGGGGTGTCCAACCGGTGTGTGAATACTCTGATAAAGGCACACGACGGCTTGGAGGTGTGTTCCGTGGAGTTTTCCAAGAACGGGAAGTATCTGTTGACTGCCGGGAAGAATTCCATATGCAAGCTGTGGGAGCTAACGACTAGTCGATGTTTGATTGCTTATACGGGTGAGATTTTGGTTGTCAAAATGAATCAGAAAGATTTGCTCCAAAGTAGAAAATTCCAACCCAAACCTTTTTTTTTTAGGTGCTGGAACGACGGGCAAACAAGAATACGAAGCACAAGCCGTCTTCAACCACACAGAAGACTACGTCCTCTTCCCAGACGAGGCTACCACATCGCTCTGTGCCTGGAACTCGAGGAACGCCATGAGGAAACAGCTCATGTCTCTGGGGCACAACGGAGCTGTCAGGCAGATCGCTCATTCCCCCACGCAGGCAGCATTCTTGACTTGTTCCGATGATTTTAGGGCGAGATTCTGGTACAGGAGGACCCCGACTTTATGATTAGACTAGGTCCAAGAGCAGTTTTAGGTTAAGTGTGGTTTTGTATGTTGTATGATGGTAAATATAAGTACGTTTTTCAACATTTTGTTTCAGTTGTTGCAAGTTTTAGTAAATCATATATTCGTGGAATACCTGAGTTGTTTTTTTTTTTCTATTCTGTTATTTTTTCATTTTTCCACACTGTTCAACCACACGGTTTTCGGTTCATCCGATAGCCCTTCTTGCATTAGCAATATCTACTACTAGTAGCATATCAGAGCTCGCAGGCGCTATATCAATGAGCACGAGATATAGCGAAAGGTATGCCGCCCTTTGGAGGCGACGTTTAGCCAGCAGTAATAATTATGTTTATTTTCCTATATGACAATTACACTGTATAGGAATGGTGGAAGAGTAAGTAATAGATATACAGATATACCTAAAACATTAAGTTATACCATACACTACATTTTAAAATATATAACTGTTACAGAACAATCACTGTATACTACAGGCCGTATTTTTTATGTAGTACTACTATTGGCATAGCAACGTAACACAAATAACTTGATACATATGAAAAACTTTTTTATTTCTCAGAAAATGTTATTCTTGCTAAAAGTTGGTGGATCGTTCAAAATGAACAATGGATTTTAAAAAAGTTACCAGAGGCTTACCCATAAGCAAAAAATTGCAAATATTTGAAAATGGGCCAAGAATAAACTGCCTCATGATATCGAATTTTTTTAAAGAAATAGCTACAGAGAATAACAATATCTATCCAGATCTAAAATTTCAAGAAGAAAGGACAATGTTTATATTTTTAACCGACAAAAAAAAAAAAAAGAGTTTTTTTAGTGGACGCGTGTATTTTTAATTTTTTTTTATGTATGATCACTCATAACTTTTTACTGAGACGTCCGATTCTGATAATTCTTTTTTCAGTGGATAGGGTGAACTTCGAAGTTGGTCCCATTCGAATTTGAAAGATGAAATCCACCCATAAGGGTAGCAAAATGAAGGATATTGATCACTCACCCTCTGAATTCTGGTCCGTTAACCGATTACATCAGGCATAACTTTGTACTGGGTTCTTCGATTTGGATGATTCTTTTTTTATTAGATAGAGTATACCTCATAGTTCATCATATTTGGATTTTGAATGGAATTATAAACCCTTAGGAGTAGAAAAATAGTGAATAATTGATTTTTCACTTGTGAACATTGGCACACATATGTAGTTGACAATGACAGATCGCTAATGTCATTATTTTTGTTCTCCTACATCCGTCACAATCATTATATTCTATGAGAGGATGGAATGATATACAAAGTAATGAAATGAGCTAACCAGAACAACATAAATAATTTATATTACAACAAATAGTTAAAGTAGATAATCATATTATTTAACTGGTAATAGTTGAAGTAAGGTGGGTAAGTAAGTATTTTGGAAGTAATCAAAAAATAAGTAGGTAGTAATTAATAGATTTCAGCCACAAAAAATTGAAAAATAAAATCTTTTTAACAAAAAATTAAACCGACGAAATACGGAACTGAAAAGTCAAAAATAAAATATACCTTCTTAGTCTCAATAACTAAGCTCCTAAACTAATGTAAGTAACTAATTTTGAGTCGGCGCCAAATGAACAACCAACGAAGACCATTCAATTACTTCAAAAAAATTATCAGAATGTCACCGCGCAACTCGATGCCGTCATTTTACGCCTTATCTAATTCATTTGCTTGTTTGTTTGGCGCCAACTCAAAATTAGTTACTTACATTAGTTTAGGAACTTAGTTATTGAGACTAAGAAGGTTTATTCATAATTTAATGCCCTAATTACCTCCGAAGATCAAAACATAATAATTTCAGTTTGTAAATAGATAAAGGATGACATGCTTTGTCCCATCAACTCCAGCAAGTGATGGGGTGTGGAAAAATATCCATCAAAATAATAAAAGTAATTTTTTCATTCAAAATTTTCTGTATCCATGATATTTTATCTCATTAATGTTCCGTAAATTCTTACATTTTTTGGCAGGAATATATCCTAAATCGCAAGTTAGCTTCAATTAAGTGTTGAGTGAAATATTTTTTTAAAGCGCTGACTCCTTTTTACAAGCTTTCATTTAGTTTCACCTGTCCTGATGTCTGTCTGTGGGTTTGTAATCAAATCTTACAAGTTAAATTTGACTCACTTCTAGTTGTCCGATTAATGTGAAATTTGGCTGGTAGAAACTAAATTATTCAATATTAATTATTATTGTGCTTAATTAATATGGCGTACGTGTTTTGTGATTATGGTTCGATTCTATTCAAAATTGGTATGTGGTGGTTTTTGGGGATAGAGATCACGATTTTTTGTCAAAAATTCATAAATTCAAGATGGGACTCTAAACGAGTTTTGTGGTTATAGCCCGATTCCAATGAAAATTGTGAGGGTTTTTGGGGTCGGAGATCATGCTTTTGTTTGTCAAAATCCACGAATTTAAAATGGCGATGAGTTTTGTGATTATAGCCCGATTCCATTCAAAATTGGTGTGTGGGGGTTTTTGGGGTCGGACATCATGATATTTTTGTCAAAATGGCGACTCCAAGATGGCGAAGAGTTTTGTTATTATGATGGCCTGATTCCATTAATTGATTGTCAGAATTCAATAAGATGACGGATTTCCTAAATAACTAAAAAGAATTGAATAAAAATTATTAAAAAAAAATCAAGACAAGCTTTTATACTGATGCACTAAAAAGGAAAAAATAATGTGTTTAATTGTTTGACCTAGGTAGCAGATTCAAAAGCTTACCACAAATATAAAATAGGTATTCTTGCGCGGCAAGATTTTGAATCTGCTATTCACAGAATATAACCTAGGTCAAACAATTAAATAAATTAATTTTTTCTTTTTCAGTGCATTAGTATAAAAGCTTGTGTAAAAATGTTGTTTTTAATCATTTTTTCACTTTATCAACAAAATAATTTCATATTATCAATCAAAGCCTACTAAAAAAAACAAATTTATTTGATCAATTAGATAACAGGTGGTATGTATTTGTTTAACTTTTTCTTAAACATGTTTTTCATAAAAAATTTGATAGTATTATTAAAACAACCACTATGAGAGCTAATACTCCTACTACTAATTACTGTTATTTATTTTGTTTGTACTGGTGTTGAAGTATAATTATTGAATAACGGTAGGAGTATTAGCTCTCATAGTAGTTTTTTCAATAATAGCAAATTTTTCATAAAAAATGTGTGCAAAATAGTTATAATTACACACTATAAATACCCACTGTATTTAAATGTAACAAAGAATAATTATGATTTCTAAAGCATTAGAAATAATTGTGTTTTCTCTTTAGAGTATTAGCAAACTGCAAATAAACAAAAAGTAAATAAAAAAAACTAACAATGAATAACTTGAATCATTACATATTGACTTCAAAAATATAAATCTTACCAATAATGTTGGCTTAGTAAGCACAACCAAATATCTGGGATTCAGCTAGATACTACTTTATCATATAGTGATTACATTCATAATTTTTTTCTAGAATTGCCAATAATCTATCAACCACACTTTAGCTACTGTGCCCCTATCCTATATCTCTTCAATTTGAATAAATTGTCTCAACTTCAAAAACTGCAAATAGTGGAATGAGGATAATTTTGAAGTCCAGTAGGGACACCTCTATTAATGTTATGTTGAATGTTTTAAATTTGTCAACAAGAAACTATCTTAGACAATAAAGTATATTTTGATTGATTGATTGATAGCAATCTATTCCCCAACGACTGTTCTATTTCACCATGATATTCGTATACAAAATACTAAACTATTTGGATCATCTTATTTTAATCAAAATATCATCATTATTTTCGAAACCATTTCAATAAATTGCCAAATGTGATTAAAACTAGTTGATCTCTAAACATCTTCTAAAACAGTTATTTCAAATGTACCAATATATTTGTATTCACCTATTATTACAGATTTTAAGATTTTTCTTCAATCCAATATAATAACATTTTAAACTCAGTTTATGTATTTTGTATCAATATGTAAGACACATATTTACTTTTTTTGTTAGTGAATTTTGTATATTAAGATGTCATTTAATAATCTATATATAGAAAGAATGGCCAAAAAAAACCATTTTCTAGATACATATTCAAAAACTTTGATGGCATTGTGATGGGCCTATAATAGTTATCCGGATCATTTTTGTCAACCTTTTTATGCACTGGAATTACTTAATTCATTTTTAAATTCCGGAAACGTTTCCTTACAAAACTGATTAGAAAAGTTCAGGATTTTATCAGAGGGCAGGATGTTCCTGGCTGGTGTATTTGTGGTTTTGCTTGTCAACAAATCCTTAAAAATAGAAACAATACTTAATTTTACCACAATGAGATATCTCATAGAATACCTAATCATATAAATAAGAATAACATTCAGAAGTTTACTTATAATTATGTTAATTCTTCGGAAGTTTTGATGATAACCTTGACACGGGGCTTGTGGCTCAGTGTCACGAGCGTCGGTCTTGTGTCAACTGTCCACATGGCGCGGGTTCGATTCCCGCAGCAGGTGAAAAATTTTTTCAAGGTCCCAAGAGTGGTTTCGGATCCCACTATAAAAGGTAAGGTCCCCGTGATCTTAACTCGTACAAGTTTTCATTAACTTCTGAGGGTTGGTCAAACAACTAAGAAAGCGGTCAAAAACAATTTTTTTTTCGCAGATGACACCACCATTCTTTGTCACAATTCGGAGGTATCAAACTTGAACTCCACCATAAATAAGGACCTAGAAAAAAACAAAATGTGGTGTGATAGTAATTTGCTGAAAAGCCTTTGAAAATGGTAAAAAGTGAAAAAAAATCATAGTAGGATGAAACCCATTGGAAAAGGAAGAGAATATAACAAAAATGAAAGGAAAAATAATTTACGGGCGATCTGGGGTCGGGAAGTGGAAGGGGGTGAGTTTTTAAGGGTGAAAAACGGTTTATATCGATTTTCGGCAAAACTACAAGTCCTATGGAAAAAAGTTAAATGGTAATGAAAAGATCTACAACTTTTGTATTCACACTTTTTTCACATAATCACAAAATTTATGTGAAAAATTCAAATAACCAAGTTTTTGGTTTTTTATCTTTTACAAAAAAATAAAAATTTCCACGAAATTTGGTGAAAACTTTCTTTTTTATATCCCAAACACACAAATTTTTTTGATTTAAAATATTTATTTTTTCACCTTATTTTGACCTAATATCGAAAAAGCACCCTAATTTTCAATCGAAAATTCTCCCGTCAAAATATCAGCTTTTTTAAAAAAGTCGGTGGGCTTTTTGTTCATTGAAATCTCTACTTTCTGATGGTATAAAAAAATATACATTACTATGGTAAATGTTCTCAGAAAATGCAAAGTAACGAAAAAAACTCGAATCCGAAAAAAAATTTTAATCATTATGTACAATTTTAAGCTATTTATTAAAATGTACACTTTAATTACTCAAAAAATTCTATGTTACATTGATAAACAAAAAAATTGCAAATCGAAATATACTACTATAATTAATAAGTTAATATTTAATAAGACATCTACAATATTTTGAGAAAGTTGTAGAATCTTCTTTAAATTATATGCGTAGATGCCTATTTATTGCTATTTTAAGATAACTTATATACCTGAGTGACCTACGGAAAATTTTAGACCATCAAAAGGTATTTCATAGAGAAGTGGGGAAGGGGCTAGGAGGGTGTGGGCCTTAATACCTGTTATTTCTTTGCATTTTCTGGGAACATTTACCATAGTAATGTATATTTTTTGTACACCATCAGAAAGTAAGGATTTCGACGAACAAAAAGCCCACCGACTTTTTTAAAAAAGCTGATATTTTGACGGGAGAATTTTCGATTGAAAATTAGGGTGCTTTTTCGATATTAAGTCAAAATAAGGTGAAAAAATAAATATTTTAAATCAAAAAAATGTTTGGGACATATTAAGGTAAGTTTTCACCAAATTTGTGTTTTTTTTTTTTTGTAAAGATAAAAAACTTGGTTATTTTTATTTTTCACATACATTTTGAGGTTATGTGAAAAAAGTTGAATACAAAAGTTGTAGATCTTTTTATTACCTACAACCTTGCCATTTAACTTTTTTCCATAGGTCTTGTAGTTTTGCCGGAAATCGAGATAAACCGTTTTTTACCCTTAAAAACTCACCCCCTTCCACTTCCCGACCGTAAATTATTTTTCATTTTTGTTATATTCTCTTCCTTTTCCAATGGGTTTCATCCAACTATTATTATTTTTGGTTTCAAAAATTATCGACCCTGGTCTAGCCTATATTTGTTTTCTACCATATTTTTACTACAAAAAAAGGGCAATCCAGTTTCTTAACCAAAATATATTAACCCTTCCTTCTATATATATATATATATATATATATATATATATATATATATATATATGTGAGAGAAAGTGTGTGTATTGTGTTAAAAAGGTATAGAAATGCTAATATTATTCATGACACTAGGCAGGGTCATAACATTCCACTACCAATTCCATCCAAGTCAAATAAAAAAATAATTTATTGATAAAGCAAAAAATTATCCACCTACCAAGTACAATTAAAAACACAAATTATTCTAAGATTTTTAAAAGAGAAACCAAAAATGTTTTTTACACGCTTTATATTAGCTTCACTTGTATGTAACCGACCCCTTTGGGCGCGATTTTGACCCACTTCCAGACGTACGAACGTTTGAAAAAAAACAAAATGGCGGACGAGTTTTGTGATTATGGTCAGATTCGCTTCAAAATTGGTATCTGAGGGTTTTCGTGGTCAGAGATGATGATTCTTTCAAAACTGAAAAATTCAAGATGGCTCCAAAATGGTAGAAGAGTTTTGGGATTATGGTCAGATTCTATTCAAAATTGGTATGTGGGGGATTTTGAGGTCCAATATTATGATTATTTTGTAAAAATTGAAAAATTCAAGATGGCGGCTCCAAAATGGAGGACGAGTTTTGGGATTATGGTCATTCTATTCAAAATTGGAGAATAGTTAAAAAAATTAAATAACAATAGTTTGAAAAACTAAAAAACACGCTTTAATAGAAAACTAAACTAAAAAGTAGAAAATAATTTTAAATGAGTTTGAAATAAGAATACAGTGATTTAACAACAAATTTATTTCATCGTAAAAAAGCTTGGGGTACTTTTTAAGATATTTTCATGATTCTACTTTTACCAATATCTGTCCATGAAATATTAACAATTGACATCAAGCACCCCACGCTTTTTTACGATGAAACAAATTAGTTGTTAATCACTGTATTCTTATTTCACACTCATTTAAAATTATTTTCTACTTTTTAGTTTAGTTTTCTATTAAAGCGTGTTCTTTAGTTTTCAAACTATTATTAATCTTAATCTTATTACTCTGTAGAAGAATTCTTTGAAGACTGATTTTAATTTGTTTATTTATCTGTGTATTTTCCATTGTTTTTGTTATAATTATGGTTTAAGATTCTGTTTTAGGTTTAGTTGATTGCCGAGATTTATGAGATCCTTTGTCTTTAACAATAAAGCATGTTTGAATTTGAAGCAAAATATTTGCAAACTCATAAGATTAATTCTAGCTAGGACTTTTATCAATCTGATTTGGAGAATCGTTTAATAATTCACAAGCTTATAGGCTATATTTTTTTTAATTAATATAGTTCCTGAAAGAGAAAAACAAAAAGTTCAAAATGAAATCTTTTATTACGAAAAAGAAAATCAGTACAGTCGCTGTAATGACATTTGGTCTTCAGAAGAGAGTTCTACACGGCCAAACAACGCTAGTTGCGAGAAGTTACTGGAAAAACTTATCGGAACAATTCTCAGTACAAAACAAGTTGTCAAATAAATTATGTACAAAATAAGGAATGAAATTCTTTTCAGAACACATTAAAACACATGCTCTAGACAAAAAACTGCCTAATCAACTTCCTCCATACGCGACGCATCTTCAGAGTCACCAGCTTCGGCGGCGGGGGCATCGCCTGCTGGGGCTTCTTCGGTAAGCATGGTCTCCTCTTCGTCAATGCCCAAACCAAGCTTGATCATCCTGTAGATCCTGGAAGCGTGAACTTGGGGCTCGTCCAAAGTGAAACCAGAACTGAGAAGGGCAGTCTCGAACAAAAGAATAACCAAATCCTTGACAGCCTTGTCGTTCTTGTCAACTTCCACCTTTTGCCTCAGGTTTTCAACGATGGGGTGATCTGGGTTGATTTCCAGATGCTTTTTGGCAGCCATGTATCCCATGGTGGAAGTATCCCTCAAAGCCTGAGCTTTCATGATTCGCTCCATATTGGCGTCCAGCCGTATTGTGAGGTTACGATACAGCAAGGAGATTCGACAAGACGGTTTGAAATGACCACTTTCTCAACCTTGTTGTCCAAGATGTTCTTCATAACCTTGCACAAGTTTTCGAATTTGGTCTTGTCTTCCTCGTGTTTCTTCTTTTCCTCCTCATCTTCAGGCAATTCCAGGCCTTCTTTAGTGACCGAGACTAGAGTTTTTCCATCGTATTCCTTCAACTGCTGGACGACATACTCATCAATTGGCTCAGTCATGTAAACGACTTCAAATCCACGCTTCTTGACACGTTCCACGAAAGCCGAGTGGGCAACTTGATCCTTGCTCTCTCCTGTGATGATGTAAATGTGTTTCTGTCCTTCCTTCATACGGCTCACATAGTCTTTGAACGAGCAAGCCTCGTCTCCGCTGGCTGAGGTGTGGAAACGAAGCAAATCAGCTAGTTTGGTTCTGTTTTGTGTGTCCTCATGGATACCAAGCTTCAAGTTCTTGAGAACTGTTCGTAGAATTTCTTGTACCCATCTTTGTCTTCAGACAATTCTTCGAAGAGCTCCAAGCATTTCTTGACAAGATTCTTGCGGATAACTTTGAGAATCTTGTTTTGTTGCAACATTTCTCTGGAAATGTTCAATGGCAAATCTTCAGAATCGACAACACCCTTGATGAAGTTCAGGTACTCCGGAATCAAGTCTTCGCAATTGTCCATGATGAAGACTCGCCTGACGTAGAGCTTGATGTTGTTCTTCCTCTTCTTGTTTTCAAAGAGGTCGAAAGGCACACGTCTTGGCACAAAGAGAAGGGCGCGGAATTCGAGCTGACCCTCTACGCTGAAGTGTTTGACAGCCAAGTGGTCTTCCCAGTCGTTTGTAAGAGATTTGTAGAACTCTCCATACTCTTCTTGGCTGATGTCATCAGCATTACGAGTCCAGATGGGCTTTGTCTTGTTCAGCTCTTCGTCTTCAGTGTACTTTTCTTTGATGGTCTTCTTCTTTTTCTTCTCGTCTTTTTTGTCTTCATCTTCATCCTCCCCTACATCTTCAATTTTAGGTTTGTCTTTGTCTTCTTTGTCTTCTTCACCTTCTTTCTTTTCTTCTTCAGCCTCGTCATCGCTGAGTTCCTTCTCACGTTCTTTTTCAACGAGGAGCTTGATGGGGTAGCCGATGAATTGGGAGTGTTTTTTGACAATTTCCTTGATTTTGTTTTCTTCTAGAAATTCTGTCTGGTCTTCCTTGATCTGAAGGACAATTTTAGTACCACGGACCATTGGTTCGCTATGGTCTTGACGGATTGTGAAGCTTCCCCCAGCAGACGATTCCCAGATGTACTGCTCGTCGTCATTGCTCTTTGAAACAACTGTGACTCTGTCGGCAACCAAGTATGCAGAGTAGAAACCAACACCAAACTGTCCAATCATGCTGATATCGGCTCCTGCCTGCAGGGCTTCCATGAAAGCTTTCGTTCCAGACTTGGCAATGGTACCCAAATTGTTGACGAGGTCAGCTTTGGTCATGCCGATACCAGTATCGATGAGTGTGAGTGTGCCTTCATTTTTGTTTGGGATGATTTTGATGTGGAGGTCCTTGCCGCTGTCCAGGCATGATGGGTTCGTGAGCGACTGGTATCGAATTTTATCCAATGCATCTGATGAGTTAGAGATCAATTCTCGGAGGAAGATTTCTTTATTCGAGTAGAAGGTATTGATAATCAAACTCATCAACTGAGCAATTTCAGCCTGGAAGGCGAAAGTTTCGACTTCTTCGGTTTGTACTTCTTCAGGCATCTGAAACAAAGATAAAAACGTTAGAATAAGTGTAAAAATATAAAAAGTCCTCGATTTATTTTCACAAAAATGAACTTTTTCGACAATTCAAGTACCTATATTAGCAGGGCCGGCTCATATATATACGCGAACAATGCAGCAAAATTTATGGGCAGCGCGGCGACTTTCTTTTTAAATATTTTTTTGTGTAGAGTAGTAGAGTAGTTTATTTGACTAAGTTATGTACATAATATATTTATAGCAGCAGGTCCCAAAACAATATCGCTAAGAAGTCGACAATGACCGTTTAGTATACAGAAAGGTAAAATCTAAGACATGAGTTAGCTAAGAGAGAGAAACAAACAAAAAAATTAAAATTTGCATTGATCAGCAAGATTAAACAATACAAGTTTTTCTACGACTGTCACAAAATACCCTCATTGTATGTTCAATGATGATTTCTAAATGTAGTACATTGTAATACTCCTTTTCATTATTCACTAGTTGCTGGGCAACTAGTGCACAATGTCTGAAAAACGCACGGGTAAATTTTCGCAATCTTCGTCACGACAAAAGAGGCGTGGAGTAAATAAAACAAAAGACGCCGTAACCAGGTAACATTGCTGTAACCATACAGACAATATAATCACAAACATAAGTGACAATTCAATATTTCTTTGACAGAAACAATTTTGGAATCTGCGACCAAGTAATGTCAACGATGCTTATTTTTTTCTAAATTATCAGAAAGGAAAATGCACTGTCCAAAAAATTGGAATAAATAAAATAGGAAATATGGGAAAACAAATTGCTTCATACTTAAAACTTCCGAATCCTGAGTTATACACCGGCCACTGTTTCCGCCGATCTTCAGCTACAATATTGATAGATAGTGGCGAAGATATAACGACATTGAAACGGCATGGTGGCTGGCGCTCTACAACAGTAGCTGAGGGTTACATCGAAGAGTCCGTGACTAGTCGAAATAACATAGATAGATAGATAGAATAAGTTGTCAGACCTTCCATCGACATCAGTTACAGAAAATGTTAATAATGTCAACTTTTCCCTTAAAAAAACGGATTCTATTTCCCCAAAATTTGTTTTTAATAATTGTACCAATGTAACATCGAATATTGTTGATAACAAATGAGAAGATATTTTTTCGCGATTATTGTAGTAGGTGCTCAATCAACATTTACCTAGTACGTTATTTTTTTCAATTAATTAATAAAAGTACATTTTTCATGTTTGTTGTTTTTTACTTACACTGCATATTATAACAGTCGTAGAAAAAGTATAGTGTAAAACTCGCACGGAATGACCATTTCCTACTCGTATGATTTGCAGCACTCGCTTGCAGCTCGTGCTGCAAACTTTCATGCTGGTAGGAAATGTATGTCATTCCGTGCTCGTTGTACAATATACTATTGTAAACGAGTTTGAGCATAAATAAAAGTCAACAGTTTTAAAAGTTAAATTTATATACGTAATGAACTGGCTGAGGCAATGTAGCTGTTTATATCATAAAAACAGTAACTCAGCAAAAAAATATAATGACAGTTTTGAATTCCAATATTATGACAAGAGTTATCAAGGATGTTGTAGAGATTGAGATTCAAGGAATTATTGCGGCTAACAGTTAATCTATGTTGTGGGAAGGTCAGCAAATCGGCCGATCTGGTGTAATAATCTTGAGTAGGGATGTCTGGGAAATTTGTGCACATTTTGGTGTATTTCTAATAATACTGTGAAGATGTGTAGAGAAGGAAGTGGCATGATACCCAGTTGGATGAAATGTTGAAGGCAATGATCTCTAAAACCCAAGTTTGCCAATATTTAGTTTTTTTTTACACCTGAAAACTGTTATCACATACGTTGAGTTACCCCATAGTAAGATACCATAGGAGAGCACTGAATGAAATAGGGAATAATATGCCATTTTCAGAGTATTCGGGTTGGTTATATGTTTGTCGTGTAATTAAACACTTAAGAAAATTCAAAACTCATTACAGCAAGCTACCGTATGATGGTTTCTTTGTATAATGACCAAAACATAAATGTTCTCTCCTCGCCTCTTGGGCAAAATGACAGTTCTTCACCAAAAGGGACACACAATGGAAAGCCGTCAACTTCTGCAGAAGCATCAGAACAAATCATTGAAACAATAGTTGATGGAAAAAATACCTTCCCCAAGAATACAATACTGGATTGGACATTACGTCAAGTGGATATGAAATAAAGGAAGACAGCACAATTGACGAATTAAAGCCAAAAGAATAAAGCACAGTAACAGTTGATTAGGCAGATCCAGCTTCTTGGAAACTGTAAAAATTACCCAACAAAACTTAAGAACCCTATTGGAGGAATATGGACCAGAAAGGCAACTTTCCATAAGATAAAAAAAATAAAAAAAATTCTAATAATCACTAGAAAAGAAAGCTTTCTACTGGAGAAAAAGTATATCATGAATATCTACAGTACTCCAGAATTGGACAGTGATTTATGACGTCTCTAGTATATTTGAATTTTTACATTGATTTTTACATGATCTCAAAAACATGACTCGGCAGAGATCAAACTGTTATGCCAGAACTTGGAAAAGGCCTTAACACTCAAGAATAAAGAGGAAGGTCAGGATCAATGTGATATTGACGCTTTAGGATTCTGGTACTGAGCTCGGTGGCATTTGTCGTCACCTAGATGATAATTTAACCCCTTAAAAACTGCCAAACTACTATTACCACTATATCTGGAAAATGGATTTCCCAACTTATGTGTTGTTCTATTCACTTTAACATTGTCTGTAGCTAGTGCAGAAAATAGTTTTTCCAAATAACTCATAAAAACTTAACTGCGTAGTACAATGTGCCGGAAGACACTTACAGGTCTTGCTAAGATTTCTATCGAAAGCGAATTAGCGAGCTACATCGACCCGAAAGACATAGTGAAAGAATTTGTAAAAACAAAAGCAAGAAAATCACAAGTAGGGTTTTACGCCTTACTGCTAAATTTCTGGTAAAAATATTATTTCTAGGGTTAATAACCACCTATAGATATATTATTTTTCATGGGTTTGCATTAAAAACACTAATTTCCTGTATGTTTTTTTCAACTCCATTGCAAACGTCACAGCAATGGAGTTAAAAATGAAAAGGTCTAACCTGTAAAAAACCAATTGGCTTTTTGACCCATTCTCAATACTATGACGAGAAATTGGAACCCAAGTTTCAAAGGCATGTGGGAATCAACGGGTGAAAATAATTATGAGGGGGCGCCATATTTCTCGCATAGGGTGGCCGAAAACCTAACTAGAGCCGGCCCTTTATATAATGATAAAATGGCATTAGAAGTTTGTATTACCAAGAGCCATAACTACGAGTTTTCGACGAGACAAAGTTTTGATAGTAGATTGGTGTTCATGCAAAAATGAATTTATTCGAATTATTAAAAATGATCAATTGGGAGTTTTGAAATGCGAAAATAATTAGAGGAATTGTGACACACCCTTTAATGAATCAATAGAAAAAATTTAAAATTTAAGAACAAGTGACAAAAATGCACATGCAAATTCTTTTTTTTCAAAAAAATACGCTTATTTCAAAATTTAAATTACCCGGTAACCGGCAAACACGTGCAAAATCTACGAAATTTTCAGTCAACTTTATTCACTGTATCTCGAATACTTGAATGAAACCACATAAATTACATACCTTGACTAGTTTTTCACACAATTTGCACTAGGAAAATGAAAACTTTATGAAAATTCGCTTTGGAAATTGCTTTGGATAGCACGCCGAGCTTCTGTATCACTGCTCCGCTGTCTGATTTACTTTTGACGCGACCGCGTTTTGTCGTTCCTTTTATAGCCTTCTGCGTTCTCGTACAATCCAGAATATTCTGGAAGGTTTTCGAAGCTTTTCATTGCGCGAAAACGATCGATGAGTAGAGAGGGATATATCTTTTTTCTCAGTTCTTTTCCGGTAAAACAGGCGGCAAATTTGAAATGCACTAATTCTAGAAGAATGATACTGTAACACGAGTTTCGTGATTATTCGTAGTCGGATTGTCAGAGGAAATGACTAATGGAATTTAGTTGAGCATATCTTTCATTTTCAATGAAGTCAAAACCTTAAAAAAATTTGATTAGATTATGGAAAGACTGGGAACTTCATTCTAAAAAGAAATGTATGGGTCATTGATAGAGAATGGCTGATTTAAATTTAAACAATATCATGAAAAAAATTATTGATAGTATTCAAATATTTTCATTTTGTATATATTACGTTTTAATTAAAAAGAATTCCTGTAGTTTGTAAAATCAACGTTGTTTCATTAAAATTTTCATAGATATGGGGTGAGTTTAGAGACTCAATATGAGTAATCAAAAAATAAAATTGGGATGACAACTGGTTTGAGATTTTTACCTAAATGGTAGTAAAAAGCAGTTTACAAATTTCGCCCAATGATTTGAATTATATCAAATTGTAGAATATTGAAAATTATTGAATTCCCAGTTAGGGTGAATTATTCTCCAGTTTATACTGAATCATCAGCAGTTCGTCTGAAAAAGGCGGCCATTGAATATATTTCAATTTCTCGTTCTCAGTCCCCATTTTCGTTAGTCATTCAACTATGAATCAATATTTTCAATCTGTAGTTCTGGAATTATTTCTAGTATATTCTCGACAGCAGACTGTAGAAGTTCTCTAACCCCAAATAATTGTTTTGAATGCTATCTGGAAAATTCTTTAACAAGAAACGGAAGTGTCTTTTCTGGCCAATATTTTATTACTACTAACTGATAGATGGCGCGTTGAGATTGAGTAAAAGGCTAGTTTTCATCACAGCGGATTGCGGATGGCGGAATGAAATTCCGCGCAAGGGATGATCCTCGCATCAAACAAACGTTTTCATAAACGTATTTAGTGAATTCTAGTAACATTTTTATTTGACAAGATAACTATCTGGTTTTTGACAAACGACAGAACATCATTGTCATGTCAAAGGTTGTTTTGATTTCAAAACGAATTGAGTAGTACAAATAATATAAATATATTATTCATTCAGTATTCAGGTTGAAATGTGGTATAGAAAAAAAATTAACACAAAAGTTCGTGAAATTTGCTTGTTGGGACTACTTCAAGCATTTTCCAAAATAATTTAAAGAAAACGGCAACCTAAACGATGGTGGGTAAGAAACATATTTTTAAACAGAGAAGCTCAAGGATCATATCATAATCTCTTCTTCGTCAGAATTCATCTTGCCCAACACACGTAACAGAGTACGATTATCTAAATTACTTGAACACTTTAACCACAAAATATCCCCCCCTATTTTGTGACTTTAACGACACAAATACAGACCATTAACAAATATAAACCCGAGCTGGGATTATAACCTCACTTATCCAATGTCAAACTGCCAAAAGCTCTGAAAAACCGCCAGAAAGTTAAAAAATGTTTAACATAAAATGAGACTCCGCAAAATATTAAAATATCCGCAAATATTTCGCGCCATTCACATTTTGAATATTTTCTACCAATCAGAAAAAGTCCGCAACAAAATAATCCGCCATCCGCTGTGATGAAAACTAGGCTTAATTTGAAATGTTACTAGCAAAGACTCTACTCTTTGTTACTAGTTGACTTCATTTTATCTAAAACAACGAAATTCAGACCTCACAACTATTCTGGACACTTTCTGAAACGTTATTTAATGCTTTTTGGTGGCCTCATTTAAGTTAAATAACTATGAGAATATCCTCCTTACCTCTACCCTCCATAGTTTATTGTTTGTCCCATATTTTTATCATCACGGTATTTTCAATTGTTACTGAAATATTAAAAGTGAATTGAATTTATGTTTATGTAAACATGTAAAAAAATAGTATTGTCTATCAATATTCCTGAAACAACCACAATTGGCGCTAATGTTTGGGGGAAGTTTAAATTGAGAACATTTCGACAAACTTTTGGGGTTTGAGGAATTATTTTCCCAAAATGTAATTTTTGAAGGTCAAACTGATGCAAATAAAATAAAATCACGCGTGTTCCCCATTAGAAAATGATTGTATCAATCTGTATTTGAAACCCTGAAATGTGCGATTTTTTCGAGGTTATTGGATGTTTCTGAAGAACCGAGTCTTATCGGTATCTGTAGCAGGAATGCTGGGTGCGCCAAGGATGACTCGCGTTAAGGAATCTCCCGAATAACTGCTGCCTAGTAGCATATTCCCAGCTGAAGCCATTATATCAATGATCATGAGATATGACGATAGATATGCCATCCATCGGAACGTTAAGATGGCGATCCTGAGTTAATGAATGTTAAGCTTTTCAAAGAGCCCTACCTCCGAGGAGACTCTAGAGGATTCGTCAAAATTTTCAACGTTAAATAAAGAATAAAAAAAAAATAGGCTCTACCAAGAATGGGGAACACGCATGATTTATCTTTGCCACAGTTCGGTCCTCAGATATTATATTGTGTGAGTATAATTTCTCAAATCCCATTTTTTTTCTAAATTTTTTAATTCATAGGTGCTCCTCAATTCAAACTTGATTTGACCTTCACTCGACCTCAAACACTAGCACCAATTGTGATTGTTTTAGGAATATCCATACCATTTCTTACAACTCACTTTTAATATGATGTTTCAGTAACAAAATAAAAATACTGGTACACAACATGTAAACGAAGACAGCTGAAATTATAGTTGACAGTTCGAAATAACTAGCGGTAAAAGTTTGAACTGTGTGGAGTAACGATGCATACGTCCATCAGAGGCGCTAGGAGCAGAGGCGCTAGGCGTACGTTTTTTAAATTATTAAAAACATTGACCAATTTTTCAATTTCTGAGTTTTTGCTGAGGTTTCTAGGTGGTAACCTTCATGTGCAAATCAAAATATTCTAGGCACATGCGTGTTCCCCATTGAGAATGGTCTAATTTTCTAACCTGTATCCTGCCATCTTGTAATTTTTCCTGGAACTAATCAACCGAAAGATTTTTTTGTATTTCTCTGAAGACATCTTACTCTGAAGTTTGGCACTATTGACAAGTATTAAATTGTTTTTGTTTTCATAGAATCTAACCTGAAACTAAAACTGAAAACAATGTCAACCTAAACAAATATGAATATTTTGTAGTTCATGAAGGCAAACATGTGTATTTCTCCAAAAGGGAAGGTTGAGAAGAAACCCTCCAAGTCCGTAGAAGGTAATTATAAATCTCGAATATAATTCATCCGATTCTATTTTTCTCGAAATTCCAGAAGACAAGGATACCGATTTCAGGATATACAGCATACTTTCGTATTTCATTGTCTTAGTAGTCATAGGCCTACCAGTATGGTGGTATACAACAAGAGTGTACAGAGCTAGCCTGCCGATTAGCCAAATGTACGAAGTGGAGCTCAAAACGAAATCGGAAAGAGAGTTCGGAATACCCTTGAGTCTGGACTATGACATTTTAATATCTTTCGTGCATCCAGACCCTGGCGGCCTGGAAATAGACTTGCACGGAGAGGATATAGAACGTAATATGCAACCTTTCTTGAATACAATCCGACCTATTGCCGATTTTGTCGTGAAATCGCAGTGGCTGTATCTCACAGAACTGGGAGCCTTGCCGAAGAAAGTAAACGATCATTATGTACTCACCGAAAATCAGCTCCCTCACATCATAACTCCGTTGGAAACAAAATTGTGGTCCCACTTATCACCTAGACCTACGTTGAATCTGGTTGTGTATTTTCCTCACTGTAACGCCCCTCTGTATATTCACGATAACAGAAATCGGAAGGTTGAAAGTAACGCATTTTTAAGCCCCAGGTGGGGAGGTGTGTACATCTTGAATGCTGACAAAAGTTCATGTGAAAAGAAGCAGTTTAAACCAGAGTTGCAGCCGATAGTTTCAACGTTCATCACCCAATTGAAAAAATTGTTCAAAGTTGACAATACCTCGAATGTGGATGACATTTACGAATTGAAGATGCGGAAAGCTCACGAGCTTCTCGACTCGACACGCAGGACTTTGAGATCTTTAGCTCAGCTCCTTTCGGAAATAAGTAGCATTGTGATTAGCGATGAAGTCGGGGACAAAATCAATGTAGCAGTAGAAAATGCCGATCTAGCTGAGGAATTTTTGGTAAAAGGGGAAGTGGACGAAGGACTGAAACATGGCAAGTTAGCATTTTTGAATTCTGAAGCAGCTTTCTGCGATCCTTCTTTGTTGGCCCTACTATATTTCCCAGAAGATCAAAAGTGAGTATATTTCGTCGGGAGAAAGTTTGTTCTGATTTTTTCCTGTTATAGGTATGCTGTGTACATTCCCTTATTTCTGCCAATCATGATTCCAGTTTTCATGTCTCTACCGCTCGTCAGAAAATGGAAGAAAATAAGTAAAGAGAAATTAGCGTAATTTTGTGTTGAACATTCTAGTTATTTTTTTGTTAAATGTCATTCCTATGGAGAAGAGGAAAATATAAAAAATACGATAGATTTTATGTCACTTGATGTTTGTTTTAGGAAAAAAAATATCAAAAAACTATAAATAATTATATTGAACCACCCTCTATGAATGGATAAATATCCTGATGGCAGCCCTCATTCTTCTCCTGTTATCAAGAATCAAGAGCTACTTTACACCCAAATATATATGTGAATATAATTAACATGTCAATTGTTACATTTTCGATTAATGTGATTGGCTCAGATCAGATAATACAACAGAGTAGTAAGAGGTTATCAAATCGGTGATATTACTATTATCACCGCATATTACCCATCAAATGTTTCCAATGAAAATTGTATACTGTTAGTTTGAGGTTAAGTTTATTTTAAGTGATAACGTTCATTATAATCTCCCACCAAATATAACTCATTAAAACCTTAAGAAAATAGAACTCCTGATGCACACTGGTTCTATTTTAATCGGTTTTAAATCGTTGCTTTAACCAATAATAGCTCTAGTGTAAAATCGGTGATAATACGGGAAAATTATTACCCAGCATTCTGGCAATGAAACAGTCATAGAACGTATTCCAATTTTTTCTGTGGTATCAAAGATTATAATAGGGAACACGCGTAATTTTATTTTATTTGCATCAGTTCAGTCCTCAAAAATTAGATTTTGTGAAAACCAAAATTTTGTCGAAATTTTCAAATTTGACCTTCAGTTGAATAACTTTCCACAAACACTTGCGCCAATTGTGGTTGTTTACGGAATATTAATAGACAATACTATTTATCACAACTAAACATTTCACATGTGGCACTTTTCTAAAATATTTTGATTCACACATAAAGATTACCACCTAGAAAGCTCAGCAACAAACTTAGAAACTGAAAATATGTTCAATGTTAATATGTATTGAGTATGTCAAATACATACTCCTCGCGCTCCTGATGGACGTATGCATCGTTACTTCACACACAGTTCAAACTTTTCCCGCTAGTTGCTTCGAACTGTTAACTATAATTTCATCTGTCTTCGTTTATATGTTATAGTAATATTTTTATAAACATAGTATTTTCAATTGTTACTGAAACATCACATTAAAAGTGAGGTTGAATTCATGTTCGGTTTGTTAGAAATATTATTGTCTCGCAGTATTCTTGAAACAACCACTATTGGCGCTAGTGTTTGGGGGAAGTTATTCAAGTGAATGTCAAATCGAGTTTAAATTGAGTAGCACCTTTGAATTCGAAAATTTCGTAAACATTTTGGGATTTAAGCAATTCTCACAAAATGTAATTTTTGAGGACCGAATTGATGCAAGGAAAAAATAAAATCATTCGTGTTCCCTATTCTTTCAATATAATTCTCATACTTCTGTTAATAATTACAAAACCTTGCTGGATGCATTTCAAATGCATCCATCGATAGCCATGTAATTGCCCGTACTTCTCAACCTGTTCTGTTATGAAATCCAAAACTTCTGGCTACGAGTTGAATAACTTTTTCTATAGAGCCAATCTCTTCACCGTTGATAATCTTATACACTGTTTGTGAAATAAAAAAAATCGTAATTTTTTTCAATAATAATAATTTAAACCAAACAAAGGATGTTCCCGTAACACCAACAATAAAATATAAGGGCAAATAATAGTAATGAAAAAAAAAGTCATTAGGTACAATGGGAAAAAAGTCAATATAATGACAAATAAGTAATTATAATGAGAAAACATTATGAGTTTTCGAGAAAAGAAAAGTGTACGTAACACCAGCAAAGAGTAGATCGTAGAACAATAATCTTTGACAGGGTACTTTCGTAGAAATTCCAGTTCCCCTAGTTGGCAAAAAAAGCGTTCGTTCATTCATTCATTATGGTCTATCCTACAGGATAATATACGAGTCGCGGAAATCCACATCACCTAGGAACGTATTCTGTCGGCTTCGATTTCCCTTCGGAGGGCACCGGGATAGTCTCACTCGAAGTGATACCTCAAATGCCCATTACTTTCACAACATATAATTTTTAAACTTTTCAATACACGTGGAACGGCTGTACAAAAACTGACATTCACTTGACTTTCGGTCCTCGTGGTCAGACAACCGCCTCCCACGACCCCAGGAAGTCGAATCGCCAAAAAAGCGTTCCAGTTATAGATTATATTTCAATCGAATCTTACTCCCCCTAATGGTAAAATTAGAACTATAGTTGTGTACATTTTACAAAGTTTCCAACTTAATTTGAATTCACTAGTAAAGTTCAAACATTGTCTAAAGATATCTTTAGACAATGGTTCAAAGGTGTCTACCACCATCTAGGATCGAGTAGATTATATACTAAAATGAATAAACAGATGTCTCTACAAGTTTTAGGAATGTCACTGAAACAAAGATGTCACTGGTTTCTCTACTTAACCAAATCTGTCAAAAATTTACATTTTCCAATTTTATAGTTCTGTTATAATTTCATTTAGAAGAAATGGATTTCCACATCATTTAACGAAAGAAACAACAAACCACGTTCATCAGGAATACTTACACTCTTTAGCGGCTAAATATTAGAAAAATGTTTTCTCTGGTGAGCCTTTTACAGTTTTGACATAATGACTCACCTAACCTCAACTTGTTTGATTTTTCCAGTCCTGTAATTTATTTTCGCAATTTATATTTCTGACATGGATAGCGCAAAGTCAGCAGTTCTACGTTCCCGGAATGGCCCCGACGGATTTCAAAAAGGGGGTGCCGATCGAAGTAAAAGCAGTTAAGATGACCAGTATAAATACTCTACTGCCCTATGAATATTACTCGCTACCTTTTTGTCTACCGAAAGGAGGGTCTGATTCTATACACTACAAGACGGAGAATTTGGGCGAGGTTTTGAGGGGTGATAGAATCGTCAATACTCCTTATGTGGTGAAAATGGCTGAGCAAACTCCGTGTACTTTGTTGTGCAATTCGGCAGATAAACCGATACATTGGAGTGCGAGCGAGTCTCAAAATGTTGTCGACAGGATACAGCACGAATACTTTGTTCACTTGTAAGTACCTGCTTAGATTTGTTGGTTCTATCCAAGTTCAGGCCCATAGGCTGTTGGTCGTCAGCCGTCGGTCGTTGGCAGTCGGCTACTTAGGGAGACCAATCCCCAATCGATCGTCAGCAAACTGCAATCGAAGTGCAGAAATGTTTTGCACTGTTGTTCGAAATTTTGTTAACTTTATTTTTACCATCTATATTAAGAGTTCTTTCAGATCATGCGGGATGTGAAGTTCAGAAATGTGTAATTTAATTTTCTGGTCAGTCATAACATACTATAAGAAAATGTTATCATTTTCTCAAATAATTGATCATCTACAATGAAAAATTCAGGAGATTACTTCAATCTCTCTTATCATTATTAAACAAACTAAAATTGATACCTTTCCTTCCCATTGCTTTGGCAGCAAGAAGCCACATTTCATCTTTAAATATATTATTTTTGTATCTATATAATAAAAATGAATCTCGATTTTTTTGTAAGTGCAAAACGTGAGAACGGCTGGACAGATTTGGCAAGTTGCCCGGAAATTTGAAAATTCCGGTATATAAGAAATTTGGCAAAGAAAAAGACTATCGAGTCAATTATTATCAAAGAGAAAATACCTCATATGGTTACACTGTCGCCTACCAAGCACAGGAGCGAATCCCGGTCAGGGTAACATTTATGAAAAAAACAGGATAAAGGGAAAACGGTATAAACGTATAACGGGAAGCCGGCAGAGTCAAAGGCATAACCTAGATGGAACAACACAAAAAAAACATTCTACGCTGCTGAGAGTTTTCAGGATTTTTTTTTAGGGAATATAGAAATTTGGGCAGGACAACGTTTGTGGGAACAGCTACTTTGGATTAAAGCCAAGTTAGGCAAAGAGGCAATATGATCCAAAACATTCATAAATATTCGCCATTTCAATGAAACAAATATAATTCTATATACTACAATAACAGTTACGAAGGGTGCAAAAAAAAGATATGGCAATTAGGGAAATTTTCCAGTCATAGACAACACAGCAATGATAATTTGTTCATGACGTAACGAGATGCGCTCTGATTGGTCAGACTCGTGCAGTTGGTAGTGCTGTTGGCCGTCGAAGATGGATTTCACAACTGCTGACTACAAGCAACCGACTGCAAATGGCCGACAGCCTACTACCGACTGCAATTGGAGATGGCTGTATAAAGATACATGAAGCCCATCTGTGACTACCGACTGCCGACGACTGACGGCCTATTGTGTGCCATTTATATCCAGATCCCTACAAACGTTTGATAGAACCATATAACTGTTTATCTCGTTTTCTAATTTTCGCCATGCTAAATGAACCAATTAGGCAAATCAATTACCTGTGTCAAGAGTATGTAGTGAAAAGGCTCTTGCCACAGCTCGCAATTTTGATTAAATTTATTAACTTCGAGTATATTCAAGATGGCCACGGTGGTGTGAAAGTCAGTGAAGAGCTCATCAGTAAAAAGCTACCAAAAACCTTTGAATGCTGTAAAACCAAGTCAGTGCAATTTGTGTAAAATGCGGTAAAGCATATCATAAAAGTTGTGTGGACAGAAAAAAAGTTGAATATATTGATAAAATCAGAATTAAAATGATACAAGGATGTGTTGGGAAGAAAAAAATAAGCTACTTAAAACAATTATAGATGAAAAAGACGCGAAATTTGCAATTTATGGGAAAATAAGTTATTGCTGGATGAAAAAGTTCAAAGGAGCTATCTGAAATGATAAATAAAATAAAAAGCTGCAAAAAAACCTAAACACTGATAAGGACAGGTGGATGGAGCTCATCACAAAAAACACAGAGAAGCAAATTGAAACAGATATCATTCACCTTGCAAACAACAAACAAACCATGAATGAAATACAGGGTGATCCAGATCCAGAAAAAGAGGCAGATTTGGAAGAAGAAAATTTTAAGTAAGAAGATAATCAAAAAGGAAAACAACACTACCTACGGAAACGAATCAATGACAACTCAAACCCTTTCCAAAAAATCTCATAATAATACCAAAAAATCAACAGGATAATAAAACAATGGCAGATCTCAAAAAGGTGATTAACCCTGGGGAATTATCAGTAGGAATAAGACAACTACAAAACATTTCAAATGGAAGAATAATATTGAAATGCAACAATGAAGCATCTGCAAAAAAAATACTACAGGAATCCACAGAAAAACTTGGAGACGAATATGAGATAAGAACCACGAGAAAGAAAAAAATCTTCAAACTGGTAGGAGTGGATAAAGAGGATTGCACAGAAAACGAAACACTAATAACAAAAATTATCAGACAAAATAATAGACTAGAAGAAGGAGATCAAATAAGTGTATTGCATACAGCCAACAAAGACGATGGAACAGTTACTGTAATCTTGGAAACACTTGAAGAAACCTGTGAAAAAATATGGAATAGGACGAAACTCAACATAGGATTCAAATCTTGTATAGTATATGCAGGGCCGCGCCGCCCTGTGTGCGAAGTGTGCGGCGCACACAGGCGCCAAGACAATAGGGGCGCCGCTATCGAAATTATTTTTGTTACATTGGTTTGTCTGACAGTTCGAAAAAAATTAAGTCATCTTGATTTTATACCCAAAAGTTTGATAATCGTGATTGGCAACATCTAGCTTTGTATTGCAGCAGACATGAGAAAAGTTCTGCTTATTTCAATAATTATAAAAAATGGACAGATTTGTGTCACGCTCTTAAAAATAAAAACACTATTGATAGTATACAACAAAAACTTTTAGAGGTTCAAAAGCAGCGCTGGTACGATGTAATCAAAAGAATAATATATGTGGTCCAATTTCTAAGTACACAAAATATGGCTTTTCGTGGCCAAAGCAACAAATTATACAATCGTAACAATGGTAATTTTTGAAAATGTATTGAAATGTTGGGAAAATTCGATCAATGACTGAACATATACGACGCGTAACGATTCGGATTTCAAAAATATGCCGACTTATCTTGGAGATAAGATCCAAAATGAAATCATTTACATACTCGGTAACCAAATTCAACAATTTATTTTAAATTTATGTAAAATTAATAAATATTATTCAATAATACTGGATTGTACTCCTGACGTTTCACACGTAGAGCAAATTAGTATTATAATAAGATTTGTCAATTTTAACACAGAAACTAGAAAGTTGGAAATAAGGGAGCATTTCCTAGCCAATTATCGATACAACTGGCGCTGGATTAACGTCATTCATAATAGAAAAACTAGACAAAATTAATTTGGACATAAACAACTTAAGGGGACAGGGCTATGATAATGGATCAAATATGCGCGTTAAGAATAATGGTCTTCAAAAAAGATTGCTGGATCTAAATTCCCGCGTTTTCTATGTACCGTGCGCTAGCCATAGTTTAAATTTGATAGAAAACGACTCTGCCAATCTCAATCATCATACGAATGGACTTTTTAGTATTGTGCAAGAATTATATAAATATTTTTCGTTCTCTACCAAAAGATGGGACTTATTAAAAAAATATGTCATAAATCTGACCTTAAAACCATTGTCTGAAACAAGATGGTCAAGCAGAATAGATGCTATCAAACCGCTGTTTACAAATTTACCAGAAATTTATGATGCATTATATGAAATATCAAATGGTGTATCATATTATCAGAAGGCAAAATATGACGCTAAATGTCTAGCAGAAAAAATATGCTCCTTTTCATTCATTTGTTCACTAAATATATGGCATATAATATTGACAAAAGTAAATTTTGTGAGCAAAATTCTGCAGTCCACCGATATTAATATGCAAGTTGCTTCAGATGCTTTAACGGAATTAAAGAAGTTTTTGATAAAAATTAGAACCGACGCAAATTTTGAAGAAATTGTAAATGATGCCATGAAAATTGCCAAAAAATTATATGTCGAGGCTGAATTTGAAACTTCCAGATCCAGACCCCTAAGACGTCGTAAGACTCCAAAGAGTTTTGATTATGAACACGAAGACCACACTATAAATGATCTGAAAATCGCTTTTAAAATTAATGTATTTTTTTATATATTGGATCAAGCTTTATCCTCTGTAGACGAAAGATTTAATTTATTGAATAATCACAATGACGTGTTTAATTTTTTATTTAAACTAAGTGATGACCAAGAACAAAGTCAATTAAGAATAAGCTGTCATCGTTTGCAGGAAAAACGTACAGCAAATGATTCATTGGACATTAACGCCGATGATTTGTGTGAAGAAATTATGTCATGTCAGTCTTTTTTCAAAAAATTAAATAATGATGTGGCGAAAATTCTCGAATTTATATATTTAAACAATTTGACAGCTGTATGCCCTAACATCACAATAGCATTACGAATTTTTCTAACTATGCCAGTTACCGAAGCAAGCGCGAAAAGGTCCTTTTCTAAATTAAAACTAATAAAAAATTACCTTCGCTCAACAATGAGCCAGGAAAGATTAACAAATTTAGCAACAATATCCATAGAGGAGGCCATATTAGACCATATAGACATACACGAAACTATTAAAGATTTCGCAAACAAAAAAGCTAGAAGAGTGGAAATAATATAATTTAAATATGTTTATTTATATTCTTACACATTTTAGACTCTTGTTGTTTTTTTAACATAGCATACGTAATAGTTAAATTAATATTATTAGAAAAAAGTCAGTTATTTTGTTATTAATATAAAACGAACTGGTTTTACCTATTTAGAAAAATATTATCTAATTATATAAAACTAGAGAACATTTATTTCGGACAAATTAACAAATAAGGAATAAAAATAAGTTGAAACATTAAGATTCGTGAAAAAAAGAGGCGCTTCATAGGTTTCGCACACAGGCATCAAAACATTCAATGCCTAACTGATAAAACAGACGAATTAGAAATATTCCTAAACTCGCTACAAGCAAAACCAAAAATATTGTGCATAACGGAACATTGGCTCAGGGAACATGAAATAAAGTACATAAACATTAATAACTACAGATTGAGGTCAGCATTCACTCGTAAATCAATGCAGCACGGAGGAGCCAGCATCTACACCATAGAGGACTGGGTTGCAGAAAACATAGATTTTGTGGTTGATAAAACTGTTGAAGGGCATATAGAGTGTGCAAGTGTAGTAATAAGAAAAATTAAAATTGTTGTTGTACGTATCTACCGTTTGGGATCTTTTGACATTTTTATTGAGAAACTGGAAGAAATAGTTGACTTAATTCATGAAAAATACTTAAAGTTCAAGATTATATTGTGTGGAGATTTTAATGTCGATTTATTAGAAGACAGTGTACAAAGCAAAGTATTTCTAGATCTACTACTAACACATAATATAACACAAACTATATTTGAAGCAACCAGAATTGCAACTATTTCTGCCAGCTTATTAGATAATATATTCGTTAACTTTGAAGATTATGAAAAAAGTACAGTAGTTCATTCATCATTGTCAGATCATCATGGCCAAGTAATAACTCTCTTCACAGAAAAAATTGAAAATGAAGTCTTTGGCGCAAAAAAATAATGTATTCTAAAAATAAATTGGCACAATTCAAACAGGAAATAGCAAAGGTAAACTGGGATAATGTAGTAGATTGCACAGATGTAAATATAGCTTATAGTAATTTCAGGAGCATCTTCAGCATGCTAATGAATTTAATATTTAAAGAAAAAAAAATTAACCAAAAAACAAGGACAAATGCATGGATAACGACAGGAATAAAAACATCTTGGGCTAATAAACGCTCACTATATAGGAAAAAAGTATTAGGGCTAATAAGTACCGAGCATTTCAAAAAATATTGCTCTGATCTTGATAAATTAATAAAAACGGCAAAAAAAAATGACTAATAATGATTTCATAATGAAGGCTGATAACAAAACAAAAGCTACCTGTATTCGAACCCACTACGCCATATGAGATAACAGAATGTATTAAAGAGTTGAAAAACAAAAAGTCCGTTGGGGAAGATAAAATACCAATATGTCTTTTGAAGGAAACAATGGAGATCACAGCCTATCCGCTGTCCTATATTATCAATCTGAGTTTTTCACAGGGACTTTTTCCAGAAGAACCAAAAATTGCAAATATAAAAGCTATTTATAAAAAAGGAAACAAAGATGAAGAAAAAAATTACAGACCGGTATCATTATTGTCGAATATCAGTAAAATTTTTGAAAAAATCATCCATAAAAGACTAATGAATTACCTAGATAATAAAGAACTGTTGTCAAAAGATCAAAATGGATTTCGCAAAGGCATGTCCACTATCCAAGCAATATATAAAGCAATTGAGAACGTTCTACATCACTTGAATAAAAATGACTTCACTATAACCATGTGCATTGACCTGTCAACGGCATTGCCATGAGGTATTATGTAAAAAACTTGAAATTTATGGAATTAGGAACATATCGCTTAATGTAATAAAATCCAAACAGAAATACTGAGGCATATACATTTGAGCACCAAAACTTCGACATATGCAATGAAGTCAAGTTTCTGGGACTGATAATAGACAAAAGGTTGGACTGGAAAAGCCACATAGACTATCTATCAAAAAATATTGCAAAATACTGCTATGCACTGAGAATACTGTCAGAGCACTTATCAACAGAAGCGGCTCTCTCAGCATATTATGCGTATATACAAGCAAAAATAAAATATGGAATCATCTTCTGGGGGAACTCTGTTGACATCTCTAGGATTTTGATACTACAAAAAAAATGTATTAGGCTTATATATATATATATATATATATATATATATAAAATAAAGAGAACATTTTTATTAACAGCAAAATATTAACACTGGTAAACCTCTATATATATGAAGTGTAATATTCGTAACTGAAAACAAAAAAGAATTCTTCAGTAACTCTGTAAAAAGATCATGAATACAATACTAGAAAAAACACGATATAAAAAAGAGAAATGTAAATATACCTATATAAAAAGAATGTAAAGTACAGCATTATAAATATTTACATTAAGTTTCCAGATGACTTCAGAAAGCTCCCTACTGTAACTTTAAAAAAATGCCTGAAAAATTACTTGTTAGAAAAGCCATATTATAACATACAAGAATTTCTTATAGATAAGATGGAATGTAAACTTTCATGATATACTTATATTTTAATGATTACATGTGCTGTATTTAATCGAACGATCTGATGAAGTATATATGACAACATTGTATTTTAATGACTGACATGTTCTACACTCCTAGGAGTTAATTGTGTACTGTACCTGGAACAAATACAATTATCTATCTATCTATCAGTTGAAGTCGATTTTCAATAAAATTAATCTAAGAAAAATGTATGTTTTTCGTATCAACATTTTTTTCAGATTAGTTGACAACTTGCCTGCAGCAACCCAAATCTTGAACAGAGACTCCAATGAAGTTCAGTTTGAGCATGGATATCGACTGGGAAATACAGTGGGTGATAGAAGTTTCATCAACAATCACCTGAAACTTACTTTGCTTTATCACAATCCACAACCGTAAGTACAAACAAAATTTTAAATGTAATTAGTTCAGATGTTAACGAATGGATCATTTGTATGGAGAAAAAAAAATTAAGTGCAAAAATTCAGTGTTGGTGAAAATCGGACTGAATGGTTCCTTTTTCAGAAACATATACAGAGTGGTAGGTTTTCGAGCGACTGCAAAATCTGTTCACATGGATGAGCTGAAAATTGATGGAAAAACCTGTTCGTTCACGCCTAGGCCGAAGCCCCAAGTGATAGATCCCAATTCTGTTAACAAATTGTTCTTTACATACGAGGTGGAATGGGAGGAATCTTCCGTCAGCTGGGCTTCGAGATGGGATACCTATTTGGCCATGAGCGATGCTCAGATACATTGGTTTTCCATCATCAATTCCATTGTGGTTATATTTTTCTTGGCAGGTAAGATTGTGTTCGAGTTGATAAAGATTTCTATACCTAGTTTTTTTTTTAGTATTTTTTACAAGAAACAATTTTGTTTATGAAAATAGTTCCACATAATAATGAACTGGAATACCTACCATTTGCTCTTAAATTTACGTCAGGGGAATTTTCCTTTTTCTGTATTATTTTTATTTCAAAGATAGAATTAAATAAACTCTTTTCAGAACTGTAACTTTTTACTCAATAAGTTCACATTTCCTCTTAGTATTTGCTCTCGCTCATTAGAAATAAAACACAGATTTTGAGCTTTATAACGAAATATAATAAATTTCATTAAGCTATGTTCCATAAATATTCTGTGCCTAAAATGACTGATAGGATTACAGAAGGAAGGATATTTATTCTGGTCTTTCAATCAAAATGTAAATTAATTAAAATGATATAATCTGAAACTGTACTTACTATTACTCAAATGACTTGCCAGAAAACAGATAACTACAAAAATGCAAGTTGACATGGCCTGTCTGTATCACTAAACAAAATGCCTTCGAAAGATGTTACGGTTTGGAGATCTAAAACACAACTGGTTCCCTCCAGAAATATATGGGCATCCTCCGTTCTTATTCAAAGTCTGTAAACTTGCAAACTTCTGCTGAAAAATATCTAGCCTTTACAAATACTATAGCCATAAATTACTGAAAATATAGTCCAGTCATCATTTCTATGGTACAAATTACTTACAAATCTCTCCTAAATCAAGTTTTGCCTCTAAATAACTCAAGCAAAAGGTCTCTAGCCAAATCTATCCTGGAATTCATACAGAATAATTATGACGATAATTCATCGCCGCTAAATTTGCTGTCGGAGGAACCAGTAGGGGACCAAAATTCAGACCAAGACGAAAATTCCACTATAACTAAATCAATGGAAGAACATCAAAAGTCTTTTTTAGGAAACCAACAAACGACCTCTTGGTCATGCTATTTAATGTTCAGTCTATTAGAAATAAAACGGATGAACTGACCTTACTACTTGAGAGCCTTGAGTTCTTCTCATAACTGAGCACTGGTTGAAACCAGACGAACCATTTGTCCTCCAGCATTACATTATTATTTCTAAATATTGTCGAACTGATTATATACATGGAGGTACTTTAACACTTATCCAGGAAGAGTTTTTAAAACACAATCACTTTTAACTGAAAAATAATTTGAATTTTCTATAGCATTCAGTCAGGATGTCAACCTCTACATCATTTGTATTTATAGGTCCCACTCCACTAACTTGGGATTTTTTTTACTTAAATTAGAAACACTTTTATCTCGCTTTTCTCTCAATGCTTCAGTTTTATTAACAGGGGATTTCAACATCAATTACTTAGATAACTCATTGGATTATAAAAGATCGTTAGATGATTTACTTGATTCCTTTAACATAACTATGCATGTAAAATTGCCTACTCAAAATTGTAAATACTCATCAAGTCTTTTAGATTATGTCTGCTTCAATCTTCAGGTCAAGGCAGTGAGTTGTATAGTAGTAGTAATTTTATTTAGCCTTTCGCTATACATTCCAACAATACATATATAATATGTCAATATAAAATTATAATATTACATTAATATGTTCACTTCTGATAAAATCCTTGACATGATTCTTAAACATATTCAGTGGACTCATCTTCAGTTCGTTTCCTAGTTTATTATATTCTACCACACCTTTGTAGAATACTGAACGCTGTGTCTGTGTTTTCTTTGCTTGCTTCACAACAAAATTATCTTTACCTCTAGTATCATAGTCATGAACAGTTTTGAATTTTACTAATATATTTTTTAAATATTGAGGACATGTGTTTATGTTGATCTTGTGGATGAATACCATAACATTGTACTTTATGAATGATTTGACATCCAACCAGTTCAGGGTGTGTAACATAGATTGAACCGAAGTTCTATAATCACACCGTAATATAACTCTAATGGCTCTATTTTGCATTTTCTGCAATCTCTATTTCACTCTGACTTGCCATGTATACAATTGTGGGGCAATAATTGAAATGAGGTAGAATAATTGTGTTATAAATCAACTTCCTAGAATACAATGTCAAATATTTACTCACCCTACTAACACACCAATTTTTTAGCTATTTTACCACAAGTATAATCTATGTGTTTATCGAACTTCAGTTTACAATCAACTATTACCCCAGATATTTAATTTCATCCACAAGTTCAATTTCTTCATTATAAATTTCAAAATTCAAATTGTTTTCCTTCCATATAAATAATTGTATCATCAGCAAACAAATGATATTTAGAATTTTGAAATATATGCTGAATGTCATTTATATATAATATAAATAATAATGGTCCCAGTATGCTACCTTGCGGTACTCCCAAGTTAATACCTAATTCATTTGACTCTGTATCTCCTATTTTCACTTTTTGTCTTCTATTATTCAGATAGTCTTTTATCCATTTATATACATTGCCAGTAATACCATATGCCTCTAATTTGCCAAGTAATTTTATTCTGTCAATAGTTTCAAATGCTCTTTTCAGGTCTACAAATATAACTCCTATTATTTTACTGCATCTTTCCTCTGTCCATTCATTTAAAACATATTGTAGTGCTGTTTCACAACTATATTCCTCCCTGAATCCTGACTGATATTCACTTAGTATTTTGTTTTTAATTATGTATTGTTTAAGTTGAACATATACAGCTTTTTCAAGAATTTTTTCAATAGCCGGGAAAGTAATTATTGGTCGCATATCTTCAGCATTACTGCTGTTTGCAATTTTTTTAATAGGAATTATATTTGAGACTTTGAGTTTGTCAGGAAAAATTCCCTGTTCTAATGAACTATTTATCAGATTTAGTAAAGGATCTGCTATGTTTCTAAAATGATTTTTGAACACAAATGCCCCAATTTCATCTGGACTATTTTTATTCGCTAATGTATTGACGATTGTTTCCAATTCGATTTTGGTTAATAGTTTGAATTCAGTAAATTTATTATTGTTGTTATTATTAGACAAATTGAAATTGGTTACATTATTTGGAATGCTATCTACAATATCTTGTGTACTTTTAATATAATATTCATTCAGTCTTTCTACCATAAGCAACTTGTCACTAACAACTTCATCCCCGAATTTTATTTTTGTTAAATGATCTTTAGTTTTGGATGATATAATGCTTTTTAATGTTTTCCACATTTCCTTAGAATCACCCTTACACATGTCAACTTTCTGGTTATAATAAGCATTTTTTTCTATTCTTAGTATACTCACAACTCTATTCCTTTTATCTTTATAATATTCCCAGTCAACCAGATCTCTAGTGAATTTAAATCTTCTAAAACTTATGTCTCTATCTTGAATTGCTTGACGAATATTATCATTGAACCATTCTTTTTTGCACCCCCACTGTGATTTCCTTTTTAGGCATAAATTCATTTATTATAGTTTGCAGTTGGTTAGTTAGATTGTTACATCTAATATTCACGTCTTTTTCTCTATAATTGTATTCCACTTTCAATAACCTATCATTAAATTCTGAAATGTTTGTTAGTCTGCTTCTAATGGTAACTTTTTTTAAAGGGCATTTATCTTGGATGTTTATTTGAATAACTCTATGATTGGAGAAAGTGCATTCATCTAGTACAGAAGTATATATATCAGGCAAATTTGTGAAAACTAAATCGATCATACTGCTTCCATTCCTCCAAAAGTGTGTATTTGTTTTGACAATTTGCCCTAAGCCATTATCTTTAGTACATTGTTTCAATCTCCTGCTGTGACTATTTTCTGCATTCCAGTCTATATTGAAATCCCCTAGCATTATAAAATTACAATTACATAGATTCAATGTTAAATATTCCTCAAGCAGTTCACCTAAGTAATCTAAAAAAACAATATGTGATTCATTTGGTGAATGATAAATTCCCATTAGTGTGTAACTATTATTAGCAATCTTGACTTGAACCATGAAACACCACATATTCTTTTCAATAATATAAGTCCCAAATTTGTTATAGGTTACATCCATTCTTACATAAAAAATTACCCCACCTGTGTGTCTGCTTTGTGAATCGAGCCTTAATAACATATAGTTCTCAATAAACAACTCATTATTTTCTATATCATCAGTTACGTGAGTCTCAGTTAGGCATACAACAGCAGGTCGATTTTTACCAATGTAATATTTTATTTCATCATAGTGACACACTAGGCTTTGACTATTCATTAAGAATATGTCTGAACTCAAATATTTTAATTGTTATTGCCTACTATCCGCAGTTACATCTTCTTCTCTTTTTTGATCCTTCCATTCATGATAGTCTGTTCTTTCTTGAACTTCAATTACGATTCTTCTATAGGCTGCACATTCTCTGTTGTATGCTGGATGATCATAATTTATATTGGGAATCTTTAATATCTCTGATGCATATTTACAATTTACACAAGTATGTTGATTTGCGGTACAGACATCTGATTTATGTTTTCCTGAACATTTTGGACATATATCACATGTATTTTTGCAATACTTAGCTTGATGTCCAAATCTCCAACATTTAAAGCACTGCATGATGTTCACGTAGTCACGATAATAACAAGTTTTCCAACCCAGGTTCAATACTTCTCTTTTCTTGACAATAGCATATGTCTCTGGATCTAACTGCATTATAACATTGATCATCCCTTTTCTGTTTTTAAATATATTTACTATCTTCAGCTCCCTTTTTTCTATCTCTGTTGTAATACAGTTTTGTATTACCATTTTTTCTATCAACTCATCTTTATTTTCAGATAGCTTCTGACCAACGTTGAACACTTCTATTCGTGGATTTTTCTTTTCTGGTACTTTAACTTCATAATCTGTTCCTATTTTGTGAGGTGGTCAATGCAGGTATTTCTGACCACGACGCAGTTTTATGTAAATACTCTTATGATTCTATAAAGAGAACAGTAGCTACTAATAAGTATGGCAGGATCTATAGTGGAAACAACTTCAAGAAGTTTTCAAAAATTTGTTTTGTTTCGATTTGGGACCATTTACCAAAAACAGATAATCCTCTTAATGACTTTCACCAACAATTGATGTCTTTGTTTAACATTACGTATTTACTGCATTAAATTTTATCCTATTTTTATGTATCTTAGATTTAGGCAAGCTTTGTCAACACAATTGATATTATATGACAATAAAGCATTTCTGATTCTGAAGGAATATCTTCATTGGTCGTGACTTGCTTAGGGATAGAGTTAAAAAAAACAACGAAAAAACTCCCATCTAATTTTCTTATTCAGAACAATATTTTTCTGTTTCCTAACTATTTTCTTAGGAAGTGAACCCTTAATTTGAATATCTTGTATGGCATTTCTTCCTGATAAAATAACTTCTTCACCCTTTTCTACCAGTGATCCTAATTGACTCTTCGTGAATTGTTTTACCCTGTTTTACTGAACTAAATCGGCCCATTTCTTGAGTGAGATTCGAAGTCTCCCATTTGCTTAACTTTGGGACTGAGTCGAACCAGAAAATAATTTCTGCTGTGTGTACACCTTTTTATATTTCAAGGTATTCTAACGATGATAATGGTAAGAACATTGAGACGAGACATTGCTAAATATAATGCAGATGAAAGTTATGATGAAACGATCGAAGAATCCGGCTGGAAACTAGTCCACGGAGATGTGTTCAGGCCGCCGAGGAACTCGAGGTTATTCGCGGCTTTGGTTGGATCAGGGATACAGATTTTCCTGATGTCATTGATAACGATCTGTAAGTTTTTCTTCAAAAAATTATTCGTACTCATTTAGGAAATTCTTTTTATGTTTAGTTTTCGCTATGTTGGGAATGCTGTCCCCAGCTTCTCGAGGCGCCCTCACGACGGCTGCTATTACCTTTTACATGATTCATGGAGCTGTTGCGGGATATTTGTCGGCTCGTCTCTACAAGACAATGAAAGGTTAGTATATCGTATATTTTATGCACGGTCGGTAGCTCATCATCATCTGTAAAAGATTGTATATTATCATACTACCATGATACTAATATAATAATAATAAATTTTTATTATCCTGTAAGACAGTCAAAAGGTACATTGTGTAGGACTTGTCATAAAAAAGCTTAAAAGTAAAACTTAAAATAAGTAGACAGTTTACTAAGAGTAACACATTCATTATTTTATTATTCTATCATTTCCTGAAGAGAGTACCGATTATTTTCCAGGTAATTTCGAAGCTGTGAATAGTACTAGAGTACATATTGTGCACAGGTAAACAAATTTTGAAATATTGATTCGATTCAGGTCGCGAATGGAAACGCGCTGCCTTCCTGACGGCCGTCCTCTACCCTGCCGTGGTCGGCCTCACTTGCTTCTTCCTCAACTTCTTCATTTGGGGCAAGGCGAGCAGTGGCGCCGTGCCCTTCTCCACGATGATCTCGCTGCTGCTCATGTGGGTGTTCATTTCGCTGCCTCTCGTCTACCTCGGCTACTATTTCGGATACAGGAAGCAGCCGTATCAGCATCCCGTCAGGACCAATCAGATACCCAGACAGGTGCCCGAGCAGCACTGGTATATGAATCCGATCTTGTGGTGAGTAGATATTTTTCCTTCAATCTGATCTGGAATTCGATTTGATTTAAACTTTTGCTCATATGAGTTTTATTATTAATAAACATTTACTGTGATAATACTGGACTGAGCAAAAACTAATTCAGTGTAAAAAGTCAAGATAGCGACTACTCAATAAAAAATAAAAAAAAGTCATCTGATTACAATAGAATTACTGGTCCACCAGTGGCGTACCAATAATATTTCAAAATGTCTTGCATTAAATGTAATGTTGCTGATAATGAATCGTATTTGAACTGTGATAGTTGTGAGCGGCCAATTCATGTTAACACCAAATGCTCTGGACTCAATGCAAGCGAATTGAAAGTGATGGGCCTGAAAGGAAAAAGAACCCTGAGATTCCTTTGTGAAGAATGTTTAATGGGGGTTAGGCTGGTCCCAAAGCTAATAAAAAAGATTGATGATCTACAAGAGGAAATCAATTAACTCAGAGCTTTCATTCAGACAGTACCTAATACCTCCTTGCCAGAGGATGATTTAATTAATGAACTACAGGAACGTCAAAAAAGAAAAAACAACGTTATGGTCTTTAATTTACGGATCCCGTTCATTTTGGTCTTTCGCCAAAGCTGTGGGAAGAAACTTCACTTCCAGCTCATTTCCTCCTCTAACCAAAGAAGATGGAACACTAGCAACGACTGCCCAGGAAAAAGCCAATATCTTTGCGCACCTATTTGCTGGAAATTCCACTCTGGATTAATCGGGAAAACAACCCCCGAACATTACACCTATTGACAGTCACATGCCCTAGATCACCTTTCGCCAACATACTATCAGAAAGATTTTGCTGGGTCTCAACACCAACAAAGCCTGTGGATCTGACGGAATCCCGCCGATTGTTCTCAAGAAATGTGCCCCCGAACTAACACCTGTCCTTTGCAAGTTGTTCAACCACTCTTACAATTTGGGGGTATTTCCGTCCAATTGGAAAATTGCAAGAGTACAGCCAGTCCCTAAAAAGGCAAAAGGCCCTACCTAGCAACTACAGACCTATTGCACTGCTATCTATTATTTCAAAGGTCATGGAAAAAGCCATCAACATCGAAGCTCATGAAATATCTGGAAGACTCAGGAATTGTCAACGATAGGCAATATGGCTTCCGCCATCAGAGATCAACTGGTGACCTGCTCGCACGTCTCACATATATGGCAGCTATCTATTGAAAAGTATGGAGAAACTTTAGCTGTGGCATTAGATATCTCCAAGCGTCGATCGAGTTTGGCACCAGGGACTCCTCGCCAAGCTTCCGTCTTATGGCTTGCCCCTCAGCTGTGTTCTCTGCTTGCTAGTTTTCTCTCAAACAGGTCTCTCCATGTAGTGGTCGATGGAGTTTCATCTGACACTCTACTCATAAATGCTGGTGTTCCGGGATCTATTCTCGCACCAACACTATTTCTACTTCACATCAACGACCTGTTGAAAGCAACTTCATGTCCAGTACACAGCTTTGCGATGATAGTACCCTCCATACCGCTTCTCTTCCAGGGCCCCTATATCAGCCCGTGAAACCAGAAATGAACGAGGAAGAAATGTTAATAATATAAATATGGACTTAGCAACAATTCTCGAGTGGGGATCTAATAACTTGGTAGAATTCAATGAAACAAAACACAAGCATGTCTTTTCTCTAAAAAAGCCGATCTCACTGTGCCTAACATAACTTTGTCAGGAGTAACCATACCACTGAAGTCATCCAAATCGATGCTTGGTATTACTATCAGCAATAACCTTTCCTGGGAAAATCACGTGAGGTCCATTGCCAAAAGTGCATCCCAAAAACTTGGTTTTTTGTTTCGTGCCAAGAGCTATTTCACCCCACTCAGCTGCTTATGATCTATAAGGCACAGATCCGACCTGTCCTGGAATACTGTTCCCATATTTGGAGCGCACCTAAACATATCCTGAGGCTATTGGATTCTGTCCAAAAAGGGCAATTCGTCTCGTCGGTGATGCCTCGCACAAACTCGCTCACTTGTCTGGAACACCGTAGAAAAGTTGGCGATTTGTCTCTATTTTATAGATATTTTCATGGCATGCTCTTCTGAAATATCAACAATCGTTCCTGCTTCGCAGTCTCTTCGAGACTAACCCGTCAAGTTCAGTCATCACACCTCTTCGTGGTCACTTTGGAGACCTGCAGAACATCACTTTCCAAAGACTCGTTCATCCAACGAACAGCAAGGCTTTGGAACTCATTGCCTAGGGAGGTGTTCCCCGAGGCATACAACCTCCAGAAATTTAAGAAGAACACCAACTCCTACCTTCTTTCCCTTGGTTCCCACGATGTTCTCTGAACATTACAGGATATCCCTTTTCGTGGGAACCAAAACATAAAAAAATAAAAAAAAATGTTGCTGATAATGAATCGTATTTGAACTGTGATAGTTGTGAGCGACCAATTCATGTTAACACCAAATGCTCTGGACTCAATGCAAGCGAATTGAAAGTGATGGGCCTGAAAGGAAAGAGAACCCTGAGATTCCTTTGTGAAGAATGTTTAATGGGGGTTAGGCTGGTCCCAAAGCTAATAAAAAAGATTGATGATCTACAAGAGGAAATCAATTAACTCAGAGCTTTCATTCAGACAGTACCTAATACCTCCTCGCCAGAGGATGATTTAATTAATAAAGTACAGGAACGTCAAAAAAGAAAAAACAACGTTATGGTCTTTAATTTACCAGAACCACGTGATCAAGCTTCTGACGTGAATAAAGTTAAAGAAATATTTTCTAAATTAACTAAAGATGATCTGAATATTTTAAAAGTGGTGAGACTTGGCAAACCGAATAAAAATGGTTTTCGTGCTCTCAAAGTGATTTTCAATAATGACGAGGATGCCAAGAACATTATTAGAGCCAAAAAATATCCGCTCAGAGGAATGGCCATAACAGTCAATGAAGATATGACTCAACTTCAGATAAGAACTTGGAAAAAATTGAAAGATGAATTGGAAAATAGGAAGAAAGCAGGAGAAAATGTTGTTATGAGATATATCAGTGGTGTTCCTCGAATTACCAATCAAATCCAAAAAAACTAGATGGGAGCCATATTTGCTGTTACTATCAGAATGTTGGTGGATTGCACACCAAATTACTGGATCTTCAGCAAGCGGTTATGTGTTCTGATTATGGCATTATAGTACTACTTGAAACCTGGTTAAACAGAGACTTTCACAATTCTGAACTAGGTTTAAAGGGCTTTGATATTTTTAGGTTTGATAGGGACTCAACTGAATCATTGAAAACACGTGGAGGTGGTGTACTCATAGCTGTTAAGCATTCTCTATCGGCCACTACTGTGAACTTTGTGAACAATAATGTTGAACAAGTTTTTGTAACACTTTCTCTTGGTGAAGATCATTTGATTATCGGTGCAGTATATATTCCACCTGCTGAATATTACATCAATCATGCTAATACTGTAGACTATGTTTTAGAAAAATTTCCTGGTCATAAAATTTTGCTTTGTGGAGATTATAATATACCGAATGTTATTTGGTTCAATGATGAACTTGGCAAATGTATTACTCAACTCGTTCAGTTATCATAACCCTTTATCAAGTGAATTCTATTCCGAACTCTAGGAATGTACTTTTGGATTTATTATTTTCATCATACCATGATATAGTTGTTAATAACCCAGCGGAACCACTCTTTCAAAATAGCATACACCATTCCGCTGTTGCCTTTGATCTGAATACTAGAAAAATACCTGATCTAAAGATCAAAGAATACTTTTACGATTTCAGGAATAGTAATTATATATTCATAAATTATTTCTTTGCCAGCATTGATTGGAATTCCTTATCGAATGACGACGTTAATTCATCCTTAAGCAACTTTTACGACGTTTTATATAGCTATTCGTAAATTTGTTCCTGTCTAAAAGTTCAAAACATCAAACTTCCCAACATGGTTCAGCAAAGATTTGAAACAAATGATATTTGAAAAGAAATTAGTTCATAGAGAATATAAAAATGGTAATGTTGAAGCATACCGGCTTTTTCAGTATCTCAGAGAGCAATGTAAAATCTTACGTGAGGACTGTTATCAAAATTACATTTTGAAAACTGAGAATAACATCTCTGCAAACCCTCGTCATTTTTGGAAGTTCATCAATGATAAAAATAAATCATTCAATCTCCCCTCTCGTATGGTTTATAACAATAACTCTGGTGAAAATTCCAATCATATAGTTATTCTTTTTTGGTACTATTTCTCGACAGTCTATGATAATACAAACATCAATCAAATTCCACATTATACCTTTGATAATACTGTCAACATTTGCTCCTACACCATAGACATTAAAGAAATCATAGATTTAGTACATTCTCTACCTTGGAAACTATCATCTGGCCTAGATGAGATTCCTTTGCATTTTATTAAATATTGCATTTACATTTTAGCAAAACCCATTCACTACCTGTTCAACTTATCCCTCAAAAAAGGTACGTTCCCTAGCTTTTGGAAACACAGTTTCATAAAACCCATCCACAAGAGTGGTTCACGGGACAACGTTGACAACTACAGAGGTATTTGTAATCAATCAAAATTACCAAAAATATTTGATTGCTTGATTTTCAAAAAACTTTCGTGGGACTTCAAAAATATTATAATCAATGAACAACATGGATTCTGCAGAGGTAGATCTACTACCACTAATTTATTGCTTTACCAAAATTACATCATTAATGCTCTCGAGAATAAACTGCAGGTTGACTCCGTATATACAGATTTTTCGAAAGCCTTTGATAGAGTCAACCACAGTTTACTACTTGCTAAACTTGAATCCTTGGGAGTAGAAGGAAATATTTTAGAATGGATCAAATCATATCTTAGCGATAGAGTCCGATATGTCAAATATGGTAGTTCAGTATCAGATCCAATTGAAGTTCCTTCAGGGGTACCTCAGGGGTCTCACATGGGACCACTACTATTTAATATCTTTGTTAATGTTCTTCCAAATGTTATCACCAACTGTTCCTTCCTATTATTTGCCGATGATTTAAAGATGTTCAGAACAGTTCAATCCATATCTGATGCTGAGAGATTACAGTTTGACCTAAATAACTTTTCCAGGTGGTGTAATATTAACTTACTAAAACTGAACTTGGGTAAATGTCAATAAATGAGTTTTTCACGAAATAAAGAGGCAATTAATTATACTTATCAGATTAACGACACAAACTTATCAGAGACCAACGAGATTAAAGATTTGGGGGTCATATTCGACACAAAAATGAATTTCAAGAGTCACATAACAGAAATCTCATCTCGTGCAAAAAAAATGCTGGGCTTTTCTCTTCGTTCTGCAAGAGAACTATCTGTCAATGCTCTGAAGATTATCTATTGTGCCCAAGTCAGATCTATTCTTGAATACACTTCTATCATTTGGTCATCATGCTATAGAGTCGACATAGAACTCTTGGAGAGTACCTACTCAAAATAAATTTTTAAGATACTGTGGCTACAACTTAGGAATGAATAGAGATGAACACAATTATTCACAAATTCAAAAAACCCTAAATTTGAATACTTTAACACATAGAAGACTTGAAATCGATCTGGTATTCCTCCATAAAATTATCGGTGGCAGTATTGATTGTCTTGAAATTGTTGAGCTTACCTCACTTTCTGTAAATGCTAGAAGTAGAAATAGTGACATTTTCAAGATACTTTTTTGTAGAACAAATTATGGTCAAAACTAATCCCTTAACAGAATACTGAAGTCAGCAAACACTCACAACAACAAGCTTGAGCTGTTCGGTTCATCTTTACCATCCTTTAGAAAAGCAGTTAAAAAATTGTAATAGTTTTAATTTTTAGTTTTAACATAATCTTAGTCATCTGTAAAATGTATACTTTGTACATTCTTTTTGTAATGGTATAATTGGCTTGTCCGTTAATAAATAAATAAATAGTAATTAGAAGGTACTAGAATGGGGCCATATATGTTTATATTTCAAAGTTGAGCCATTATTTATGGTCTATGGCCTGTTATATCTCACTATAATCACTAAAAATTAAATATTTGTCCACTAATAATCTCACATGGATTTTCTCCAACTTTATCCATCGAAAATTTGTTTGTCGTACAGTATGACGATTTTCTACTGCCCAAACGGGTGTATTATGAGAATTATTCACTTCATTTCATTTGGGTCTTGTAATATTGTTGTTATATTGACTTAGTGAGCACTGAGAAAATCAAACTCTTGCGGAAAGATTTTGAGGTTGTAACCTTTTGATGATATAATAAAATATTCCTCATCTCATCTTGAAAAACCTGTTATTTTTCAAATACACTTAAGCTGACCCCGTTTTGGCATAAATAATATTTGTCATCAAAATCCTAATTTGGATTTGCATTTTTTTCTAATCCAATCAATGCAGAAAAAAATGGTTTGGATGACTTTGAATTTCCTGTACTATAGTTCAAGTAATAAAGACAAAAAGAAATAATTTTGTATACATCTGATTATGCTCAAGGTATTAAAGTTTCAAAAACTGAAATTCTTAATTAATTGTTTTTCCATCTCTCAATGTATACAGAAAAACTTTTTAACAAAAAATTAAACCGACAAAATACGGAACTGAAAAGTAAAAAATAAAATAAACCTTAGTTTCAATAACTAAGCTCCTAAACTAATGTAAATAACTAATTTTGAGAATGAATTAGATAAGGTGGCATCGAGTTGCGTGGTGACATTCTGATAATTTTTTTGAAGTAATTTAATGATCTTCGTTGATTGTTTGTTTGGCGCCGACTCAAAATTAGTCACTTACGTTAGTTTAGGAGCTTAGTTATTGAGACTAAAAAGGTTTATTTTATTTTTTACTTTTCAGTTCCGTTTTTCGTCGGTTTAATTTTTTGTTAAAAAGTTTTTAGTTTTAAATTTTTTGTGGCTGAAATCTACTAATTACTACCTACTTATTTTTTGACTACTTCCAAAATACCTACTTACCCATCTTACTTCAACTATTACCAGTTAAATAATATGATTATCTACTTTTACTATTTGTTGTAATATAAATTATTTTTGTTGTTCTGGTTAGTTTATTTCATTACTTTGTATATAATTCCATCCTCTCATAGAATATAATGATTGTGACGGATGTAGGAGAACAAAAATAAAGACAGTAGCGATCTGTCATTGTCAACTACATATGTGTGCCAATGTTCACAAGTGAAAAATCAATTATCCCCTATTTTTCTACCTGTTAGGGTGGATAATTCCATTTGAAATCCAAATATGATCAACTATGAGGTATACCCCATCTAATAAAAAAATAATCATCCAAATCGAAGAACTCAGTACAAAGTTATGCCTGATAGAATCGGTTAACGGACCAGAATTCAGAGGGTGAGTGATCAATATCCTTCATTTTGCTACCCTTAGGGGTAGATTCCATCTTTCAAATTCAAATGGGACCAACTTCGAAGTACACCCTATCCACTGAAAAAAGAATTATCGGAATCGGACGTCTCAGTAAAAAGTTATGCGTGGTGATACATTAAAAAAAAAAAATGGTCGAGTAGAGAACCTCCTTCTTTTTGGTTTCGTCGGTTAAAAAACTAGAATGGTTGATAGACTTTCTTGAAGACCAACCATTGCATATTTCCAAATTTCATTTCTTTTAATAACGACGTAAAACATATTGTTTGCAATATATCCTCTACTACTATGGAACAATTTGGAAAAGAATAATTTTGCTGATTTCTTTACTTTCAGTACTCTAATGGCAGGAATCTTACCGTTTGGAGCAGTGTTCATCGAGCTGTTCTTCATATTCACAGCGATATGGGAGAACCAGTTCTACTACCTCTTCGGTTTTCTCTTCTTGGTGTTTGTCATCCTCGTCATATCTTGCTCACAAATCTCCATCGTCATGGTTTATTTCCAATTATGTGGAGAGGTGAGTTCAATATCAATAAATAAAGATTTCATTTCATCATTGCTAATAAAAAAACTCAAATGGATTCAAGTCTGGACTATCAGTCGGTCAAAATTACGAAATTAACTATTTTATTGATTTAAGCGTGTTTGTATACATTTCAGATCGTTCTAGATCAATTTATGTTTTTTCCAGGACTACCATTGGTGGTGGCGAAGCTTCGTCGTGTCTGGGGGTAGTGCATGCTACATCCTCGGTTATTCGCTGTTCTACTTTATGACGAAACTCGAGATCACAGAGTTCATTCCTACGTTACTCTACATCGGCTACACCGGTCTGATGGTGTTTACCTTCTGGCTATTGACCGGCACCATTGGTTTCTTTGCGGCTTACGCGTTCGTCCGCAAAATCTACGCAGCCGTCAAGATCGACTAGATTTTCTTCTATTATATTTTAGTGTCTGAATTAATCGTGAAAGTGTTTGATGGATCGCTGCAACGAATGGGGTTGTGTCATTTTGTGATTTTTTCTCGTTTTCGGGTGATTTGGACTCGCAGAGTAATCTCTGGAGAAGACGTTGCTTTATCAAATCACCTGTAGAGTTGGCCAAAATGTTGTTTCGAATAGGTTGTAGCTTATATTCAACAGATTTATTGCACATCTCGGGGGTTGTTTCGAAAAAGAGGGATCATACTAGTTATTTTTCGTTCGGGAAAAATTATGGGGGTATATCAAATATTTATTTATGAGTGTTGATAAGAATGTGATTACTATATATTACTTGTATAAAAAAAGACTTGTTTTTTCTCACTTCATATATCAGGACTCTACCTTAAAGAATGATTTGTATATACGTTTCCAAAAATTTTTGTTTTAAGAACTTTTTGTTTATAAAGAAAAAATCGACAAACTTATGGAAATGAGGTTTCGATTAGGAAATATTTTTTCTGTAGATGCTTAGTGCTTTTTTAGTAAACTACAAACAATTTAAATATAATTAATCCGTGGAATTTTTCCTAATGTACTTGGATTTGAATTGACGTATTAAAGACATTTTTTGTTGAGAATATTCAATAATTATGGTATTTTTTCAGCACTGGGTATGTTTACCGTCACTACTGTAAATATTTATGGAAGTAATCTAATAAATTACATTTTATGTAGGTGCTTTTTACTTTCGAATGAGAAAATATTGTGGTCTTCCGAAAATTAAAAAAATGTCTTTGTGTGTGTCTAATCGTCACTAGATCTAAGACAGATCAGATGGAAATGACGACTAGTCAACACAATCTCGACTTCACGAACATCTACCGAGAAAATCAAGATATAAATCTGTAACAAGTGACAGTTAGCTACTTGATGAAAGAAGGAAAATGTCTGCTCACTACTATTAACCCTTTCACTGCTGATTAATTTTGGTTTACGTTACCTGTTGGCTGACTCATAATTTTCATGTCACTTTTATTTGGTGGGTTTATTATTAACAATGTTTTACTAATACAAACTCATCAAGATAATCATCTTCATTTTACTCAATTTGTAAGTTTACGAATGACGTTTGAGGACGTCATGCGCACTGAACTGTAGTAGCTGTATGACGCCTCCAGACGTCATCAGCAGTGAAAGGGTTAACCTATTCAATAGGTGTATCTGAGTTCTCGCAGACCTGGAAAACCGGGATAAGCAAGGGATTCGAAATATCGGGTAATTTTGGATTTTTTTGCAACAGTCGGGGAAATCAATTAGTGTGTATAAAGTGGTCGCACTACTGCTAACAGTTGATAATTTATCAAAAAAATAAAAATCTTTTGAAATTTTAACGTTCAGTCCTTAATAAGCGAGAAAATGAAATAAATGATAAATCATCATTTGGAGCCCCTACTATGTTTGTCATGAGTACACAATCGAAAAAGTACAAAGAAAGTTCTTGAAATTCATGTATTTCAAAAATTGTGGTATCTATCCAGCTAGGGGCTCTGACCATAACAACCTTCTTGACCACTTTCAATTCATTTCTTTAGAAAAAAGGAGAAAATGTGCGTCAATAACTTTTCTTCATAAACTGCTGCACGGCCTGATTGATTGCAGTTTGCTTTATCAGAACTGAACTTTAGGGTACCAAGGGCTCACTCACGGCTGAATCTCACATTTTACTGCTCCACAGCGCGAACAAATTTAATCTTGCATTCTCCAATTGAATATATGTGTGATAATTACAACTCCATATGCAGTTTTTGCGATATCAATACTTGTTCTGTGAAGCATATGAAAAAAGTAGCAATGGAAATATGGAATTGACTATAGTTAATCTGTTTTTGTTGTTTTTTTTTTTCTTTTCTCTTTTGTTATCTTAAGAAATTATGTACCATCACTTTACCTTTTTACCGTTATTACCGGAACCTTCCTTTTTTTTTTTACACTTTGTTTTTTATTTTTTCCTCTTTTTTGTATATTAATATTGTATCACATGTCACATGTGAACTTAATATTACTTGTTAATTATCTACTACTTAACAGTACTGATGTATTTAATTATGTCCTGTAATTGGGTTTTACCTGTTGGGCAATAAATGATTATTATTATTATTATTATTATAACCTTTTTAAAGGTAAGCTTTTATTCAAATGTACTAAAAAGTGAAAAATAATTGCTTTGGATGAGTGACATAGGTTATTCCGTGAGTTATAGATTCAAGAGCTTGTCGAGCAAAGTTTTCACTTCGAATACAAAAGCGACAAGCTTTGAATCTATAACTCACGGAATGACCTACGTCACACTTAAAAAGCAATCACTTTTTAGTGCGTTTGAATAAAAGCTTGCCTTTAACCCTTTCCGTACGGCTGACGCAGCATATGCGACACCGAGGATATGTGCCGCACAGATGGCTGTCGCATATGGTCGACGACATGTATACTGTCTCCTGGACAACTGCCGGTTGGGATGCGACGCATCAAATTTTTAGATTTGGAATACAGACTTGTCGCAACGTTGCTTCACTGCATGCTAACCGCTCAGGCGGCTGACGCATATGGTCGACACCGTCGATCATATGCGACATCCGGCAACCTGGCATGGCCAGTGCTAAGTCGAGTGCAGTGTTTTTGTTTTTTCGCTCCAGTATGCCTTGAAATGTCGTCGGAGAATGCTACTGGTCCCTCTGTTATCTCGTCGCAAGCAAAAAGACAAAAAAAAAATCCGATAGCCACTGTGGATTATCTGAGGCCGTCTGTTCGGCACGGTCTGTAAGTATAGTGCCGCACATAGTCGACAGCCGTCTGTTCGGCACGCTCAAAAGTCCTGTCTGTACGGATTTTTTTTTCGTGTAGGCTCCGTACGGAAAGGGTTAAAAAGGTTTTTTATGAATTATTTTATTTTATGCTTTTCAGTAAGTACGCCTTAATCTATGCATTTTTGTTGGAGCATCTTTATTATGAGGCCTTTTTCCTGTAAGTTCTGAGTTATCTAGTTCTTCAACTCTTCCATCTAAAGAATAACTCGTCCGCCATCCTGGAGCTGCCCTCTTCAATTTATGAATTTTGACAAAAAAACAATAATCTGCGACTAAATTCATAATCTCCAACACCAAAAACCTCGACATACCAATTTTGAATGGAAACGGTCCATAATCACAAAACTCTTCCACCATTTTGGAGCCGCCATCTTGAATTTTGACAATAAATTCACAATCTCCGACCCCAAAAACCCCCACATACCAATTTTTAATAGAATCGGACCATAATCACAAAACTTCCACCATTTTGGAGCCGCCATCTGAATTTTGACAATAAATTCATAATCTTCGACCCCAAAAACCCCCACATACCAATTTTCAATAGAATCGGACCATAATCACAAAACTCTTCCACCATTTTGGATCCGCCATCTTGAATTTTGACAATAAATTCATAATCTCCGACCCCAAAAACCCCCACATACCAATTTTTAATAGAATCGGACCATAATCACAAAACTCTTCCGCCATTTCGAATATATGAATTTTGCATAATCTACAATCTCAAAAACCCCAAAATACCAATTTTGAATAGAATCGAACCATAATCACAGAGATCGTCCGCCATCTTGAAGCCACCATTTTAATTTTATGAATTTTGACAAAAAAATCATAATTTTCGACCTCGAAAACCCCCACATACCAATTTTGAGTCGAATCCGACCATAACAAAAATTCCATAATGCATTGTCGCGGGAACTATGAACACCTGCCAAATTTCACGTAAATCGGACAAGAAGTGAGTCAAATTCAACTTCTCAGATTTGATTACAGACATCGGGACAGGTGAAAATAAATAATACTTCGTAAAAAGAAATACAGCGCAAATATATTTAATTGGTGTGGAAGTTTCAGGCATTCGTGGTATCACTTTAGAGTCATTCCAGTTTCCATAAAAACAAAGGCATCAATGTCAGTTTCTCAATCCATATGAACGAGTTTGATTATGACTAAATTGAGAATATGCCGTTCGTATTTACGTATTTCCTATCGAGCACGAATCCGACGTCAAAACGCGGCCCTCTCAAATTCTTTCAGAGGACGAACGAATATAATTTTTCAGCCCTAGCTTCGGCTATTGAAAACACTCACGCATTTCTTTAACCAAAACATCTTACACATCAGAAATCATGTGTTTATCACATATAAAACTGCGGTTGTGCTATATTTTTCATCGTCATTGTTTAGGTACTGCTTCTTATCAGATTCTTTCAATAGAGAACACGCATGTGCTCCTTTTCTAAAATATTTTGATTTGCACATAAAAATTACCTCCTAGAAAGTTTAGCAATAAGAAATTGAAAAAATTTTAATTTTTTTCATAAAATTTAATTGTAAACGCCAATTTGTTCATTACATTCAAAAACTCCTAACGCCTCTGATGGACGTATGCATCGTTACTTCACACAGTTCAAAGTTTTACCGCTAGTTGACGTGAATTTATAATTTGATCTGTCCTCGTTTATATGTTGTACTACACGCCACAATTGGCGCTAGTGTATGAGGAAAGTTATTCAAGTGAAGGTCAAATCGAGTTTGAACTGAAGAGCACTTTTAAATTTGGAAATTTAAAAAGAGAGGGACCCATTTTCAGTGTGTAATTTAGTATTACTACAGAGGAGAAGGGTGAACAAGACGAACAAAATTAGAAAGAGATGAAATCCTATCTCAAGTTAAATTAAGATGCCTAGACATCTTAAGTTAAATGCCCCGAAAGAACTGTCAGAATAATGATGCCCTTCTTGACCAACAACAAGGTAATTTCAAATACACATCTGAAGGGGTTACAGTTTCGACATGGTTATTAGGATATTTCAATAACCGTTATATGTGTTTCGATTTGATGATAATATAGGGCACGATTCTATATTCAACAAATTGGTATGACCGAGGAGGAAACTGGTGGACGACAATGACGGCATTTTCATGAAATCAACCTGTTTTATAGAAACGACGTGCTGGAACTGTCAACTCAACCATCATCTTTTGGAGGTTATGTTATTACCATCAAAGCGTTACCAAGTTGGTAACTATAAAAACGTGCCATTATTACGGTTTTGACCATCATATTTAATTAGAACTTTTAAATAATGTAGTTTATTAATGATTCACAAGCTGCCTAATGACTTATTCCATATGGAGTTTAAAATTATGTTTATGTTAAATACTTATTCCCATCCACATCGCGTACTGTTTTATGATTGGTTGCTAAGTAAACAAAAGAATAAACACCATGCAGGAAAGGTAAAATTACGTATCGCTGAAGTGCTTGAAATAAATTTCTCAAATCCCAAATTTTTTTCGAAATGTTTAAATTTCTCCCCAATTTGATATGGATTTGACCTTAACTTGAATAACTTCCCCCAAACACTAGCGCCAACTGTGGTTGTTTCAGGAATATTGATAGCCAATACTATTTCTTACAACCCAAACATAAATTCAACCCATAGAAATCATATTATATATAAGTATTTATATTATGATATCTATGATTCAACCTCACTTTCAATGTGACGTTTCAGTAGCAGTGGAGTGCCGCACAAGTTGCCACCTTAAAAAAACCTTCAAAAGTTCTGCTTCTCCAATGGCAATTGTTTGACTTTGGTTGTATAGAAAATCGCCAATTTGATATACCAATCCAATTACTTTTGATCATGAAGCGCTTATAAATTTCTAGTATCAAATGTGTCATTCATAGATAATTTCTCTCTGGATATTTGAACATTTGGTAGCACAAACAATGTTCTGGGAAAAAATATTGACTGATGACAGTCGATAATGCACGAAAGCACGAATCAGATTGGGGCGGGCACCAACACTTGAAATATAGAGACAAAATTATTAATATAACTGAAAAATATAAACACTTTGGGACTGAAAATAAATGATCCAGCATATTCAGTATGTGATTCTCTACCCTGATGAAGTTATTACAAATCGAGAGGCAGAAGTTTTTGAAGTTGGCAACTTGTGCGGCACTCCCCTATTGAAAATACTATGGTCATCAGAGTATTTTCAGTAGCAATTGAAAATACTATGAAAATCAGAGTATGAGTACAACATGTGAACGAGGACAGAGAAATTATATTTGACAATTCGAAGCAACTAGCGGTAAAAGTTTGAACTGTGTGAAGTAACTATGCATACGTCCATCAGAGGCAAAAAATTTTCAATTTCTAAGTTTGTCATTGTGCTTTCTAGATGGTTATCTTTATGCACAAATCAAACTATTTCAGAAATGGAGCACATGCATGTTCCCAATTGTTTTTTAAATTTTAATTCGTTATGAATTTGCATCATACACCCATCATTCATGGATGTGCAATAAGTTAGTTTACACCCTGTATTTGGTTTAAGAAAATGACGAAAATATGAATGACATCGTTGGATATTCTTTGAGATGTTGGGAACCGTTGAAACTTGAAACCATGATAAAAATGAATTAATTACTGTTATAGGGTAAGCTTCATTGTATCCGAGACAGAACACGTTTCATTTCCCAACAAAAAAAACTGGAAATAATTGTCTAATTTCAGGTATTGTGCCAGCTTGTTTTTTATTCTTTTGAGAGAACAATAATTCAAGGCGACTCTCTTCTGCCACAACTGATACTGAAATTTCTAACTTCCTCAACTGTTTTGAAATTGTATGATGCTGAAGTCTTTTCGATTACATGGATCGCTACAATTACTGTAGCTTTCCTGCAACATTTAAGATAAAAAATATATTTGAATGTATGATAATAAATCCTCTCTCTTTGAAAAATTCAATAATAGATGTCGCCTTATCTGTGACTCTCCCCAACTTTTGTGATGGAACCACAGATCACAGACTTTTTCATGTTTTACAGTTGAAGTTTGCTTGCAACACTGCCAACCAAATATTTCGTATTTTGATGTTCGGTTAACGTTCATTTCGTTTGAATTTGGTATTTATATGCGTAATCTGAAGGGGTTTTCAAAATACCCCAGACTGTCTGTACAATGTCTTCAGCTGCCCAGAAAAGCAAAACAGCCATCACTTTGAAGGGTTCTGCAGCAATTGTTTGTGATTATTTGAGTAAGTTTTTATTTGTTACCATTGTATAGGTTATGATTGAAAATAATATTTTTTTTATAGATTATGGTATAAATTCTATATTGTTTCAACGTGGTTTGTACCCGCCTGAGAATTTCAAAGCAGAAGAAAATTATGGGCTCACCATTTTGATGTCTACTGATAATAAGATCAAAGACTTTTTAGCTACAACATTAGGGCAACTGAAAGGTGATACAGAGGTGGTTTTTTCAGATTGAATACTAATCGATTTCGATTAATTTTCAGACTGGCTAGTTGATAGGACTGTGAACAAAATAGCTGTAGTAATTACAAATGTGAAAACGCTAGAAGTAATGGAACGTTGGGATTTTAAAGTAGAATACGAAGGAGAAACTACTGAATCGGAACAAGTTTCTGAGAAGCCTCTGAAAGATATAAAGAGGGAAATCAGGGACGTCCTCAAACAGATCGCCTCTTCTGTGGCATACCTTCCTCTTTTAGACTGTTTGTGTAGCTTTGATATTCAAATTTATACCAAAAACGATGTTAAGTTACCGGAAGAGTGGTCAGAGGCGCAACCAGCACATATCAAGAATGCCCAGAGTGTTAAAATGAGGTCGTTCTCGACCAATATCCACAAAATGGAGACCGTAGTTACCTATAAGAATGAGGACTGAGTTTTTAGTGTTTTTTCTACGTAGATTCGTTTTTTAAGACGTTTATTGCTCCTGGCACATATTGTGTTTTGTATACTGTTTTTATCTCAAACTGTGAATGAATATATTTTAGAGATATCGAAGAAATCATTCGTCTATTGACATTTTCTACGGAAAACTCGGAATTATTATTCTTTAGATTCCAAAAGTAGAATTGGGAAAAAATGCATTTTTTTTAAATAAACAAGCCTCCTTAACCCCAAAACCACGATTCTTACTTTTACCCACAGAAAGCATAGTAATTTTAATATTTACAATGTTGATTGTCTTAACTCGATGGTCAAAAGTGAAACGCTACAACAGCTGCATTTTGTTGGCCCCCCAATCTCTAGTCTACAACCCAAGACACGCTTTCGGTGTGGATGTTTTTTTGGAGACCAGACACAGGCACTCCAAAGGCCTGTTTGCAGAAAAACGAACCTGGTCAATATCTTACATTAAAGAAGAGAACACAACCTAACTTGGCTAACATTGCTATCGAAGTTGAATGCAAGCCAACCAACCTTACTTTGCTCGAAGACACTTCGTTAGCGGTGACTTTTCTCGTTTTTTTCCGAATTATTATTGAAACAATCAGTCGCTAGATGCAAGTACACGCTACATCACAGACATCGACCAATAGACAACACCTATGCCAACTAATTGAAACCTCGTGATTGGGTGTTTCTTCTTCCACAGGCATATACATTCAATCAAAAGGGGACATTTTGAAATTGAATAATATCTTCAAAATACCAGGATTTTTTTTCAAGCTTTTAAAGAAATGAACTATCTCACCAACCCAAAATTTTGGTGATAAACGATTCCTCCCTAAACTGCATTTTTACCTTCTTTTGATTCCGAAACTAGAATTCTTAGTACACAACTCAAATGTGTTTCTGAGAGTAATTTTTTCAACTTGAGTTGTAGAATTTGGTAACGAGATCGTATATTGCAGAGGATGAACAGGAAAAATTGAAACTGCCTTCAATATATTGGTTTTATTCAGTTATTGTCATCGAATACATTCAATAAATATATTTTCTCACTATACATTTTGGAGTTTGCTATATGCCTTATACATTTCCAGCATCCATAATGAAATGAAACCAGCAAGTTCCTTTATACTTTTTTCCATATACTTATTATTTCTATGCCATCATGAAAATTCATGTATGTCTGGTAATAAAAAGTTTTTTGATGAAAGTTGACAAATGAAACTTTATTTTTACCAAATTGCATTTACAAAACCCAATTTAGTGAAGTGTTTTTTGTTTAGTCCCTTCTGGAATATTTGAGGAAAAGGAATTATTGAAGGAAAACAAGTAAAATCCAAATGTATGAGTATTTTTGTAACATCAACTGTAGAACTTTTTTCTTGAATGTCATATTGTTTTATTTGACTTTATAGATCATGCAAGGACTATTATAATACAAAGATTTTAGAGTGGGGTAGGCAACATTTATCATGTAGAAAATTACACAATAACTTTCATACGGTTTATCACATTTATAGCCAATATTAATATCTACACAATTTTCATTTTTTCAATACAAAAAACATAATTTTTCGTAACTATGTAATAATATTTCCTTATAACCATTATTTTGATTTTACTTTGGAGTACTGAACAGATGTGTAATCTGATCAGCTGTATTGACAGTATAAATAACACTGATGCTTTGCTTTGGATCAGCCATACCCAACCTGCTGTCCCCCAAGCTTTTGTGAGTGGCTCGGTAAAGGGAGTCAAAAAACCTAACAAGCCGTGAGCGTTAAACTATTTGATAGTTCACTGAAAACATCCATCAATCGGTCAGTGAAAGGGTGCCGTGTATGATGCAAGAACCTGTCACATGAATTCTGATAGCCTAGCGTTACAAACCTGATCCAAATGAGATTGTAAGAAAATAATTGAAAAAAAACCTTTTTGAAGACAAGCTTTTATTCAAATGCGCTAAAAAGTTAACAATAATTGCTTTGGATGTGTGACGTAGGTTATTATTCCGTAAGTTATAGATTCAAGAGCTTGTCGCGCAAAGTTTTCAGTTCAAATTCAAAAGTGATAAGCTTTTGAATCTATAACTCACAGAATTACCGACATCACACATCCAAAGCAATTTCTTTTTAGGGCATTTGAATAAAAGCCCGTCTTTAAATAGATTTTTTACTAATTATTAGTGAGTACGCCTTAATCTATGTATTTTTGTTAAAGCATCGTTAATATGACGCGTTTTTCCTGTATGTTCTGAGCTATCTAGTTCTTCAATGAGACCATCCAAAGATTAACCCGTCCGCCATCCTGGAGCTGTCATCTTCAATTTATGAATTTTGACAAAAAATCAATAATCGTCGATTAAATTCATAATATCTGACACCAAAAACCCCGACATACCAATTTTGAATAGAAACGGTCCATAATCCTAAAACTTGTCCATCATCTTGGAGCCGCCATATTGAATTTTGACAATAAATTCATAATCTCCGACCCCAAAAACCCCCACATACCAATTTTAAATCGAATCGGACCTTACACAGAAATCTCGTTTGCCATCTTGGGAGCCGACATTTTTTTTTTCTAACAAAAATTCCATAATGCATTGTCACGGGAACTATAAACACCTGTCAAATTTCACGTTAATCGGACATGTGTATGTGGTACAAGAAAAAAAAAGTTGAGTATGGCTGCTTTGGATAATGTGAAGATTCAAACACCAGAATAATCATTTACACAAACAGATCTTTTCATTGAATCCTATTTTGGAATTATATTTTTCCAGCCTTTACTTATTTATATGTATATAGGATGGCCCATTAGTGCGAGAAAGCTGATTTTACATTTTAACAATTTATTTCCCAAGTAACGTTATGAAAGCAAAAATATATATATATTAACTAACTATCATGGGAACTCAAAAATATATCCAACCAACAACATGGTTTCTGTCGAGGTAGAACAACGTCAACAAACTTGCTGCTTTATCAAAATTACATTATCAATTATTTAGAGAATAAGCTGCAGGTTGACTCTATATATACACTTTTTTTTCTAAAGCCTTTGATAGAGTCAACCATAGTTTATTACTAGGAAAACTTGAAGCTTTGGGTATAGAGGCAATCATTTTAGATTGGATCAATAGCTATCTCAGGTGTAGAGCCCAACATGTGAAATATGGGAGCTCAGTTTCACAACCAATTGAAGTCACATCAGGTGTACCACAGGGATCTCATATGGGATCTCTGTTGTTCAACTTTTTTGACAATGACCTCTCTGATGTCATCATCAACAGGTCTTTTCTAATGTTTGCTGATGACTCAAATATGTTTAGAACAATTCAATGCATTTCCGATGCTAAAAGTTTGCAGTTGGATCTTAATAACTTTTCCAAAAGGTATAATATTAATTTATCAAAGTTAAACTTGATTAAATGTCAAAAAATTACTTTTTCGCGTAGTCATGATATTACTGATTATATATACAGTGTTAAGGACACAGACCTAACAACGACCAATAAAATCAAAGATTTTTAGCAGTAACATTCAACTCAAAAATGACCTTTAAGCATCATATAACAGAGACATTATCTCGTGCTTGTAATGTTGGGCTTTTCCCTTTGTTCTGCTAAGGAACTGTCCGTTAACGCAATTAGGATTATATAATGTGCACAAGTGAAGTCTATACTAGATTATAATTCTATAAGTTGGTCTCCTTACTACAAAGTTAATTCTGATCTCTTAGAGAGTCGTCAGAATAATTTTTTAAGAAATTGTGCCCCTGTCCGTTAACGCAATTAAGATTATATAATGTGCACAAGTGAAGTCTATACTAGATTATAATTCTATAAGTTGGTCTCCTTACTACAAAGTTAATTCTGACTTAGAGGTCAATTGTGCCCATCACATGGGATGTAATAGGAATGAATATTCGAACACGTTGATACATAGAAGAATGGAAATTGATTTAGTATTCCTTCATAAAACTATCAATGGCTCCATAGATTCTCCTGATATTTTTAGAATACCATTTTGTAGGACGAATTATGGCCAAAATGAGTTAATGAAATAGGTATTTTTTAAATGAATTTTGAATCGTTGCCATATATTTTCAATTGGTCTGGTAGATCAATGTAAAACTTTATTCCATATTTGTCTTTATTTTAGTAATCGCTAGCTTATTGGAAAATCTGGTTGAGTAAATGTGTTGATCACTATTAGTTTTAAATACCAAATTATAATGCTTTATATTATTTTCAACGAAATGAATGAAGGTGCAGAGTCTCAGCAAATTTAAAATAGTAATTTAGTAATTACAAATTTATACATTAACCTCCATGGGTAGTGCAAATAACTGCTGTTTTGCGAAATCGCTATGTCTGTGAAACACTTAAAACATACACTTCGCGACGTCCTGGGTAATTACTGGCGATGGGCTGGTGCCTCTTTTTTGTATCCACATTGCGAAGTCGCAGATCCCCGCAGTAACTCCTTGCAACTTCTATGCGATCGATTCTGGTTCACTGGGAGGATGTTCCCATGTTAACAACCAAAATTAATTAAATTCACTGATCCAAATGATATACTTGATAACTACAAGGACTGTGAAACTCATGAATGTGATAACCTGTCTCAAGTTACCTTCTTTGATGACAGTTTTAGTGATATTAATATAATGAATGTAAACATTAGAAGTATATATAAAAACTTTGATGATTTTCTTGTCTTCTTGGAATCAACAGAAAAAAGTTTCGATGTTATAGTAATGTGCGAAACACATATCGTACACAACATAAATGACTTCAATATACCTGGGTTTAGAATATTCTGGAACAATAGTATGCTAAATAAATTTGATGGATGCGTTGTATATATAAGGGAATCATATTTCCAAAATCAAATCCTTATAGAAGAAGGGAATACTAAACTTATCAAATCTACACTCATCAAAATAATATGCTGGTGGATATTTATGCTACATATAGAACTCATGCTATTAACAAAGATGAATTTATAGGAAATTTAAATAGTATTTTAAGGAGATCATTGCAAGATCAAAATCATATACTATTCTCACTGGAGATATTAACATTGACCTCCTAGATCAAAACTCCGAATCAACAAGCAGTACTTGAATGTTCTTCAAAGTTATGGATTTGTAAGCTGTATCAATAAAGTTACTAGAAGATCAAAGAAGCAGCAACATGTATCGATCATTTTTTGTGAAATGTAAACACGAAAACATCAAGGATGCTAATCCTCTAATTTTAATAAGGGACTGCATCGACCACTATCCCATTTTGCTCAACATAAAGGGTAATGCAAATATAGAAGCAGGAAAAAATAAAACTTTTCAAGTACTTAATTACAATAAACTCACAAGCCTAATTTCGCAAGCAGAATGGGATGATGTTCTGGGAAGTGTCAATGTTAACATATGCACAGATATTTTCATAACAAAACTACAAAACTTTATAAGCCAATCCACAAGCACTAAAACGATAACTAGCAGAAAAAAGAGATTAAAACCCTGGATCACTGATGGCCTCCTGGTATCAATTCGTAAAAGGGATCGGTTAAAAAGAGAATGTGCTTTGAACAGAAATTGTAAGGATACTGAAAACAGATATAAAACCTTTAGAAATATGCTCTCAAGACTTATAAAAAAATCCAAATATACCTATTATAAATCCCTTGCCGAAAAAAAGTTTAAATGACCCGAAAAAACATGGAAGATGATACGAGAGGCTACGGGTGAGCAGGTGAACCAAACGGAAATCAGGGGTATTCTGGACAGCAAGGGTGCAAAAATTCATGAACCCAAGCAAATAGCAACTGAATTTAATTCTTATTTTAGCAATATAGGGGAACAATTAGCACACAAAATCTCCCAAGGTAACAATATAAATGCAGCAGTAAATGATTTTATCAATCCCCACTCCTTTTACCTCACCCCTATTACTGATGCCGAACTGGTGACTCAAATAAAAAGTTTGAAAGACAGAGTTAAATGCGGGGAAGACAATATTAGTACAGAGATCATTAAAATGAATCACATCTATTTATTAAAACCGTTAAAACATATTGTAAATTGTACCTTCAGTACTGGAATTTTCCCTAAGATTCTCAAGAGTGCAATAATTGTACCAATTTTCAAACAAGGTGATAAAAACTTAACAAGCAACTACAGACCTATTGCACTCTTGAGCTCAATAAGCAAATTGATAGAAAATGTATTAAATATTAACTAATGCTATTTTGGAAAAATATGTCTTATTAGATAAAATGAATTTGCCTTTAGGGAGAATCTCAGTACTGAAAACGCTATGTGTAGAGTAACAAAAAAAAATTCTTCAAAATCTTGATCAGGGAAAGAAGGTTATTGGAATATTTCTGGACCTTACCAAAGCATTTGATACTGTGGCACACCAATCCTGTTAGATAGGCTAAACAACATGGGTATTAGAGGTATTGCTAACGACTTATTTAGATCTTACTTAAGTGAAAGAACGCAATGTGTGAAGATAAGCAATATTTTAAGTAGCCGTCTAAAGGTAGGATTTGGTGTGCCACAGGGCACAGTACTGGGGCCGCTTCTCTTTAATATCTACGTAAATGGTCTCCTATCACTGTTGGAGGAAGATTCTATCTTCTGTTTTGCCGATGATACTGCGGTCATAATAAGCGGTCCCACATGGAGAGCTACTGTGGAAAATGCAGAACGGGCAATGGCAAAAATAAAAAAGTGGTTAGATAATAGCCTTCTTTCCCTGAACGTAGGTAAAACAAAATGTACGACCTTCGCTCTCTCAATCAGATCCCTACCCACCGATGTAACAAACATAAAACTACATGAATCACATGGCACCTTAGAACAACAACAATGTACATGCACACACAAAATTGATAGAGAGACATGTATTAAATACTTGGGCATTTTCGTAGATGAACTTTTTACGTGTAAGAAGCACATAAACTACGTAACAAAAAAATAAGAAAACTAATTTATAAATTCTATGAATTGCGTAACTTTTTGCCCCATAAAACCATAAAAGCAATATATTTCTCTCTTGTAGAATCTATCATAAATTATGGCATCGTTGTGTGGGGAAATGCTTGTAGTATATACTTGTCAAAGCTTGAAGTATCCCAAAAATGGATAATAAAAATAATTATATTTAAAAAAAAGCGTTACCCATCTCAATTAGTATATGAAGAAAGTGGATTACTCACTCCAAACCAACTTTACCTTAAAGCAGTTGCAAGATTTATGTTGAAAACTTCTTATTATAGAAATAATCTCTGTCATAACCTAAACACGCGAAACGCAGCTCAACTAAATGTCCTTTTGAAAACCCCAAACATGTTGCTTGCCAGAAACATATATATTGTACAGGTCCCAAAGTGTACAACGCTCTACCGCAGAATTTTAGAGTAATGCCATATAATAAAATTAAAAAAGACATTATAAAATGGATTATACAAACAAACTTCACCCTTATTTACCTTGAATGAAAAAAATAAAAAATAAATAAATAAAATAAGCTACCTAATGTTCACTTCACTTAAAATAAATTACACACATCAAACTACTTTTCCTTTCTCAACTAATGTAATATATTGTGCCTATGTAAACATTGACATAGTCAGTACCTCAGAAACAATTCTACAAACAGAAGAGTCGCACACACAGTATCTTAGAATACCATAGTGCGCCAAATTCCAGTAATAGTTAGGTCAAATTGTCTAAATAGATTTTATAGATATATTATTGTAGAATAGAGTTGATTTTTGTCAAATTACTGAACTACTGTATTTCCATTTCTACTGTATTCCTATTTCTATTTCTATTGCTGAAACTTTACATTTTAGTGAGAAATCGACTGTGGCGCCAGAGCACTTCAGCGATCTGGCGCGGCAATATTTAAACCAAAATTACAATAATTACGCCAGTCAAAATAGACCGCCAATTCACAATAATTACAAAAATTTCTTCAACATTTCCGGATGTTGAGGCATCCAGTAAAGACTGAATATAAAAATTTGCACACTCATCCGCGGTGACCGGAAATTACTCAAATTCGCATAAAAAGTTAATTTGCAATATCTCCTTGGACAAAATTGCAAACATTGTGCAAATTGCAGGTATATTCTCTAACTTCTTTTCTACGTCCCTTGTAAAATGTGCACACGCAATTTTCAACCGGAAATACGAATAATCCTTGATTACGTTGTAATTAGCGCTAATTCTGGTTACAAAATTGCAAACATTGTGCAAATTTGTGGTAAAATCATGGTTCCGTCACCCCTAAATGGCTTTAAATTATGCCACCAAAGTTTGCAAAGCACGAAAACATTGTTTGCAATTCCGTGACCCCTAAAACTTTGCCCCTAAGACTGTTTTTAGCGTTATCCATAATTTTTTGAGGTTCCGTACACATTTTTTTTTTTATATGTTCTGGTTCCCACGAAAAGGGATATCCTGTAATGTTCAGAGAACATCGTGGGAACCAAGGGAAAGAAGGTAGGAGTTGGTGTTCTTCTTAAATTTCTGGAGGTTGTACGCCTCGGGGAACACCTCCCTAGGCAATGAGTTCCAAAGCCTCGCAGTTCGTTGGATGAATGAGTCTTTGGAAAGTGATGTTCTGCAGGTCTCCAAAGTGACCACGAAGGGTGTGAAGACTGAACTTGACGGGTTAATCTCGAAGAGACTGCCAAAGGAGGAACGATTGTTGATATTTCAGAAGAGCATCGCCCATGAAAATATCTATAAAATAGAGACAAATCGCCAACTTTTCTACGGTGTTCCAGACAAGTGAGCGAGTTTGTAAGCGAGGCATCACCGACGAGACGAATTGCCCTTTTTTGGACAGAATCCAATAGCTTCAGGATATGTTTAGGTGCCGCACTCCAAATATGGGAACAGTATTCCAGGACAGGTCGGATCTGTGCCTTATAGATCATAAGCAGCTGACTGGAGGTGAAATAGCTCTTGGCACGAAACAAAAAACCAAGTTTTGGGATGCACTTTTGGCAATGGACCTCACGTGATTTTCCCAGGAAAGGTTATTGCTGATAGTAATACCAAGCATCGATATGGATGACTTCAGTGGTATGGTTACTCCTGACAAAGTTATGTTAGGCACAGTGAGATCGGCTTTTCTAGAGAAAAGACATGCTTGTGTTTTGTTTGCATTGAATTCTACCAAGTTATTGGATCCCCATTCGAGAATTGTTGCTAAGTCCATATTTACATTGTTAACATTTCTTCCTCGTTCATTTCTGGTTTCACGGGCTGATATAGGGGCCCTGGAAGAGAAAGCGGTATGGAGGGTACTATCATCGGCAAAGCTGTGTACGGGACATGAAGTTGCTTTCAATAGGTCGTTGATGTGGAGTAAAAATAGTGTTGGTGCTAGAATGGATCCTTGCGGAACACCAGCATTTATGAGTAGAGTGTCAGATGAAACTCCATCGACCACTACATGGAGAGACCTGTTTGAGAGAAAACTAGCAAGCAGAGAACACAGCTGAGGGGGCAAGCCATAAGATGGAAGCTTGGCGAGGAGTCCCTGGTGCCAAACTCGATCGAACGCCTTGGAGATATCTAATGCCACAGCTAAAGTTTCTCCATACTTTTCAATAGATAGCTGCCATATATGTGAGACCGTATGCGAGCAGGTCACCAGTTGATCTCTGATGGGGGAAGCCATATTGCCTATCATTGATAATTCCTGAGTCTTCCAGATATTTCATGAGCTCGATGTTGATGGCTTTTTCCATGACCTTCGAAATAATAGATAGCAGTGCGATAGGTCTGTAGTTGCTAGGTAGGGTCTTTTGCCTTTTTTAGGGACTGGCTGTACTCTTGCAATTTTCCAATTGGACGGAAATACTCCCAAATTGTAAGAGTGGTTGAACAACTTGCAAAGAACAGGTGTTAGTTCGGGGGCACATTTCTTGAGAACAATCGGCGGATTCCGTCAGATCCACAGGCTTTGTTGGTGTTGAGACCCAGCAAAATCTTTCTGATAGTACGTTGGCGAAAGGTGATCTCGGGCATGTGACTGTCAATAGGTGTAATGTTCGGGGTTGTTTTCCCGAAGAATCCAGAGTGGAATTTCCAGCAAATAGGTGCGCAAAGATATTGGCTTTTTCCTGGGCAGTCGTTGCTAGTGTTCCATCTTCTTTGGTTAGGGGAGGAAAAGAGCTGGAAGTGAAGTTTCTTCCCACAGCTTTGGCGAAAGACCAAAATGAACGGGATCCGTTGGGACATTCAACAAGTTTTGATCTTATTTTGGCATTATGAGCATCTTTTGAACATTCTATTGTCTCTTTGCATATGCCTCTAGCCTCAACGTATGCTGCTCTGGTCTCAGGTCCCGGATTTTTTTGCCATCGATGGTATGCTGCCTGTTTGGAAGCCACAGCTCTAGAGCAGTTTCTGTTAAACCAGGTCTTATCGGATGATGTTCTTCTTTCGGTATTCGACAAGTTTGCAAATTTAAAGCATTTTAGGGGTGACGGAACCATGATTTTACCACAAATTTGCACAATGTTTGCAATTTTGTAACCAGAATTAGCGCTAATTACAACGTAATCAAGGATTATTCGTATTTCCGGTTGAAAATTGCGTGTGCAAAGTGTACATGGGATGTAATATCGACTACAAAGATGAATCCACAATCTGTACTCAAAGACTAAAAAACATCTTTGATTCTTTTGGCCTGTTCAATCATGTCAATTCACCAACTCGTATATACCAATACTCAGCAACGATGATCGACTATTTCTGCACAAATCTCGAACATTCCTGCGTCTCTTGTTCAATCATGCCCTCAAATTTATCTGACCATGAGGCTGTATATAGTAAAACAAAACTCAATTTGCAGAAATAAAAAAAATAAAAAAATCTCACTTTGGTAGAATATACTCTACAAAAAATTACAATAGGTTTCATCACTTATGCTCATGTACTGGTTGGGAGAGTGTGTTGTTAGTAGATAAGCCGTTTGAGGTATTCTATAAAATTCTTGTGGAACATTTTGAGAACGCGTTTCCCAAACAAAAAATTAACAAAAAGAAACGGAAACCTTGGATCACTAAGAGAATACGAACTTCTTCTAAAAATATAAGATCTCTTCATCAAATCAGAAAGTTTACTAATAATTTATTTTTTGACTGTTACTTCAATAATTATAGGGAGTTTATAGAAAGGTAATCAGGGCTGCAAAGGACTTGTATTATAGAAACAGAATCACTGAAGCTGACAACAAAGCTAAAGAAAGCTGGTCAATAATCAACGAACTCAGAGGAAAAAATATGTATGCAAACACAACAAATACATCCTTGAATCCGGACCTTCTAAACAGCTATTTCTGCTCCATCTCTAAAACACTCAGTCAAAACATTGTACCTCCTCACGATCCCCTAGAATATCTCAGTGATATCTATGTAGACAGTACCTTCTCATTATACACCACCAATATAAATGAATTGAAAGAAGTGATTGGAAACATAAAAAATAAGAAAGCATCTGGCATTGATGAAATTTCTATTAAAATTTTCGAAAGTCTTCCTGAGACTGCGCTCAATATTCTTGTTAAACTGATAAACAACTCCTTTGCACAAGGAACATTTCCATCATTTCTCAAAACCTCTGTTGTTATTCCTCTCCATAAAGGCGGCAACAAAGAAGATCCAGCAAACTTTAGGCCTATATCGCTCATTCCAACCTTAGCAAAAATAATTGAAAAACTGGTAAAAAAAAGAATGATGGAATTTTTTAACAGAAACAGGATATTGAGTGCACATCAGTATGGCTTTCAAAATTTTAAGAGTACAAGCGACGCTATATCAACAGTATTGCAAATGGTGTATAATGAAATCAACAGCGGAGAAGCCACTGCAGCAGTGCTTTGTGACTTATCCAAACAGTGTCAATCACAGTATTTTGCTTCGGAAACTCACAAGATATGGTTTTAGGGACAACAGTCATATTTGGATTAGATCATACCTTTCTGATAGAAAACAATTCGTAAGAATGTCGTCTAACTCGGACGTTGTAGAGATACATTGTGGAGTACTTCAAGGCTCTGTATTAGGTCCTATTCTGTTTCTGTTATATTTTAATGACTTAACCAACATATCGACTACAGGAAGCTTTACCTTATTGGCTGACGACACCACATTATTGTGGCATGATAAGGACAAAAACAGATTGCATAACAGAATGTGCCAAGACATAAAAAAGTGAAGAATTGGTGTGACTCAAATCTTTTATCATTGAATACCAGCAAAACAAATATATTAGCATTCAAGTGTAATATACCTGATATCCCCCTAGACAATAACATAATAAAAAATAATTCCACTTTGAAATTTTTGGGAGTTTATTTAGACGAAAATTTAAAATTCTCTCAGCATATTGCGCACATCAACAAAAAATTGGCATCAGAATGTTTCGCACTGAGAATCGTCTCTAAGGAACTGGGGTTTGCTGCAGCGAAAGTGGTGTACTATGCCTTAATAGACTCTCATCTAAGGTATGGTATACCCTTTTGGGGTGTTTGCAGTAAACAACTTATGCAGTCGGTTTTTGTCTTGCAGAAAAGAGCTATTAGGTACTTATGTAAAGCGAAACGGCGGGATTCATGTAAACCCCTTTTTCGAGAACATAGAATCCTTACGGTTATTTCAATATTCATATTGGAAACCGTATCGATTATACATAAAAATAGGGAGAACTATGAATCTGCAGCCACATACCACACAAGGCGGTCAAATGAACTGAATCTACCAATTCCAAAAACATGTTTTGTTCAAAACTCGTTGATATATAATGGAATCAGGATGTACAATAAACTTCCCAATGAAATCAAAGAGACTTCTTTTATAATATTCAGAAAAAAATGTAAAAAACTATTGAGTGATAAAGCCTATTATGACCTGCAAGAATATTTTGACGATGCCCTGTAATTTATAATGTGTAGTATTTGCGATTGTACTGTATGAAAAACATAATTCTAATCGTTAGTCTAGTTCTTGTCCTGTAACCTTTGTATATGTATATGTATATATATATATATATATATATATTGTATATGTATATTTTATATATATATATATATATATATATTATATTTTAATTCAATTATTGTCACATTTTGTGTTTCATGTTTATATTAGTAATATTATTTATGACATTGTGTTTGTAACAAGAATTCTATTCTCAAACAATAAACATATTATTATTATTAGAAAAGAAGTTAGGGAATATACCTGCAATTTGCACAATGTTTGCAATTTTGTCCAAGGAGATATTGCAAATTAACGTTTTACGCGAATTTGAGTAATTTCCGGTCACCGGATGAGTGTGCAAATTTGTATATTTAGTCTTTACTGGATGCCTCAACATACGGCAGTGCTAAAGAAATGTTTGTAATTAATGTGAATTGACGGTCTATTTTGACTGGCCTAAATTGCTGGGTAGGTCATGGAGGACCACAGGCATGGCCACCTAGGTCCTCGGACCTCAATAGTTTGAATTATTTCCTGTGGCGTCATCTTAAAACATTGGTTTACAGCACACCAGTTCATACTGAAGAGCAGTTGAGAAGTCGCATCATAGTTTCTTGCGAAAAAGAGCAGCGGCATGTATATTTGCAGGAGGTTCACATTTCGAACATCTGATTTAATTTATTTCTTTGTGCGCTCAGGGTAATTTTGGGTTAGCATTCCAAAATGTATTTAAATTACTTCAATTTTACAATTTTACCGTTTAAAAATTATTCTTTTAAATAGATTATTGTTTAAAGTTACATAAATTGTTTTTTCTTGTAAGTGGTCTAGCGAGATGCATATGAATGAATTTTATTTTTTTATGCGAAAACCGTACGTCAAACGAAAAACAATCAGGAGACCAGATTTGCTCAGAAAGGAATGAGAATTTCAGAAATAATGTTTTCTTCAAGAAAAAGCAGTGGAGCCAATCACTTTTATCTTTAAAATGATTCAGTGCAAATCCCGCACGAACGCCACTGGCAAGAAAAAACAATTATGTTTTAAGCAGAAAACACCTTTGGATGCATAGAAGATGCGTACTACGTTTCACAAAAATATCTAGGGTCAGACCAAAGTTATCATAAAAAAATATATTTTTCCTAACACTATAGCACCCTGTAGTTCAAAAGTTAAGACCGTTAGTATGTTCATAGGAAGTTTTTTTCTCAAAATGGGCCCAAGAATAACCTCCCTGAATATCAGCATGTTATTAAGAAACACCCTGTATATGACGCTCTTGTTGAAAATCATTTGATTCATAGAAGACACACTGTATAGTTGGTAAATAACAATTCAACTCGAACTTTATTAATTTTTCTGTATTGCCGGTACTATTTTCCTATATTACCTTCCCCATTTTTTTCTAATTTCCTGCATTCACAATAATTTGAATTCGATCTTACCCAAGCACTCTCCCCCATGTCCCTGAATGTCTGGCGCTTTTTCAGTCGTCCCCTCGGCTTCGTATGAAGTTTTTTTTTCAAAATGGACCAAAGAATAACCTTAAATATTAGCATGTTATTAAGAAACACCCTGTATACATTTTTGGTGACTAACTTGCTTCAAAAGTACTCTCAGGGCATTACAGGTACTCTGATGATTGATCAGATTCTAGGTTGGATATACATTTTTAATAAAGCATTTTGTAATTGATTTATAAATTCATAATTGTAAAATGGGATTACTCGTCATATAAATGAACACGTTTACTTACACTAATGGGCAACCCTGTATGATTTCAGTTATTGACTGTGAATACACAGAGTTTTCCGCATGTTCTTTTATAAAATGTTTGCTTCTAGTGGCAGTGGAATATGGATATTTTTTGCAAAACCATAATATTTTTAATCCAACTTGAAAAAAATTCAATCTGGAAAAAATACGCTTTCATTATTTAGGGGTTTTTAATCGTCTATAAAACAATTGGAATTGTTTATTTTTCGAAAAAATATACACATCAATTATCAAATATATGTTCCAATTTAAACAGTCGTAACAAAGGTTTTGGATTGAATTTTTACAAAACTTCTATAAAATGATTGGAGTTGCAATTACTAACAAATAATTTTTTTGTGGCTGTATATATTGCTTAGGCACATGCTTATTTGCTTCTAAATGACACAGGGTGTTGTGTTTTTCTCTTTGGAAGACTTTCTTTACTTTAAACCTGAACTGCCGCTAAGAAACATTTCATTGCGATCTAATTATATTATAAAATTACCTTATTATTGTCAGATGTGTTATTTACAAATGAAAAAAATACAAATTTTGGAGTTTTTCCACACTGTGTCTTTTTTAGTCAACTCTACTCGAATTTATTCTCACTAGCAACACCCTGTAGATATACTCAATTTTTATAGCAGAAACATCTAATTATTCTTCACGTTATAACAAACTTATCAAATTTAAGGAATACCAACTCTTATAAATCTATATAAATAATATTCTTGTAGCTTATAAATAAATAAATTTTCTGGCTTTTCACAAACACACTTCTATGGATACATATTTCTGAACTATCTCATCTACCAGTAAAGGTGTGATTTTTTTTTAATTAGTTGGGATTGGGATCAATATAGAGTCGAAAAAAGAACTATTGTTTAAATTCATCCTCAGGGCTCCAAAGTAGTTCTTTCCATGTTATAAATCTTGAAATTATTTATATAAAATAATCAGCATAAATTACACCATTTTATAATAATAATTTAACATAACAGTCTTTTGAGCCCTGATGATGAATTTAATTAAATTCGAAACGTATGTAAGAAAAACATAGTTTTTATCTTCGACTCTACCGGGTGACACAGGATATCGGGCCACCCCTGTAAATTCTGCATTCGTGAACGGATTTTTCTGAAATTTATATAAGCAACCATTTCACACTACAATCCAATATGGCGGACTTCCAGTTTTTCTGGAAATGCCAGTAACTTTGTTTTTTCAAATGGAACACCCTGTATATTTTTACATATTCGAATTCAACCGGTCAAAACAAGTCCAAACCTTTTTAAAACAATTGAAATTACAATTGTTTTTTTATTTTACCTCGTGGATAAATGAGATTTGGTCGAAGCTATTCACAATGAGTCGCAAATAACAGAAAAACATAATTTTTTCTGAAAAAATATTTTTTGTGTCACTTACTGGTTAATCAATTCAGTCACATCACATTTTGATCAAATTTTTTTTTCAAATGGAACCCCTATGGGCCACCTACCTGTCTCTCTAGAACATACATTAAGGAAAAAAAATAAATATCATTTTTGTATTTCGGTGCAGTAACAAATTGTATAAATTCTAAAATCTACAACTAGTTCATGGGTTTCCTTGCAGTTCGAATAATTTTTCAACTTAGTAAGCTGTGGAAAACAACATTTCTGAATTTTGTCAACTAATTGTGTAAGTTATACTTATAAGCACGATAATGGTGTTTTCTTAAAATTCTTCTAGCGTTTTCTCGACTTTCATTGCATTGGTATTCCATTCCCGCGCGAAGCAGTTGGATCAAAATCAACATAAGCAAAACGTTCATTTCTGCCTCCTCACTTATCATCTTCTCCATTGTTGGGTTCTTTTCTATGTGGGTATCGTTCAGCGTATAACTGACAAGCGGCGACACTGTTTTAAAGACATTCTCCGTAAATTAATAACATATCAACCTGTTCACTTCTTGTGAACCTATAATTTTAATTTTACATTTCTACTAAACTAATTCTCGAGAGTTGAGATGAAAGATGACAGCGAAACACAATTAGTTGACAAGATTCAAAAATGTTGTTTTCCACAGCTTGAAAAATTATTCGAACTGCAAGGAAACTCATGAACTAGTTGTAGATTTTTGAATTTATACGATTTGTTACTGCACCGAAATACAAAAATGATATTTCATTTTTTTCCTTAATGTATGTTCTAGAGAGATAGGTAGGTGGCCCATAGGGGTTCCATTTGCGACTCATTGTGAATAGCATCGATCAAATCTCATTTATCCACGAGGTAAAATGAAAAAACAATTTTAATTTCAATTGTTTTAAAAAAATTACATTCGACGTAAGGTTTGGACTTGTTTTGCCTGTTGAATTCGAATTTGTAAAAATATACAGGGTGTTCCATTTGAAAAAACAAAGTTACTGGAATTTCCAGAAAAACCGGAAGTCTGCCATATTGGATTGTAATGTGATCAAATCCGAAATGGTTGCTTATATAACTGTACCAAATTTCAGAAAAATCCGTTCACGAATGCAGGAGTTACAGGGGTGGCCCGATATCCTGTGTCACCCGGTATATTGATCCCAACTCACATATCTGGAATAAATTGTTACTGATCACCAATCTCATCAGATATGAAAATGAAATCCAGTCATTTCAGGAATGGTCTTTCTGTGATTTTTATCTCATAAAAATGTGTTTTTGGGAGATAAAACAAGCACAATGAAAAACTTAACTAACACGATAAATAGCCGTACTGAGACTCGAAAAAAATAAAAAATGACTATTTACCGCTATCACAATTTGCGAGTATACTATAACACTGAATTAAATACAACAAAATTTTGTAGCGTAATAGCACAGTCAAATCATCGACACATAATAATTTTCCTTTATTATTTGAATTATTGAAAAGTTCAGAAAACATCTAATGGATACGATGAATCCTTTGATTGCAAATACCACAAATATAGTGGATAGTATTTTTAATTCGATCGATACTTTCTCATATTGACTGTACTATAAGTTGCACATCAATAAGCTGTGCGTTTTTCGAATACTGTTAAATAAATATATATATTTTTGAGTATTTACATCTTCACTACTAATGCAAAATCTCTTTGGTATGGTTTCCAATCCTCCCTCTGTTCTTCTTCCGTTTTCCAGAGGCTCTTCAGATTCTTCCAGATTTTTTCTTCCTCCTGCGTCTCCACCTTTCCGAAGTCATACGAAGCAACCCTAAAAAACAAAAGTTCAGTATCGCGATCTAGCTTTTGTTCGGGGTAACATTTTGCCTGGTTTTATTTTTATTATTAACGTCAATAGTCTAGTACATTACGAGGATCATTTCTACATAAACACAACCAGAAAACATTTTTTAAGCCAAAAACTGTATAATATATTGTGAAAATTACACGAAATGATATTTAGGTCAAACATGACGTTATTTGGAAGGAAGAATATCGGAACACAAGAGTGACTATTTATCCCACAGTGTTCCATTCAATTCCCACCGTTATTGTTTTCCATTTCCCCGACGATTTTATTGCTAATTCAAATCGTGTCTCACTTTGACTTTGAGTAAGGCTGAATAGAGAAAAACAGGCAAACATGTTTTATTGATAAATTGGTTGACAAAAACTTTTTTTAATAAGTACAAATTACACTCAGCTTCATAATTTGAATTTTTCGTCAACCAGTTAATCAAAAAGTTCTTAGAAATTAATAAACAACTATTAGAAAACTAATCAAACTACAGAGTCAATCTACTTCTAAAAACATCGAAAGCTAAGTTCTATCTAAAGGTATGTTTTGAGAACTCGAGGTAATCGGATTCAATAAATCAATCGAAAAAAAATGACCCAAAGAAATTCCAATTTAATGAAAATTTTATGTGTTTCGCAGTATATCTACCAAATTCCTCTCTGTATGTTTAGTGGATCTTGAAATGAGCACGATTGAAGATTTTTACGTCTGCCATCTTCTTATCGGAGTACGAGTAAACTATGAGTAAACTATCTATTAACTGAAATATCGAAACAACTCGTCGGCGAGATCTTTTTACAAATGAAATATGCGATTTTTCATAAAAATCTATTCTAAAATGGTCGATTATGGAATTTCCTTCTTTAGGAATCGATTAATAACAATCTTCTGACTCATCCTGTATATTAAAGTGACAACAATTGGCTAAAAACCTTCTCTTGGGTCAGTAGGATTACTATGAAACAAGTTGCATTCAAATTGTTTGCATAGTTTTCGAAAAGATTGTGGACATCATTACGATAAAAATTAATACCCCTAGTGGTCCCACCCTATTTTTTTAAAGGAAGCTATAGATCTAAATATTTGGAAACTTTGTCGATTATGATCAAAACTTTTTGTCAATCAGTCCATAAGTTTTCGAGAATTACAGGTTTCAAATGTACTTTGAACTCACATATCTCGAAATCTAATGAACAAATAAAAAAAATAGGTTCAACAGAATCAGAGCAGCTTTCGAATAAGGTATATTTTTACAAGCTTTTATTTAGTTTCACCTGTCTGTCTGCCTGTAATAAAATCTTGCAAGTTAAATTCGACCCACTTCTAGTTGCCCGATTAACGTGAAATTTAGCAGGTGCTCATAGTTCCCGTGACAATGCATTATGGTATTTTTGTTAGAGGAAAAACAAAATGACAACTCTAAGATGGCGGACGAGATTTGTGTTAATGGTTCGATTCGATTAAAAATTGGTATGTGGGGGTTTTCGCGAGGTCGAGAATTATGAATTTTTTTCCAAAATTCATAAAATAAAAATGGCGGCTCCAAGATGGCCGACGATCTCTGTGATTATGTTCCGATTCTATTCAAAATTGGTATGTGGGGGTTTTTGGGGTGGAAGATTATGAATTTTTATTCAAAATTCACAAATTCAAGATGGCGGACGAGTTTTGTGATTATGGCCCGATTCGATTCAAAATTGGAATGTGGGGGTTTTCGGAGTCGGAGATAATGAATTTATTGACAACATTCATAAATTTGAGATGGCGGCCCCAAGATGGTGCACAAGTTTTGTGATAATGGACCGTTTCTATTCAAAATTGGTGTGTCAGTAATTTTGGGGTCGGAGATTATGAATTTAGACGCGGAATCAATAAAATATTGGTACTATGAGAAGGGAAATTGTATTTTATCGGTATCAATTTTATGAAAACGAATGTTTACAAGAAAATGATATAATACGGAATCGTTTGGTAGATCTACTGTACCTCATTTTGGAAATGTAAAGTAATTTCTTTGAGTAGTGTAGGAGATATATTGAAAATTCTTACCGAAATGCTGAGACTGAAGTCTCAGTGTTCATCGCAAACATTGAAAATTATCCTAAAAGTGATAAAAGAAATCAGAAATGTTTGAAAAAAAGAATTGTTAAAGTGATTTGGAGAGAAACATTTTTTTTTAAATAATCGTGTGAAATACGTTCTAAAGTCTTGCATTTTTTTCATAAATTACTCAATCATCCATTCCATTTTTGAGTGTCACCATCATAAATGGACACAGTTAAAAGTGGGGAAGGATAACTGACACTATCAAGTTTTAATCAACTTTGGTTAATCTACAAAGCATGCTATACAACGTGTTTAGTAAAAATACATCTGCCACTCACAACAAATCTAAAAGTAGGCTTGTATTAGAATTAGTAAGTTATACAGTTCAGGTTAATAGTTAGAGAGAAATCAATCAGGCAGAAAAACCTCAAGTTACATACCTATCCTGTATTTACAGCGAATTTTTCCATATTCGGCATCCAATTAAGGTTTTAGAAAATAACACAACAATTTATGGTTTTTTTATATTTATTAATTATTTTACAACTATTTAGGCTTTGTTATAAGATTTTCAGATTTTTGTTGTTTGTTGTGAGTATAAGATGCAATAAATAAATAATATCTACAAGACTTTATACAAAATTATGTAAAATATCGGTCCCTGATATTCATAGGTATATTTAATTTTCACCAGAATTTGAAAACAACTGCGCGAAATCTACATTGATTTCCATTTGTTTCTCGAATGGAACGAGACTATCAACAAATAATTCAACGTTTATTACACGAGCTGGACTTTTCTATGGAGTTGTTTTTTCAAAGAAATGTCAGTGGATGAGACTAAAATAAATATATAAAAATGGTAAAAAACGTCTAAAAATCACATACATAGTATATGAAATATAAACATACAAAAAAAGTAAAACGTTAAACGGATGATAATTTGGAAATCGTGTTTTTCTTCTAATTCTGGTAAAAAGCGTATTTATTCGGATAAATGACTGCACTGGTTCAAAACCAGACGAATTTCTCAACAGTCTTATACGTTAGAATAGTTTACAAATATACATAAGTTCTTAGGAATTTGTATATATGTACATCGGTAACAATTTACAACGTTTTTTTCCTTTTCGAAAAAAGTCCACCACTTCGATAATATTTTTAGCAATTGTATTTTGTCGAAAGGCCCAATTTACAAGAGTATAAATTTGGTTGGGGATACGTACTGGTGTCACCGGGTAGTTTTGTCTCGCAACGTTCGCCGGTGAAGTGTTCTGGACATCTGGAAAAAAAAAGAAAAATAGTACATTCCGTTTCATTTCACAAATCTATAGGTCCTACGATACTGTTAGAACCGTGTCGTCTGCATATGAAATAAGGTTATCAATATATTTTATACCAATACTGTTTATACAGTGTGACCCATTTAAAATGGAACCACCTCTGTAGAATACGCATTTTTCGGTCAATCTCAAATTTTTTTTTTATCAAGCATCAAAAACTGTATCTGACACAAATTTTCATAACTTTAGTTTCATTTCCAAGGCACTCTATGGTTTTTTTTCTTTGTCAAAAACGTCAAAAGTTTATTAGGCATGTTTTTTTCCCAAATTTGACTACACCACTGGATTCGTAGTCGTTATAAATAAAAACCATCAAAATTTCATTAAAAAATATTGGTTAACAACGAAGTTACAACAACTTTGATTTTGGAAACAAAGTATTTGATTATAATTTTTATTTAGATTGCAGACATATTTGAAATCTGGCAACACTGCTGATACAAAGTAGAGCACAAGTGAATTTGTACAGCGAAAATCCGAAGTCAATAGCTCATTCCGTTCAACAGTTATAACTACTGAAAGTATGGTAATGTGAGCGATTTGTGGTGTACTAAATCACAGCCTACTATTGATTTAGTACAATACCTATGCCCAATATATTAGTTCAGATTTCCTCAAATTATTGATATTTTCTCTAAAAGCTTGTTTCAGTTGAGTTTTGCAGGATAAAAAAGGAATATTTTTTTGTCCTGCTTTCTGTTTTATTATTGAATAAATAATTTTGATACTTTAAAACTTGATTCGGTTCATTTCGTTTTTATCGGCTATTGAAAACTGCATAACTTGAAAATGAATTTTTAATTTTCTGTTATTTTCGAATACACTTATAACCTGAACTTAAATAACTGATTTAAAGGGAATATAATTCTCAAATCCAGTGGCGTAGTTAGATTTTTATTACAAAATCGCTTCCACCAGAAATCGCTCACATTACCATACTTTCAGGAGTTATAACTGTAGAACGGAATGAGCTATTGACTTCGGATTTTCGCTGTTCAAATTCACTGGTGTTCTACTTTGTATCGGCAGTGTTGCCAGATCTTAAATATGTCTATAATCTACATGAAAATGAATATCAAATACTTTGTTTCCAACATTAAAGTTGTTGTAACTTCGTTGTCAACCAATATTTGTTTATGAAATTTTCATGGTTTCCATTTATAACGACTACGAATCCAGTGGTGTAGTCAAATTTCAAAACAAAAATTGCCTAATAAACTTTTGCCGTTTTTAACGAAGAAAAAAAACCATAGAGTGCCTTGGAAATGAAACTAAAGTTATGAAAATTTGTGTCGAGATACAGTTTTTGATGCTTAATTTAAAATATTTTTTTTGAGAATGACTGAAAAATGCATATTTTACAGGGGTGGTTCCATTTTAAATGGGTCACACTGTATATACTAGAAATAAGATGGGCCCCAGAACTGTGCCTTGTGGGTCACCAACTGTGATTTCATTTGAAGAACTAGGTTCATTGTCAATTTTGACGCTTTGTTTTCTGTACGATAGATAATTTTACAAAATGTTTAATGTTGGCCCACGAATACCGTACTTATATAGTTTGTCCATTAGATCTTCATGTGATACCGTATCGGAGGCCTTAGCTAAGCAAACTGCTAAGCACTTATCGGCATTTTCCAAGGAGTCAGTGATGGTTTTTGTAAAATGAATGACATCTTTTTCTGTGTTCGAGTTACGGAAAACGAAATATTCAACATTGTCTCCCACATGAAAACTAATTGTGCGCCAGGGCCGGACGAGGTACCAGCGAAGCTAATAGAAACAATGTATCAGTAATTGCAAATACCTTAGTAAACATTATAAATACAATATTCAAAACGGATAAAATTCCAGTGCAATGGAAGGAATCAGTAGTGACTCCAGTTCATAAAGCAGGCAGTAAAAACAACTTTTAGAATTACCGACCCATACAATACACCACTATGCCGATGACACCCAGATTTATTTTTCATTTCCCATTCGTGACCTAGACTTGGCACAAACTCAAATTAATACTGATCTCCAAACCATCTTCGATATTTCTACACCCCATAAACTCAAACTCAATCCAAAAAAGTCTGCAGTGATGCTATTCGGCACCAAAAAGAACAGAGAAGTCTCAATGAACACCATACAAATTCGCCTAGACGATGTCTTTCTCCCAGCCACCTCAGCCAATCTTCCTACAACGTCTTGAGGCAACTTTACCCTAATAGGGACTTACTCTCAACGGAATTAGAGATAAAACTTTGCGAGTCGCTAATATTCTCTAAAATCTCCTACTGTGACGTGTACAAAATAATTGCCTGAGGTTTTCTTTCGGCATTCGTAAATTCGAGCATATAATCGAGCCGATGAAGAAATCAGGTTGGCTGAATCTAGAGAAACTTAGGAAATTACACCTTCTAACAATTACCCATAAAGTCCTAACAATCCAACGGCCAGATTACCTCTTCAAAAGGCTAAAAACATTTTCGGACCTGAACAGATTTTCCAATAGTAATAGAACAACTCTCATCATTCCAAAGCACAAAACTTCATTTTTCACCCGTAGCTTCTCGTACAGCGCACCGAAATGTTATAACTCACTACCCAGTGAATTTAGATCCTACTCATTGAGTAATTTAAAAAAAAGACTGAGAGTTCATCTTGGCAAATAGACTGTCTTTGTTCGAACTGACTCGGCTAACCTCATCCACTGGAAAATTATTTCTAGAAAGTTACTACTACTATTTATTCTGTTCTTGAGACCGTTTACTAGCTTTAGATTTACACACTGCTACTTCACTGACTTTCATATTGTAAACATTTTGTTCATATTTATTCTTTTTTCTTTTTTTTACCATAAGGTTGAGTTTAAAAACATCTCTCGCTGACACTCCACCTTTTCACCTTTACTGTTATATTTGTACTTATTATTATTATTATATTATTGTTATATTTTTATGGTGAATAAGGACGAATTATTATTATCATTATCTCTGTAATAAGAATTTTAAAAAAAAATTTTGAACACACGTTAAAAAATCGAATATACAAATTTCTCGAATTTCACCATGTGATGACAAAAAAACAATTTGGTTTTATTAATAACTCGAACACAGAAAAAGCTGTCATTCATTTTACAAAAACCATCACTGACTCCTTGGAAAATTATTGAACATTTTGCAAAATTATCTATCGCACAGAAAACAAAGCGTCAAAATTGACAATGAACCTAGTTCTTCAAATGAAATAACAGTTGGTGACCCACAAGGCACAGTTCTGGGGCCGATCTTATTTCTAGTATACAGTGCTTCTCAAAAGTCCGCTCCCCCCCTCTTATTTTTGGAACGATTATACATAAACAAGTGAAATTTGGAAACTGAATATTAAAGGTTGTAAACTTCCCTACTAGTGATGTGATATGACCAAGCTAAATATAAACCATCAGTATGATATTAATTACAGATTCAAGAATCAGTATCTACTTAAAGAAATTGCTCGAAGTGACCTCCATTTACTTCCTGACAGTGAAATATCCTATTTTTAAACTCTTCTCGTACTTTTGCAAATGTGTCTGCGGAAACAGCCTCACATTCTGCAACAATACGTTGTTTCAAAACGTCAATATTGTCAGGTTCAGTGGCGTAAACCTTCGATTTAAGGTACCCCCACAAAAAAAAATCCAAAGGTGTGAGGTCCGGTGATCGAGCTGGCCATTCCGTTGAACCTCATCGTCCAATCCATCTACCACGATACTCCTCATCCAAATACCGTCTTACTGCACCGTAATAGTGTGGAGGAGCTCCAGATAAACCTCACCAGTAGAATTAGTATTTAAAAAAAGGGACCCAACGATGTGGTTTCCCAGGATACCTGCCCAAACATTCACCAAGTAAAACTTTCGTCACTAAAAGGGGAAAGGGTATTGTTCACAAACAGGTGGGATTTCGATCCAATAACTCACATTCTGTGTATTTACATTTCCATTTAGATAGAAAGTACTTTCGTCACTAAAACAAATTGTTTTGACATAGTCTGGCTGTTGGTTAATTTTAGTTTCCATATTTTCACAAAATTCTAGTCTTCGGTCTGGGTCGTCGTCTGAGAGTTGATGAACCATTTTTAATTTGTATGGATGAAATTTGTTTTTTTTCAACACCCTGTGTACTGCACTTCGACTGACTTCACAGGTAGATGCAACGTGAGTTGTTGAAGAAGTAGGATTAACTATTACTTCTGCCAGTATATCAATTTTTTTCTCATCAGAAATTTGTGGTCTGCCAGATCGTTTCGCATCATTAATACTACCCGTTGTTTCAAACTTACGAAGAAGCTCCCTTAAATAAGTCCTCGAAACGGGGCGATCGGGAAACCTCTCATTAAAAATGCGTTCTGCTGCATGAATATTTTGTCCAGTTTCACCAAGAATTAGGATCGCTGCTACTTTATCACCTAAAGCACGTACCATTTCGCTTCTTGAAGCACTTAAACGTTCGGCTCACAACAGTTTAATAAATTATTAAAATGTACAAAAATATTGAAAGTACCAAAAGCTGCTAAAACAGTTAAACGTTCGATCAACAATACACAAATTATTAAATGTACAAAAACTTGGACAATTACAAAAACGTCGAATTAGGGAGACTAACAAAAACGTCAGCTTATTTGACAACTATCCAGAGGCGGAGCTTGAATTTGGAATTTTAGTATTAACTGATTTAATTCATCACAGCTTTGCTTTTTTTAAAAGCGAGTTGCCAAAACTGCCATAAACACAAACAAAATTGGTATCATTGAATAGGTTTTTTACCTTTTAAAAGAGGTGTCGCTTGCCGTAGGGTTCCATTTAAAATTATTGGTCACAATGGCCTTGTGACGTCATCTTTGACGATTTCGTCATCTATCATCACTAGTAGAGAAGTTTACAACCTTTAATATTCAGTTTCCAAATTTCACTTGTTTATGTATAATCGTTCCAAAAATAAGAGGCGGGAGGGGACTTTTGAGAAGCACTGTATATAAACAGTATCGGTATAAAATCTATTGATAACCTTATTTCATATGCAGACGACACGGCGATTATTTTCTCTGGCAAAACATGGCAACAAGTATATAAAAAAACATCAAATGGCTTGAAGGATATCCAGATATGGCTAAGTTATAATCTCCTCAGTTTGAATCCTAATTGAAACCAAATTCGTTTGCTTCACACTTCTTAAAAACGATCAACCAACCGAAAATATCCTGAAAATACATACCTCTGAATGTCCACAGAGAAAACAATGTGATTGCATATGAGATGGAACGAACATGCCCTATATGTTACAAAGCGACTCCGCCAGCTTATTTACAAAATTTATAATTTAAGAGAAATCCTAAACCTGAAAAAAATCTCATGGCGGTATACAGATCCTTGGCAGAATCAGTTATTAGCTATTGTATCTCCGTATGGGGTGGTATATTTGACTGCAACCTGCAGTCTCCAAGCCATGCAAAATACAATAATGAAAATTATTCCTCGAAAAAAAAAGCTTTACTCAACAGAACAGCTCTATAAATTGTATATATATATATATATATATATATATTTACCACTGTTAAACCTGTATTTAAGTCGGGGCAAAAAAAAAAAAAATTCCATAATATCCAATCTGGCAAAAATATTCGAAAAAATCCTCAAAAAACGTCTAATGGCTTTCACAGAGAGACATCATATAATTTCAGATTTCCAATTTGGTTTCCAAAATGGAAGATCAACTTCTGATGCCATAGTTAACTTAGTCACACAAATATATGGACACTTCGATAAAAAACGACCATGCCTGGGAGTATTTATCGATTTGGCCAAGGCCTTCGATACCATTAGTCATGAAAAATTACTGTCGAAATTGGATAATCTTGGTATCAGAGGTCTGGCAAATGATCTAATCAGAAACTACCTCAATGAAAGAGTACAAATGGTTAAAATAGACGGCGTACTGAGCGACCCATTAGAAATTAAATACGGAGTTCCCCAGGGTACTGTTTTATGGCCAATCCTGTTTATATTATATCTGAATGATATGTTATCCATTGATATTTCTGGAAAATTGGTCTCATATGCTGATGATACAGTGCTAATAATTGATGGAACAACCTGGGAAGATGTAATATCTCATACAAGAAACGATATTGACACTATAGTTAATTGGCTTGATGACAATAAATATTGATAAAACATCTTACATTTCCTTTTGTAGTGAAGTCATGATTTTCCTAATGCACAAAACATCAATATTCATTTAACCAGCAGAAATAAGAAAATAACTCTGAAAAAATCCAGTTCAGTTAGATATCTCGGAATACACATTGACCAAAATCTAAAATGGAAAATACATATAGACTATCTTTGTAAAAGACTCAGAGCCCTTTTGTATGTTTTTCGAATGTATGGAAATCTAGGATGGGGTGGGGTCTATAGTACAACTGTACAACCGCTTATGGTATTACAGAAACGATTTCTCAAAATTATCTATAATTTAAATTTCCGTTTCCCATCAGCACAAATATTCCAATATTGTGAACTGATGAGTTTGAGATATCTTTACTTTAAACAATTATTAATATTTATATTTCACAACAGAAATAAGTTAAAAAATCATCAACATGGACATGAAACCCGACTAAAAGCGAGTAGCCTAGATATACCGAAAATGAACAAAGCTATTGGACAAAGATCAATTACATATATAGGACCCAAATTATTCAATCTTGCTCCAGATCATATAAAAACGGAATATGTGTTTAAGTTATTCAAGATTTCAGTGATCAAATGGCTCAAAAATGAGAATATAACATTTCTATGAACAAATTTTACTGAATTAATCTCTCAATTTTCACATTATTTTTACATCCCCACCTAGCTCATTGAATACTTTTAATTTAACACGTGTTTGTATTTTGTATTTTATATTGTAACATTTGATATTTTTATACGTTTACACATTCAAATTTTTATGTTTTACATTTTTACATTATCTACACGTTTAGAGATTTTATTCTTTTAGATTTTATATTTAATGTGTCTTTTTTTGTAGTTTACTAAGAATATTATTCACTACTATTGATATTGTTAAATATAAGCATTATAATGTTTGCCCGAGTATCTCAAAATACATTATATCTTGACCATCTTCAAAGGATATAATTACGATATTGATGTTTCACAGACAAGTTTTCCAAAAACTTAAGTGAATCATCAATACCTATGTTTCCGCTGATATAAATTCAGTAATAAGACTCGGTTTGACAAACCTTTCCTTCTACCTATATTAATCGCCCATTTTTTCTATTGTATGCTTTTATAAATTCATGTAATTTGGTGATTAATTATAATAATAATAAAAATAAAATACTGTCTTATTTGGATGTATACTGAATTTTCGAGAAACCATTTTGACTGGAAATTTTACTGAGTGCGATTTGCGGTCTAATTATCTGATTAAACCACGACAGCGAAGCTTGAGTGTTTTAATATTTGATAATAAGAGCGCGAATTGCACGAGTTAAATTTCCTAAACGCAAAACGCTTGAGGGAAAATTAAAAAATATGCGATAAAATCCTCTAGCACGAATGATATTTGATGAGAATATTTCCCGAATCACATTTAAAACTGAATAAAACTACCAGATTTCATGTTGGAATTCAACGTGAAAAGTTACAAGAATTGTTCCAAAATCGAAGGAATCGTTTTACAGATCCATTCATTCATAATTATTATTCACTGGTCTAGAACTCACTCAAATACCCAAAATATATAAATTTTTCACTATGAATAGAAAAAATGTTTCTGGAACTTATTTTGTCAATAAAAATATCCACTGCTAGGAATCGAACCCGAGCCTTTCACGTGACAATACTTTTTTGGGGATTATAACTTTTTCTGTACAGAATATTTATATCTACAAAAAAGGTCATTTTCTTCATGTGAAGTAAAGGAGTAGAAAGCCAATAATTCCTCTTGAGAAGTATCTATAGAATAATATGCCGAGTAACTATTGAATTCTGTAATGAAAAAAATAAAAATACTTACACACATCCTGGTTGACCCATAGACGCTTCCCAGAAACATGTTCCCCCGTTTTGGCAAAAATTCTTCTTGTAATCGTCTCGGCAATCTTTATCTGGAAAATATGTAGAATGATAAAATAATAGAAATCAGTTAATTTCGGTAAACGTGACTTGAAATATATGTATACATTTTGAATGAGGGGTTCACAATAATATTTAATTTTAATTCTAGTTATGATGCGAAGAAACAGTATCATAAACATTTGGAAAATTGTGATGATAAAAAACTAGAATTCTCGGTTTTCTTTTATTACTCAAAAATCAGGCTAGTGTCTTATGGGTCATAAAATACACTTAGTGTTTTATTGACGTTTGTAAACAGAAGCATTATGACTTTATAACATGCCAGATGTGGATAAATGGATTAATAAAATCTATCTATCTACTAAGAACGAGATTCTGAACGAGAAAAACTATTAAATGTGCTTGTATACATTCACTCTTGTCAGCGTTTCCTTATGAAGAACAATGAAAAGAAAACATATTTCTAGACAGTTTTTCTAATATTAGGGTTAATTATTATTTTCATGATATAAATGTAAAGAATGTCATATTCCATGCATACCTTGTACCGAGTGGGCCAAATTGGACACTTTCAAAGGGAATGTCCTGTTTTCAAACTAGATAGATTAAAACTGATGTCTGTGTCTTAGGGTCAATTTTTATGACAAACTCAATGGTGAAAACCGCATATCGATATCTATCTCCGTTTCTGAGTTACAGCATGTTTTTCGAAAATGTGCATTTTCGAAAAGTTGCTGTAACTTTTCCCTGTCAAAAATTCCTTGTTTCCATGGAATCATTTCTGGAGCACTTTTTCACGTAAAATTTAATGGTGTAAGTAATTTATTTAAAAAAATCATATATCAATAGTTATTAATTGAAAAATCATTTTTTTAAATGAGACAACCTCCATATTTCATTTGAGCTTGAAATTACCATTCCAACTTGATGTTCTATTGAAATATGCAAGAATATACAGGTAGTCTCATTTAAAAAAAAAATCCATTTGTTTTTTTCCATTGATATATGATTTGAAAAAAAACCATTGAATTCTACGTAAAAAAGGGCTTCGAAAATGTTTTCATTGAAACAAATAATTTTTGACAGAAAAAAGTTACGGCAACTTTTAAAAAATGCACATTTTCGAAAAACATGCTGTAACTCAGAAACGATGATAGATATCGATATGCAGTTTTCACCATTGAGTTTGTCATAAAAATTGACCCACAGACTCAGCCATCAGTTTTCATCTATCTAGTTTGAAAACAGGACTTTCCCTTTAAGTGTCCAATTTGGCCCACTCGGTATAATGACAATGAAAAGATGAAAATATTCCAAGACCAAGGCCAATATTTACAAAGCGACAAGACCGCACAACAGTACACTACAGTGTAGTTTAGCTACTGATGATGATAACTTAGTTATTGGAATGCGCATATAGGTGTGAAGTGATTTAGTATGATGAAGGGTTACTTGTGTAATTTTTGAACGTGGTAGTAAGCTAATTATTAAAAAAAATAAAACTTTTCTATAGTGGGTCGAATATCCAAAAGAAAACAACAATTTTTCTGGCTATTACCTTGACGAACATCTGATGGATAGGTTAGTAATGGTGAGCATACTTGAGAATCAGATCATATTTCTTAATCATTATCTACATACATTGCTCGTCTAAAGTCCGTTCCCCCCCTACTAATTTTTGAACCACCTGTTATATCGCAACGAAATTTGAAGGGCTTAAATAGGAGATAAAAACCTACCTTTTCATGAAAAAATCACAGCGCCTAAATCCTTTTATGAAAAGTGTGATCATAGCTCGTAGTTTAGACGATAAATTTGAAGCGGTTTTGATATTTGGAGAAGCTGGAAAAAATTATCATCTAACGGTCCTTATGTTTAATGATAGATTTCCCGAGAATCCTATTTCGAGGTCATATTTGCGCAAACTTTTAAATAAGCTCCAAGCAACTAGTACGCTGAAAGATGCTCCAAGATCAGGAAGACCGCCTCTTTCAGAAGAAAAAAGGTAGAAATTGGTGCTGAAATGGTAATCAATCCGACTCAGTTGACGTCTGCAGTTGCTGAATCAAGTGGAGTAAGTTCAAAAAGTGTCCAAAGAGTCCTAAAAATAGAAAAGTTTCATCCCTATAAAATGAAAATCCTGCATGCTCTCACGGAGGATGATCCAGACCGGAGGGTTGAATTTTGTGAGTGGTTAACAAGAACAATTGAAGGAGAACGGGGCTTGATAAAAAAGTGTATGTTTCGCAGACGAATGCACGTTTTTTCTTAATGGAAAAGTCAATACACAGAATGTACGATACTGGAGCGATACTAATCCGCATATTTTTAGAGAGGGACATACCCAGTTTCCTAAAAAGGTGAATGTTTGGGCGGGGATTTTGGGCAATCGCGTTGTTCGACCGATTTTCATCAGAGGCAATCTCATAGGAGTTCTTTACCGAAATCTTTTAGAAACCTAAATTGAACCTCGAATAAGACAAATTGTATTAAACAATCAGAAAGAGTTTGGAAATCGTGAAATCATATTTCAGCACGATGGGGCACCTCCCCATTTCGATCGCATGGCTGGAAAGTTCCTCACACTTTCCTGCTTAAAAAATTGGAGTGGTTTAAATTTGAGGAAAACTCAATTAACCTAGTTAGATCATATCTATCGGAACACAGACAGTACGTTTTTTTGAATAATAAGGCATCTGATACCAAAGAAATGAAAAACGGAGTTTACCAAGGTTCGGTTTTGGGACCAATTCTATACTTAATTTATGTGATTGATTTCAAAACTGATGATGACTCTGAGATTACGCAATTTGCTGACGACACATCCTTAACGCTCCAAAATACAAACTACGAGGCTATAGTTAATGAAATGAAAGTAGCAGAATCGAATGCTGATAAATGGTTGACAAATAATAAATTAAAACTGAATACAAATAAAACGCAACATTACTTGTTTACACACAAACAACTGCCTGTAGATCGAAATGAATCGATCAAATTTCTTGGGTTCCAAATGGATCCAAAGCTCTCTTGGGAAAAACATGTAGATTTTATTTGCAAAAAATTGGCAAAGAGCATTTATGTTATAAGAAGTTTAATGGACATTTCATCTATTGAAACCATTATCACTGCTTATCATTCACTTTTTATGTCCCATATCTCTTATGGTCTAGTACTTTGGGGGCACTCGCCTCATGCAAAAAGAGTGTTTGGACTGCAAAGAAAAGTTTTGCGAGTTATCTTCAAACTGGGTTATCAAGAAGACGTTAAAACAACATTTATTAATAATAAAATGTTTACACTACCTTCTCTTTACGTCTATTCGTGCATAAATTATGTAAAAAAAAATCCTCACTTATATCTAAATCAAAACGATTTTCATTCACATAACACCAGACAATCACAACAAATTAAAATTGAATTCACAAGACTAAATCACTGCCGTTTTTCGAAAAATTATTATAGTCCTATTTTATTTAATAAACTACCAGAAGATATAAAAAACTTAAATACAGCTTCGTTTTCAAATTACATGAGGAATATCTGCTTGGAAAACGCTTTTTATAGTATCGACGAATTCTTATCATTTGACTTCAACACCAACTAATATATTTCGAAGTTACAATCTACGTAGACACAAAAAAATAAATTATAGTTATGTATATTCTAGTGAAACAGTGATATTTATATTGTAATTGTTCACCTCTCATTTGTTTATTTAGTTATTTATTTAGTGTTTTTATTTATATACTCTTGACAAAACCTTATAATACTATTGTATTTCTTATGGTGAATAAAGGATATTCTATTCTATTCTATAGGTCGCAGGGGAAGTACAGAATGGCCATCAAGATCTCCGGATCTTACACCTCTAGATTTTTTACTTTGGGGTTATCTGAAGTCAAAAATCTACGCCACTGAATGCCAAACAATAGAAGAGTTGGAACGCTAAATAATAGATTCATGTGAAGAAATAGAGAGAAACTATTTATAATAGGGCACTTTATTGTCAAGATTTAGGAGGGGGCCACATTGAACACTTGATGAAATAATTGTTGAGGTTGAATAAAAGTGTTATTCAAAAATAAATTATAATTTTTTTGCTAACTAATTTGTTTTGATTGTGAATTTACAGAACACATTCGTAGGCTTCTAGATTTCCCGGTAAGCGGTACTGTTAGAGAAAACTGTTGAGAATTATGAGCAGATTTCGAAAATGGAATAATACTCGTGGTGTTCTATTTAAAAAAAATATTGAAGATGGCGCTCAGCCGCCATTTTAAAACTTTCAGCTGTGATTTTTTCATGAAAAAGTAGGTTTTTATCGCCTATTTAAGCCCTCCAAATTTCGTTGCGATATACCAGGTGGCTCAAAAATTAGTAGGGGGGGAACGGACTTTAGACGAGCGCTGTATAAATGAAAATATGCCAATGATGAACGTATTACGGAAAAATGGAAACTCTCAGTCTGGTTCTGGTAATTCTCCCAATACTTACAGGGCGGCCTGTATATTCGTTTGGTTCGGGAGAAACGCATCTTAGTATTTCGACTCAAAGTCAAATAAACACCACTTGCATTTATCAGCCTTGGAGCACCGAAAATGATTGTTTACTGTTATTTTTAGCGCCATTAAATAACTCTCGTCGTCGATAATAGTATCGAGATGCGCCTCCGTTTGGCATTCGGGTAACAGAACAGTTTGGCAAGCTCAAGGAACCCGAATAGTGTTTATGAGTAACTGTCAGAATGCCAAAACGTATTAATCGGCATTGTGTAATGTACTGACGCCATTTTTTACTGTCGCGGTTTTTAGATAATATTTTGTTTGGACAGATATCTTGTTTTTCGAAACTGCTGAACACAAAAAAATTTGTTCAGTATGGAATTGACCTTGACGCTCGTATCAACTAACATCTAGCCAGCGTGCCGACAAATCTGCCAGTGATAGTCGCTACCCATATCAATCACTATGTTTTATAAAAAGGGACATAACGTAACCGGACTTGGCTAATTTAGTTACTATGATATGACGCTGGCATGAGAGTTTTTGTTATTTGTTGCTACTCCAGTCGTCCAGATGTGGAATGGGGTAACGGGGATTTTTACAGGAATTGCTTCTGAGTTAGCCAAAGGGTGAAAAAGGTAGAAAGGGATGATAAGATTCAAAATAGACCAAACAAGCGTATTAATAATGAGATTCCCTTTTCAATGGACACGTTTTCTTCGTTATGAAATACTCTAAAAGTTCAAAATCAGTAGGAAAATGACGCGTTAATTTATTTCGCAGAAGATTGTTGAAAACTGAATAGAAAAACACGTTGAAAAAAAAATTCCCGGTACGAAAACATATGGGAAATTGGATCTCGGTCGCATTGGCTGTAATTTTATTATGTTATAGTTGGATGGGTCATTGGAAAAAAGTGTGAGTTCAAATGATTTTGTATGTTTAGTTTCTGAGATATAAGCGGACAAAGTTCGTGAAAATGTCGTATTGGGGTAGGATTGACAAAGAAAAAAACTGTTTTTTTAATCGAAATAAGACAAAGTGAGGATGAAAATGTATTGATCGGAACTCATAAACATGTTCAATTATAATCTTATTGATGATAGTACATAAGGGTGTATACGGGACATAGTAAAAAAAATCGTATTTTCGTATTTTTTTTCCAGCACTATTTCAAAACCAACCAGTTATATTTTGTTAAGATATCATAGTTTCAGTCTATTCTAGTCGAAAAAACATGTTTTTTTTCTTGATGACTCTCTCTGTTTGTTTTTTTTTTAAATTTTCGAGTATATGCCTATACTGAAAACAATTGACAGATCGTTTTTTATTACAAAAAAAGAAATTAATTGCTACGGCCCATTGAATAAAAGATATGGTAATATTCTGATGAACTCCATTGTTCAATATTGATAAAGGGTGCGTTACATTTTTTTTAGGTCATTTACAATGTTCTTATTCATTATCTAGAAAACCGTTCCGTTAATTTGGACCATATTTTTCTAACAATATTTTGAAAATGTTGACTATCATATACGATAGTTTTATCAATTTTGTATGTTGCGTTTCTAAGATATGCATTTTTGAAGTTTACGGTATTACGATATATGGGGTAACCTATCGACTCAACAAAATTTTATGGAACCTTTCGACACATTCAATTCTATTATAAAACTTTTCGAAATCAATTATTTGATACTATAAACAACACAAACCACACTCAACAACAATTTGGAACTCAACAGTATAGACTCAAAAAAAATCGAATTATAAATAACGACTTCTAACATAAAAAGTCAATGAATATTATCGAAATTATAATATAACAAATCGAAATGATCCTGAGGCAGTTATTGCATAGCGAAACACGCGTCGTGCTTTTGTAAACCCTTAAGTAGTGAAAATCTTATAGTGTATTGTAGTAGTGAACTCTGAATCTAAATTGAAACTAATTAGTTATAAACAACATAAACAACAATTTACATAATTGAACTCTCAAAAAACAAACAATAAAAAAAACTAAATTAAAATAAAATTATTAATAATATCGTAGAAAATGTTTGTGGCATTCATTGATTTTCTCGTCTGAAGCCACATTTTCTACGATATTTAATTACAGACGCTATCCACCACCACTTATTATTAATAATGTTATTTATTGGTCTATTTGCTACGAAGGCGTAGAAGGGCCAACAACAAAATATATTTTTTAAACATTTGGAATTGCCACTTTGAAGTGACAATTGTCACTTTGAAGTGACAATTGTCACTTCGAAGTGACAATTGTCAGTTCAAAGTGACAATTGTCACTTCAAAATGGCAATTCCAGATGTTTTTAGAAGTGACAATTGTCACTTCAAAGTGACAATTGTCAGTTCAAAGTGACAATTGTCACTTCAAAGTGACAATTGTCAGTTCAAAGTGGCAATTCCAAATGTTCAAAAAAATAATTTTTGTTGTTGGCCCTTCTACGCCTTCGTAATTTGCGCAATCTAAAACATTGTATAATAAATAGTTCATGGTACAACTCTACTGGCCTCATCAACTTTTTTGAATATTCGATCTTTTCGTTTTCTTCCCAGAGAATAATCTACGACATATTCTTGTTTTCTAAAGATTTGTGTTGATGAGCAATTAGATTTCGTCTGCCTAAATCTGTTCGAACATTGATTGGAATTTCCACTTTGAACTGACAATTGTCACTTTGAAGTGACAATTGTCACTTCAAAGTGACAATTTTCAGTTCAAAGTGACAATTGTCCCTTCAAAGTGACAATTGTCAGTTCAAAGTGGCAATTCCAAATGTTAAAAAAAAATAATTTTGTTGTTGGCCCTTCTACGCCTTCGTAATTTGCGCAATCTAAAACATTGTATAATAAATAGTTCATGGTACAACTCTACTGGCCTCATCAACTTTTTTAAATATTCGATCTTTTCGTTTTCTTCCCAGAGAATAATCTACGACATATTCTTGTTTTCTAAAGATTTGTGGGTATGAGCAATTAGATTTCGTCTGCCTAAATCTGTTCGAACATTGTTTGGAATTGCCACTTTGAACTGACAATTGTCACTTTGAAGTGACAATTGTCACTTCAAACTGACAATTGTCAGTTCAAAGTGACAATTGTCACTTCAAATTGACAATTGTCATTCAAAGTGACAATTGTCCCATTCAAAGTGACAATTGTCTTCGAATGGCAATTCCAAATGTTCAAAAAATTTCGTTGTTGGCCCTTCTACGCCTTTGTAATTTGCGCAATCTAAAACATTGTATAATAAATAGTTCATGGCTAGGGTACTTTATTGTTTCTTGATGACGAGCATATCCTAGGTACCAAAGTACGCTGCAAATATTGGAACAACATTCCACTGTTCTTGCTCCACTTTTGCAGGTACAGTAGTAGCCTAGAATACGTTCATTTGCAGGTGCATCAGGAATAATACTAAAGGATATCCACAGTTGATACTTTATAGCATTCCTAAATCTGGACGCTATGCGGCAGCTAATAGTCCAGGTTCAGGATTACGCATATCAATTTCAAATAGAAACAATGAAGTACCCTAGCCATAAACTATTGAGAAATGTTTTAGATTGCAGAAATAGACCAATCAATAACAATATTAATAATTTTATTTGAATTTGGGTAATGGTTATTGTTTGTTTTTGTGTTTTGTGTTTATAACTAATTAGTTTCAATTTCGATTTGGTATATTATAATTTCCATAAAGTTAATTGACTTTTTATGTTAGAAGTCGTTATTTATAATTAGTTTTTTTTTGAGTCTATACTGTTGAGTTCCAAATTGTTGTTGAGTGTTGTTTGTGTTGTTTATGGTATCAAATAATTGATATCGAAAAGTTTAAATTAATAAAGGTTCCATAAAATTTTGTTGAATACCGTAAACTTCAAAAATGCTTATCTTAGAAACGCAACATACAAAATTGATAAAATATCGTATATGATAGAAAACATTTTCAAAATATTGCGAGTAAAATTAACGGAACAGTTTTCTAGATTTTCAATAAGAACATTGTAATTGACCTAAAAAAAAAATGTAACGCACCCTTTATCTAAATGAAAGGTAATATTGAACAATTGAGTTCATCAGAATGTTACCCTGTCTTTTATTCAATGGGCAGTAGCAATTAATTCCTTTTTTGTAATCAAAAACGATCTGTTAATTGTTTTCAGTATAGGAGTATACTCGAAATTTAAAAAAAATATATATTTCAAACAGAGAGAGTCATCAAGAAACAAAAAACACATTTTGTCGCCTACAATAGACTGAAACTATGATATCATGACAAAATGTAACTTGTTGGTTTTGAAATAGACCTGGAAAAAAATCCGGAAAAACTATTTTTTTGACTATGCCCCGTATACACCCTAATGTTCTATCATCAATAAGATTATAATTGAACATGTTTATGAGTTCCGATCAATACATTTTCATCCTTACTTCGTCTTATTTCGACTAAAAAAACAGTTTTTTTCTTTGTCAATCCCACCCCAATACGACGTTTTTACGAAATTTGGCCGCTTATATCTCAGAAACTAAACATACAAAATCATTTGAACTCACAGTTTTTTCTAATGGCTCATCCTACTATAACATAATAAAATTTCAGCCAATTCGACCGAGAGCCAATTTCCCATATATTAATAATAATAATAATAATAAATGGTTTTATTGAAAGGTTACATACTCTGTACATAGAACCTAACAAATTTCCTTAATTTCAAAATATTCATTACAAAAATAAAAAAATATCGTGCGGGATTCTTATGGAAGAAATTGGATTTTTCCATGAGTTCTTCAACATGTTTTTTGGTCAATTTTTAAAGCTGTCTGGTCAAATTTGGCGACTGGCTCAACATTATATAATATTCAATAACGAAAAAAAATGGCAAACAACAAATCTCACCAATACTTCATTAAAATGATATATTTTAGGCGTTCCACAAAATCATACTTTGGTTACTGAAAGGAGTCCACAAAATGCCACTTTAGCGGACTTGTACTTGAAGTCGTCATGGCAACACTTTATCGTTCATCATATAAATGACTCCCCTATTAGACATTTTTGAAAATAAAGTTTTTTTAGGTTTCTCCATGCAAATTTTCACGGCAAATTGAGTGGCATATTTCTCTGATTATCATTGAAGGCCACGTCTAAAGACATTTTGAGAGAAATATTTGCACACTGGAGGTCAAAGGTGGTTCAAAATATTGTTAATAAATAGATCATTGTCAGATTTCAATTTGCAGTTATTATTGAAATTCGTCCAATTAGCCTCTCTAATCTGATCCTATACTAGAGCAATAAGCTCTCAACGTTGAATATTAAAAACTAGACGAATCGTTCTACGAATTTTCAATAAACCCTTGAAAATACCGTTGAAATCCTCCCTTGAGCAGTTTGATACGAAAATATTGGCCTTGAATGAAATAAAGATGTGTTAAATCAACTCTGGTTTATCCCTTTTTGAATCTTCCGTAATAGACATCGCAAATTCTGAGACTGTGTTGTTTCTCACAACTTTCGAAATAAAAAGATGCATCTTTTTCGCAATACATATACGTTTAGAGGAACCCAAAGTTGACCGTAACTTGTTATTGCTTCTTGTACCCAGCTGAAGTCGACATCACCAAATCGCTCATTATTATTGCCAGGCTTTCACTCCCACATGTTTGAACAGTGGAAAATGCTTCTGGTGTATAGTATATCCATTCTTAGTTGGATGAAGATGGGGGAAGTGAAAACCCCTTTTCTATGAATTGTGTAAACTTGAAAAACAAAATGTGATCCTTTTGCAACCCAACGCATTTGTGATTTCCACATCTGAAAAACCATTTACTGAATTGAAAATTCATTTATCACAGAAAATCGAGTTAAAGAAATATTTTTTCCCAAATCAATGAGAATTGATTGGTCTACTTTTCCTTAGTTTCAAATATGAGAAAATTATATTTTTCTTTATGCACTAATTGTAACTCCTGTTCATGTGAATCACTGATTTGGAATAAGTTCGGATTTATCAAAAAATGGCTTCCATAAATACTCCGCAGTAATTTTTTCGCGTAAAAAAAGTTTTTCCACTTCGTCAATGAACATTGACATAATTTTTTAACATTAAAAAAGAGTTTTCAGAACTTTGTTAGATGCTTGAAAATGTACGAGGTATCATTCGAAAATCCCATCAAAATAGCGAGCAAAAGACATTCACTTCTACTGTTTAATCTTCGGTGAAACAAATTCAACAAATAATAATTATTTAAATTAATCCAAGAAAGTACTCTGACTTTTTGTTTAATATTGATCTCCAAACTTTCTATAAGGCCGAGTTCACAAGCTTTTTTTTATAACAGCTAGGACAAAGGAGTTGCTCATATCTGGGAACAAAATTTTGTAACAACCTACCGGAAGATGTCAAAAGTGAGAATACTGTAAGAAACTTCAAAAGGAGCCTTATAGTCATATCAGAAGTAAATCCAGGAGAGAGACTCATGAGTTGATTGAGATACAATAATGAAAATGGAATAATCATAATGTGGATTTCCATGATTACTGATAAACTTTAATTAAATGTTGCTGTCTTGAAAAGGGAAACATTCTCAATTGAATATTGATAGAAAGATTTTTCTGTGAATTGAAAAATCGACGATTAAAATGAAGTTATTTTTTGTGAATGTCTAACAGAAAACAACTACTTCCCCGGCTAGAGCCACGCTGGACATTGAACTACATCTGATAGATATTCTTAATTAAGACTGGAATAGAAAATCAAATAACTATCTGAATGAAAATGCAAATTTTCAATTTCAGATTTTTTCTTTTGAATTAGGGCCTTTTCAGAATATCTATCAGATGTAGTTCAATGTCCAGCGTGGCTCTAGCCGGGGAAGTAGTTGTTTTCTGTTAGACATTCACAAAAAATAACTTCATTTTAATCGTCGATTTTTCAATTCACAGAAAAATCTTTCTATCAATATTCAATTGAGAATGTTTCCCTTTTCAACATGAATACCTCACAAGAGGTTATCTTGACGATGGAAGATAGTGACTAAAGTTTATCTTTCAGTCGCAGATGATTCCACATCTGATTTTATGAACATCCTGTTCATATTTTCAACAAATCAGTTGCTGTCTTGTTACTTCAATAAAAACTATACCTTTATTATTACTCTTGGTCTATAATTTCCTTCAATATTTCATCTATAAAAAATTTCAAGTTATAAAAATGTCTTTATATATTTATATACACTTCAGGTGATAGAACAATTAGCGAAATGTATTAAATTTATTTATATATTTATTTGTTGTAGAAATGTAATCATGTGTTGTGTTACCACGTACAAGTTATTGAAGCTCTCAACAGCTTCTGTGGGACTATTACTTTTGAATGTTTATTGTATTTATCGTATGTTCAGTTATAAGTACCAATAAACATTCATTCATTCATCCATTCATCCATTCATCCATTCATCCATTCATCCATTCATCCATTCATCCATTCATCCATTCATCCATTCATCCATTCATCCATTCATCCATTCATCCATTCATCCATTCATCCATTCATCCATTCATCCATTCATCCATTCATCATTCATTCATCTCTATTCATCCATTCATCCATTCATCCATTCATCCATTCATCCATTCATCCATTCATCCATTCATTCCATTCATCCATTCATCCATTCATCCATTCATCATTCATCATTCATCCATTCATCCATTCATCCATTCATCCATTCATCCATTCATCCATTCATCCATTCATCTTCATCCATTCATCATTCATCTTCATCCATTCATCCATTCATCCATTCATCCATTCATCATTCATCATTCATCATTTATCATTCATCCATTCATCCATATTCATCCATTCATCCATTCATCCATTCATCCATTCATCCATTCATCCATTCATCCATTCATCCATTCATCCATTCATCCATTCATCCATTCATCCATTCATCCATTCATCATCATCCATTCATCCATTCATCCATTCATCCATTCATCCATTCATCATTTTCCATTCATTCATCCATTCATCCATTCATCATATCCATTCATCCATTCATCCATTCATCCATTCATCATTCATTTCATCCATTCATCTATTCATCCATTCATCCATTCATCCATTCATCCATTCATCCATTCATCCATTCATCCATTCATCCATTCATCCATTCATCCATTCATCCATTCATCCATTTCTTCATCCTATATCATCCATTCATCCATTCATCCATTCATCCATTCATCCATTCATCCATTCATCCATTCATCCATTCATCCATTCATCCATTCATCCATTCTCTTCATCCATTCATCCTTCTTTCATCCATTCATCCATTCATCCATTCATCCATTCATCCATTCATCCATTTCATCCATTTCATCCATTTCAACCATCTCATCCATTTCATCCATTTCATCCATTTCATCCATTTCAGCCATTTCATCCATTTCATCCATTTCATCCATTTCATCCATTTCATCCATTTCATCCATTTCATCCATTTCATCCATTTCATCCATTTCATCCATTCTATATCCATTCATCCATTCATCCATTCATCCTTCATCATTCATCCATTCATCCATTATCCATTCATCCATTCATCCATTCATCATCCATTCATCCATTCATCCATTCATCCATTCATCCATTCATCCATTCATCCATTCATCCATTCATCCATTCATCCATTCATCCATTCATCCATTCATCCATTCATCCATTCATCCATTCATCCATTCATCCATTCATCCATTCATCCATTCATCATTCATCCATTCATCCATTCATCCATTCATCAATTCATACATTCACTCCATTCATCAATTCATCCATTCATGCCATTCATCCATTCATCCATTCATCCATTCATCCATTCATCCATTCATCCATTCATCCATCCTCATCCATTCATCCATTCATCCATTCCTCCATTCGTCCATTCGTGCATTCGTCCATTCGTCCATTTCGTGATTTTTTTTGTAAAATGATCTATTATGAGATTCTGCATCACGATGAAAATATTTTAAAAACACTTTTCCACAACGTCTGTGATAATTGTGTTGTGTACCAGGTGTTAGTATCTTGATGTAATTTTTGAGAACGTAATTCATTTTTCGGATTACTTGCCCAATTTAATAAGCCCTTATTTAAATATAAACTACGCCTATGCAACCGCTCATAAGAAATATTTGCCCATGCTCTAACAGTTGTTCAACTTTTGATAGATTTTGTTCTTGAATACCCATATTTTTCTTCTTTTGTCACGATCAAACAAATATCATTTCAAAATTTCGACTAATCCAAATTTTCAAAAACAAAAAAAATCTCGACGGACTTCAACCGGGTACTGAGCTGAGTATGCTCGAAAGAAGAAGAATGTAGAAGCATTAGTAGGTACCGCTATAAGTGCTCTCACTAGAAGGCAAGATGGTGATGCTCCTCCACTCCTCGTGGCCATCCATGCTCTCCGCGCGGCATTCGTATTGTCCCAGAAGATCCGCCGACGGATTCCTGATGGTCAGCCTGCTTCTGACGATCGATTTGTTCTTCTTCCTAGAAAAAACACTGGATCTAATGGTTAAATCAGTTTTGGCTGGGGCGCCTTTTTCACGAAACACTCGTACAGCGCGTTAGGGAAATAATAATGAAGGTTTTTATCACAAAAGTGACTCCAACAAAATAACAAATAATTGAGAAAATTTATGTAGCGCAAACACATGGTGATATCGCGTATCTGTCTGTTCTTCCACCTAACCCAAAAAATATTAACAGATGTAACAGACATTTCGAGATTATTGTTGTCAATCGTATGTAATCGGGTGGAGAAAAAAAAACAAAGAAAAAAAACGGATCAGGTTTGCCTTTGAAGGACCACCGTTTCCAGCGACGACTTCAATGAAACTAGCAACTTATTTTTGATAAAAAAGTAACTGTATTGTTATTAATCGATTTTTTGTGGGAAACATTTTGGAAAAAAATCGTCCGGTCAAGCTTTTTTGATGAATACGATACCAATTGTTTTAGAGACATTCAATTTGAGGCCGTGTGAATCAGAAAAGAATTGTAGGTTATTATAGATCATTCCTGGATCAAATGATATGTAAACCTGTGTATGATCTGCCTAGCAATGCAAGATAAAAAAAATCGGGGAAAATTCAAAACGTATATTGAGAAAAGTAAGGGGTCCAAAATGGAACCCTACGGAACACCTTCAGTAACTTTAAGAAAACTAGAAATGGTTTGAATGTTCAAAGCTCAGTCCTGACCGCGTGGCGACAACATTACCCACTTAAAACCGAAAAACATAATACATCAACCTCTTGGTGGATCAAAAACCTAGAAAAGCAGTGAGCAGACGTAAGAGGCTCTCCAATAGAGCCAAAGAATCAGGAAACTGACAAAAATACCGCTCTACCCTAACGGGAAATAACAAGGCGATAAGGAAAGCCAAAGGGGGATACTGAAGGAAATTCTGCCAGAGAATATCTGACATACTCATAAGATCCTCTGTACAGAACCGAAACAAGAATTGGGTCTAATTAACCGATCCCGCATCTCGAGGGGAAAACTTCTACTTCAGGATGACCAAGGTGACTTAGTCGAGAAGATTGGAAGAAGCAAACGAAATAATCCAACCAGCAGCGGTAGAACGGGCCATCAACTACTTCTAACCGCATAAGGCACCAAGAGAGGATGGAATCTTTCCTGGATTGCCTAGAGCCTAGATGCGAATGCCCATACTCACTAAACTCTTCAGAGTCAGTCTGGTATGGGGATACCTACCCTCAAACTCAAACCTCCCCAAATCCCCTCCCCTACAATTGTACTTTTTCAAGACACAGGTTTCAGACTTTATATTTTTAATATTTTAATTAGTAACGTTTCAATGAATTTTAATGTGTATAATTAGTTGACGATTTAAAACATGTGTTGCCAACTTCAAATTCAGAACTTATATTTCACCGTACTTTACATGAAGAACATTCATAAACAACATAGAAACTAATCTCAACAAAGATTATCCCTGAAGATGGAAATAAAACATTCCGAAAACTTGGACAAACTTTAAAGAGTACACTTTTTCTTTCGCTGCATACCCCAATAATCAATTTGTTACACCTAACTAGTCAGCAATGACTATCTTTCACTATATATATATATATATATATATATATATATATATATATATATATATATATATATATATATATATATATATATATATATATATATATATATATATAAACCATCGACAAACCGACTTTTTCAGCAATAACAATAATCACAAGAAACAATTGTGAGATAGCAATTGTGGAACTACTCTGATTATTGTAATATACTAGTAGATTCAACATATTTTGTTTTATCGTTGTGTTGTTAACAGAATGAAACTTTATCTTTATCTTACATAGGAATTTTGAATTTTCATTGTATTTTGGAGTCCAATTCAAAATTCCAAATTCTCGAACCTTTGCAAAACATCAATAAAATCAAGAAACTAGCAAAGGAGTCCAGAGAATTCCACACCGCTCTCTACCGAAATTGTTACAAGTATTGCCGAATTGAGAGCAGCTCTTTATGACATCGAATAATTGTTTTGTGGGGATAATCCTTGGGAAATATATGATAGCACATATATTTCCTGAATAGTTGAATAGTCTTTCAAATATAGCAACTATTGAAATGATTTCAAGAGACCTCTTGGATGGCAAATGTTCAAAGGTACTTAGGTAACACTGATCCGAAGTTAAAAAAAAAACTTGAAAATCGAGTACGAGTGTTTCGTAAAAAATTGTTCCACATAAGGAGTTTCAATGTTTTAGTGCACAGTCCTGTTGATCAAAACGATAAATAATGTGCTTTGCTACCTCAAACTCAAATGTGGTTTCCAAATAACACTTTTTCTACTAAGATGTGCGAAAAGCGGCATAAATAATATGGATGGCAAATCCTTATGTGAGACAGACAGTGATCAATATAATTTACTTATCAGTTTTGCATCACAGTTGACATCTTAATTCTAATGAAGACGAACTTCCAATCGAGTTTCTCGAGTAATCAATTTTTTTTTTCATATGTAGCCCAATTTATGGGAAAAACTGTCTAAAGGGCAGGAAATGATTCGGCTGTTTGTACCACACATGAACTGCTTTGAGTGTGACTGATGAACATGATCCTGAACATATCTGAGTTAAATGATTCACAGCAATGTAAGTAAGTAACTTTAAACCAATTGCAAATTTTGTTATGATAGGCCAATTTATAATTTTGTTACGGATAACATTTTGATAATCTTCCACTTACCAGTCTTCTTCACTGGTTCGCAAAATATGGAAAAACAGAGTATTAGTCATTATTTTTTGGGAATTGTTATTGGGATTACATTGTTATACATATATACACATAGAGGTTGATTACGTATGCCGTGCATTAGAGATTTTTCAACTTGCAGTTGGATTAGAAACAGTGCTACATCCATAGAGGGTGTGCCAAAAGTCGGTATTGACTTTCTTATTTTAAATGGAAATCTATTCTTTTCAAATGGTTCGATTGCCCTTCTAGATCTGTTTGACATGTCGATTTTTCTGAAAAAATTACTAACGCAGTTGTATCTCGCAAACCCTTCAAAATTAGAAAACCAAATGTATAGAGCAGTTAGCTGAAAGTCCAAGCTAACTCCTGATGTCCCATCAATGTTCCCGTTTTGTACCACATGGGTGCTGAAGAATTTCAAATGTATTCAAAAATTGCTAAAAACATTTTTTTTTAAATGGCACCTACAATGCTTTTTGACACGGCCTACGTAAATCACCCTGTATAACTTGTCCGAAAAATTACATCAATCACATGTAATATAACGGGGGATATAAAGGGAGGACATAGAAAATATCCAGTCAATATAAATAAAAACAATGTTCAACATATTATTGTGTTGCAATACAATACTTTCATTGCTATGATTATGGTATTATCACCGAGATCGTCAGAAAAAAATAATTTAAATCACAAAGATATGGTGAATGCGCTGGCTGATCTCAGCACATTCACCAAAATTTAGTATACATTCAAATCCCATGTGGAGGAATCAATCGAAGAGTTTTTCTGCCGTAGTCTTTTGTAGGCTTTCCTGGCAGTATTGACTACAAAGTTAAAAATAAAAAATTATAGTTTAGAAACTAAAAAACACGCTTTTATAGCAATGTCAACTAAAAAGTGAAAAATAACTTTTAACTATGAATATTTTGCTCAACAGCGATAGGAAGTCCTCCAACTCGATATAATTTAATTTATTTGAATGAAACTAACATGAGAATGAAGTTATTGACAAATGAAATAGTTTATAGGTTCTAGTCGGAACCGGACTCTCATATCTTTGAAATGTAAATAATTTTTTTCTGACGATCTTGGTGAGGAGAATACCAGGTCATAGCTATTGAATTATTGTATTGTCATCGGTGCAAAATTTCAAATAATTCGGACGTCCGGAAATGGGTGAAAATTAATTTTAAAGATTCCATTACCTACATACATACAAATGAAGCTTATAAAGCGTATATGAAAAACACTTTGATGTAAAAAAGCGCGGGGAGCTTTCTACATTTTTATAATAACTCGATATTTTCAAATACCACGCTTTTTTACATAAAAGCCTTTGTTATTAATAATCATCTTCCTGTGAATATTTCCCCCCTCACTTCATAAAATCATATCATAGAAAATGTGGAATGTACTTAGACTTACTTTTTGTATTTGATCCTGAAGGATTTTCTCGAACTCAGAGCTTTGTTTTTCCGCCTCCACGTGACGGTCGGCGTAGGAATACCTTTCACCTCGCAGAGAAGAACTCGGTTCTCGGTGTTTTTTCGTAGCTCTACAAGCTTGTGTATTTCCGGTCTCGTCGGAGCTGAAACAAAAAAAAAACCATTAAACTTCGAAAATAAAACCAATACACGTGACTTGAATACGCCATTCTAATATTATTTTCCGTTGATTTAATTCAAGTTTCAAGTCAAGTTTATTCAATTCAAAAGTAAGTAACATGACAATTTCACAATTAATAATATTATTTCCAGGTGTTAATTACAATTTCAATTTAGTTATTACAATTTCAATATAGTACCGAGCCATCTCACTCCATATACTGGATACCTTTCACCTAAGCACAAGCGTGCTTGTGTTGTGTCAGGTATCCGATATTCAGAAGGAGTTTTTTTCTATGTCAATTGGCGTCTATTTGGTGATTCTGGAGAATGGAGGTTTGGAAAGTGTACGTTCAATATAAATTTTCAAATGTAGATTGATTGTGTCGTACAAATGATTTTATGGCTATTTTGTATTTGTTAATATTTGTAATATTCTTGGACTCAGATGGTAGTAGGTTGAAGAGTTTTGGGCCAAAATAATGTACAAATCTCTGTGAATGACTTTTTTTAAATAATGCCATGTGAACAGACCCTTTTATAACAGATCTGGTTTCTTTCTCAATAGTTGTCCTCAGATAGTTAGCTTTATTGTGAAATATCCATATTAAACATGAGTAGGAATAAAGACTTCTTATATTGAATAATTTGTCTTCCTCATAGAGCTTTTTTGTAGAAAATAATCGGGCCTTTTTATAAATAATTTTTAGTATAGTGTTTTGCGTTGTTTGTAAGCTTCCTAAATTTTTTTCAAAAGTTCCTCCCCATGCTGTTATGCAATACTTGAGAACTGACTCTGCCAGTGCATAATATAAAGTGAGCATGTTTCTACGAGATAGGATATCTCTCAGGGAATACAATTTATGGATGAGTTGTCTTAGCCTCTTGGTCATGCATAGCGTGTGTTCATCCCATCGTAAATGTTGATCCACTATAACTCCTAGATATTTTAGTTTATTTGTTTTTTTAATCGCAGGACATTGACAGATATTTTGAGAGCAGTTTATTGTATGTATCTTTAGAAAATTTTCGTTTGGTTGGTCGCTGTTTGTCAGTGTGATGGTCATAAATTTTGTTTTATCGACGTTTAGGCTAAGAAGATTATAGTCGAGCCATGCTTTTATCTTTTTCATTTCATTTTCTGCTTTTTTATAGACTCCCTGCCATGATTCACTCGAAAAAATGATGACAGTATCATCAGCGTAAGATATAATATGGCCCAAAAAGTTTTTGATTTTGCTAATGCTGTTTATATATATACCAAGAATAGAATGGGCCCTATTATGGTACCCTGAGGTACACCTACCGTAACTATTGATGTGTCACTGAGTTCGTCATTTATCTTTACTCTTTGTGTTCTCTGTGATAAATAGTCTCGCAATAAGTTAAGTACCAGTCCCCGAATTCCATAACTATATAATTTATTCAAAAGAATTTCGTGTGAAACAGTGTCAAAGGCCTTGGCAAGATCAAGGAAAATGGCTATGCATTTGTCCGATCTATCCAGTGCCTCCACACCGCTCCTCACAAAATCTAGTACCGCTTTTTCCGTATTTGAATTTTTTATAAAGCCGAATTGTCTGTCTGTTAACACTTTATTGCATCGAAAAAATTGATAAGTCTTCTCTTGATAGTATGCTCAAAGATTTTTGCAAAACTATTTATCACAGAGATTGGCCTATAATTGCCAGGTTCTCCTCGATCACCTGACTTGTGTACTGGTGTGATAATAGCCTGTTTCCATTGCTTTGGTATTTTACCTTTAGTGTAACAAAGGTTTATCAGATGTTCCAATGGTTTAATAATATGTAAATGTATAGACTTTATTGTTTTTGTGTTGATTTTATCTGGTCCAGGGGAACAGTTATTTTTTAATTTAGATATAATGTCTATCAGTTCGTTGCACGTTACTGGTTTTAAAAAAAGTGTTTTGTTAATAAAAATATCCTCCATGAGATCTTCAGATACAATGTCAGGCTTCTCGATGTTTTCCGACATTTTTTCGCCAATAGTAGTGAAAAAATTATTTAGTACGTTAGATTTTTCATGGTTGTCAGAGACAACCTCTCCATTTTGCACTTTTAATGGTAAATCTAAGGTTTTTTTTTGCTTTAGTATTATTTGATATTTCATTTATTATTTGCCAAGTCTTTTTGGAGTTTCCTTTTACTGTGACAAGCTTTTGTTGGTAATATTGGTTTTTAGTAAATTTTATTAGACTCTATTTCTATATTCAGTGTATTCCCTTTTTAAATCTTCGTTTTGCATTTGTTTTAAAAGTCTTTTTTTCATTTTGTCTCTTTCACGTATACATGTAATAAGGCCATTTGTTATCCAGGGTTTGATTTTTTGTTTTTTATTTGACATTTCGTACATTTTAGTCGATAAAGTTATGTAATTGTTTACTTTTCCAATACATATGTCATAGGATTTTTGCACATCCTGACAAGAGAAAATTTCTTTCCATTTTTCTTTTTCTAGATGAGTGTTTAATTTATCATAATCTATTTTGCCGTAAGAGCATGTTTTTTGGGCGGTATTTAAGAAGGTTTCATGTGGCCCTTGGATTAGCAAAGACGTGACAAAATGGTCTGTTAAACTTGTTTGAATAACTGACGGTCTTATTTTATAGTTTTTACAACAATTTTTTCGGCTTACAAAAATGTGATCTATTATACTGCTTGAGTCATTTGATACTCTAGTGGGGACATTAATATATTAGAGAAAACCATGCTCATCCATTATACTAAGGTAGTTTTGTACCTCATTTGACTTTCTATCTAATAGATTTATATTGATATCACCAATGAATATTTCAATTTGATTTTTTGAGAGTGTTGAATAATATTTTTTGAGGTTATCTTGGTATGTTAGAATATTTGTGGATGGTGATCTATTAGAAGCCGTTATGCCAATACTATTTTTCCTATTTTCATTTGTGATTGAGAGTCTTAATAAATTTGTTTCTGTTTGTTTGAAAGTCTGTACATCTGCTGTTATTTTATTTTTTATATACACTAGTAGACCATCGTTTTGGTTGATTTTTGAGCCATTGTAGTGAGCAGTGAAATCAGGTATATCAAAGTCACTTACCCTTTCTATGTTCCAGGTTTCAGATAAGACAATTATGTCCAAGTCACTGATGTTTTCAGCCAAGTAAATCAATAATTCATCATAATTTTTCCTTATGCTTCTAATGTTGAAATGCACAACTTTAAGTTCTGTAAGTTCCAGTCCTCTAATTTCTTTTTTACTCCATTCTTCAAAATCACCATGAGTATTTGTTTTTATATCTTCTTGTCCATCTAACATTTCAAGAAACTCTAACATTTCAATTTATTTTCTATTACCCCGTTTAATATCTATTAAAAAAAAAGTTTTCAAATTTGAGTGTTTATAAAAAAATAAAAAATATCAGTGAAAGGGAGAAAGAAGTTGATAATAATTCTTCGTTTGTGTTTTCGATATAATAATTAGAACACCTCCATTTCCAACAATCAAATAATATTCATAAGTGAGTCTTTTTGATGAAAAAAAAATCGTATGCCGTCGGGGGACAGTTCCTTGCGCTTTTTCTTCAACTCCGAATGTAATTCGATATGGAGATTTAGATTGTTTATATTTGTATATATTCGTCACGTAAGGAAAGAGAGTTATGCTCCCTCCATGGTTTCAACCGATCCAATAAATCAATTAATATCTTTATAAAAGGTATTTTATTCCTAATAATACTATTCGTTATATTATATCAAATTGACGAGCCACATATTCAATGTAAACCATTAACCAACTTCGGTATACAAAAAACATAATAAATGAATTACAAAATAGGATATAATCATCTAAACACACGTTATATAGAAATATAAAAAATAAAAAATCTCTTCCACGTATTATTCAACGATAATTACCGACTTGTATTCGCATATATATCCTACCGCTCATGTATCATTTTAAATTTCCCGCAAGCCGAACAGTAGTTCGGATGGTTTCGTACACCTTCGAAATCGTATGAGCAAGGGCTAGACGTTTGTCACAGACTCGCATATAATAGAAAGAGATAGAGAAAGTCGCATGGAGGGGGCATGACGCTTTTTTCTTACGTGACGATTTCTATCAATCAACACCTAATAAAAAAAAAGGAAAAATCGAATTAAACGGTTTTCTTCACATAAAAGATTCAATATAAATTGAACCAGAAAATGGTAGATCTCAGGTGAAAAACAACTACTTTCCTAGCAAATACCACGCAGAACGTTGAATGATATCCACCTGAAAATCCATGCATACCTCCATATAAATGGACATTGAATGCAAATGTTTCTTTCTGATAAGCTCGATTATGTTTAATTTATGTCGTGTTTACCTAACAATCCGCATACCAGCCAAAGGTCCGAAGAGCTCTGGCTGAAGCGAGACACAACATAACCAAAACCATCATCGAGTCTATAACACCTATAGGTACGCCGGAAAAGAAAACTTTTAACTGGCGGTACCTAGTGACAGAAAGAAACACTCCGAAAATCTCCCGCCTCGATAGGTTTCTAAATAAAAGATTCCTTCTCAGTAGGAGTGGCAAGCCCGACTAGCATATAGTGAAAGATAAACGCCATGTGAAGTGGAATAAATAGAAAAATCGAATTAAACGGTTTTCTTCACATAAAAGATTCAATATAAATTCAATAAATTCACCTGAGATCTACCATTTTCTGGTTCAATTCATATTGATATATCCTGCCACCGCCACCAGGGATGGTTTCATTGCCCCTTCAAGAGGGTACCAAGGAATCATCTGAAGCAAATGAACACAGATATCGCATTGTATCTACTAGATTTAAGTTGTATATATTAGGATTAGTTGAAGTGTACTCATTTTTATCTAATAAACATCTTTTGATTGATTGATTGGTTCTGCTGGAGAAATTAGCCATGAGTCAGCAAGGAAGATTTTGTAAAAGCTTAGGTACAGGTCGTCCAACTATCAAGTGCACCAGCATTTGTATGAAAATGTTGGAAATCGAAGATTAGTTTATTGTGTATGGTGTTTATGGTGGGCTTCATCTCTATCAACTTTTTTCTCAATTGCGCAGGAACTCCAAACAATTGATTCATAGGGATTACACAAACTACATAAATAACATTGAAAATGAAATTCTTACTGACTCCAGAAGCTTTTGGAAATACATCAAAACAAAAAAACAAAACCACACCACCATACCCCATTCTGTCTTTTTTGATGATAAGTCAGCTGAAAATGGTCAAGATATTTGCAATTTATTTTCTTCCTATTTCAAAAGTGTATACACTCTTGATTCACTTGCGAATGCCCATCCACAGTTCGATGAAGACTACTCAATGGATATTTCAGAGCAACATGTCTCCAACACGATCGATAATTTAAATATTCACAAAGGCCCCGGTCCTGACAACATACCCAGCTCATTCATAAAAAAATGTAAGCTTAATCTAATACCACCTCTTCTTCACATTTTCAATTTGTCACTCCAAACTGGGGTGTTCCCGTGCAAATGGAAATCATCCACCGTTATACCTCTCCTTAAAGGGGGCAACAGGGGCAATGTCAAGAATTATAGGCCAATTAGCAAACTCTGTATTTTCGGTAGAATGTTGGAGAAAATTGTTCATGAAATAATTCTAAATATTACGAAGAATAAGATTATTCCCCAACAACATGGCTTCTTCCCCGGTAGATCCATTGATACTAACTTAATAGAATTAACAGATCACATTATAGAACAAATGGATGATCAATCGCAAGTAGACGTAGTTCACACAGACTTCAGCAAAGCCTTCGATAAACTCAACCATGCTTTTCTCATTGAAAGACTCGCTGAAGTCGGTGTGGGTTCGTATCTTCGCAAGTGGATTTGGTCTTATATCACTCATAGATCTCAAATCACAGAGATTAACGGTTACAAATCAGACCCCTTTGTGGTAACCTCAGAGGTACCTCAGGGAAGTCATTTGGGACCATTACTCTTCATAATTTATATTAACCATATTGGTGAATGCTTCAAAAATTCAAATTTTTTATTGTATGCCGATGATCTTAAAGTTTATCGTACTATAAAATATTCTGGCGATTGTGACAAACTACAAGATGATCTTGATTCATTCGTCGAAATATGCAAAAATTCTAGTTTAGTTTTGAACTATGATAAATGCCTCACAATAACCTTCACACGAAACAGGAATATAATCAACCATCAGTACAGAATAGATGATCATTTAATGAAAACAGTGAAGGAGATTCGTGATCTTGGAGTCAATATGGATTCTAAAATGATTTTTAAGTCTCATATCGAAAAAATGGTCATCAACTGTAATCGTCTATTGGGATTCATGATAAGGAACACTAGACACTTCACGAACACCAAAACTCTCTTGAACCTATATTACGCATTCATATATAGTTGATTAAATTTTCCATCAATTGTTTGGAATCCCCAATATGCCACATATCAGCAGAGAATCGAAAGCATACAGAACAAATTTGTGAAACAACTATCCCTTAAATCAGATATCCCAATATTAAACAGCAACTATAGTCCAATTCTGAGAAAGTACTCCATGTTGTCTCTCACCGATAGAAGAAGTATGCCCGACCTTCTAATGATCTACAAAATATTCAATAACCGTTTGATTGTTCTGAACTATCGTCCAAAATATCCTTAAGTACACCCAACAGAGATTTAAGAAAGCACGAAGCTTTCAATACACCATTTAGAAAAACAAATTCAGGATTAAATTCTCACATTTGTAGAATGGTGAGAACTTTCGGAAGCCACTGTAATGACATCGCAATATTCAGGCTCTCATTTCTAAGATTTAAAAACTACGTGAAATCCATGTTCTGCCTTCGTTTAACCTAATAATGATTATTTTCACTTCAATATACAGATAATATCTCATTTGAATTGTTTATATGTTGTTCACATTGTACATAGGTATATTGCCACTTTATTCATATTTATTCATATTTGTTCATATTTGTTCAATTTATTCATATTTGTTCACATTTATTCATATTTGTTCATATTTATTCTATAATGCATCATTGTTTATCTTGCAAGTTATTTTAGCTCACTATTCGATTACTATTAGATTACCTAAAAAGAGGATACTTGTTGGATTTATCTGTTTGTATCCCTACTTTGTAATAAATAAATGAATAAATGAATACATTGTGGTTGGTTACTCCAGAACAGCTAATCCCGACTTTGTTCCTTCGATATTGTTTTCCGACGAGTCAAGATTCACGAGCAATGGGATGTTTAACAGACAAAACAAAAAAATGTATTGAATTGTGTAATCGGAAGTAAAATATTTGGACCAAATTTATTTCAAGGACAGTTGACAGGGGTAAGGTATTTAGAATTCCTTCAGGATTATATTGAGGATTAATTTGTTTGAAAATATGAACAGGATGTTCATCAAATCAGATGTGGAATCATCTGCGACTGAAAGATAAACTTTAGTCACTATCTTCTTCGCCTCATTCATCTATATGAGTTCTTAATCAGGACTGGAATAGAAAATCAAATAACTATCTGAATGAAAATGCAAATTTTCAATTTCAGATTTTTTTTTTGAGTTAGGGTTCTTTCAGAATATCTATCAGATGTAGTTGAATGTCCAGCGTGGCTTTAGCCGGGGAAGTAGTTGTTTTCTGTTAGACATTCACAAAAAATAACTTCATTTTTATCGTGGATTTTTCAATTCACAGAAAAATATTTCTATTCAATATTCAATGGAGAATGTTTCCCTTTTCTATATTGAGGAATTATTAAACTTACCACCTGCTGTTTCTGAAATGATGTATTTTCAACAAGATGGGGCTCCGCCTCATAATACCATCCAAATCATGAACTGTTAAATGAACCAGTTTAATGAGCAAGTAATTGCAAGGAATGGTCCTGATCTCAATATTGTAGACTTTTTTGTGTGGGGTTATGTGAAAGAACGAGTGTTTTATAAACCGCCTCAAACATTTGAAATTTTACAGAATCGCATACGTGGAGTTTTTGCTACCATAAATCCCGCTATGTTGCCAAATGTGATGCAAAACACAATTGATAGAGCCAGAAAATGCCAGAAAGTCGGCATAATGCACTTTGAACATTTAATTCCATTAAAAAAATTCTGGTATTATGTTTTTTTTTGTCGGAATGGATTATGAACTTTTGTTAAGTGGAAATTGATGTTTTTTAATTCAGTTTCATTCAATGTTGTATCCACAGTATATTCGATGAGCGATATACCCCTATTTCCTCATAATTTTTTGACAAATAATTAGTGTATTAGGATTGTTCTCCGTCCGATTCGTCGTGAAAATTAGAATCTAAGGAATGTGTGTCTAAAAGATGTTATCATTCGAAAAAAATGCTTTTTTTACAATTAGTGGTTTTGGAAATATCACACCACTTTGTTGATAAAAGGTGATTTTTTGCTTCGCTTTCTTATGCTCAAAGCCGCCTTGCCATTGAAGAACATCCAATTTTGAGATAACTCATAATGAAAACTGCTTGTATCTCCGGTTCCTTTCGGGATTTTCTAAAAGTTTTCGTACGGGTAATCTGACAATTCATAATTTCTCAACATGATGAAGTGAAAAGAGCTTGTTGTTGTTTAAGAAATGGTAGTTGGGAGCGTTTTAATGGGGGTATCTTTTACTACCTTTCGGTTTTGAGGCAATTTTTGAGTAAAGTGCGACCAGAAATCTAAGAAGGTCGTAAATCAATATTAGCCGACGACCCTCATTATTACCTATTGTTCGAAATATAGATAAGCAATAAAAGTGTGTGTCCCTTAAAAGATTCCCAGGTCCGGATGAAAATATCTCAATAGTTTGGCATTTTAATAATAGTGGGCTCTCCATTATTTTTGGCTATTGTTGACAGTTTTGTATTTACATTTCTTTGATAATAAAAATCTCGTAAGGTTGAATTAGAACCCATGGTAAGGATATGTTTAAATGTGTGTAAATAATAAAAAACTTTTTAACAAAAAATTAAACCGACGAAAAAATCAACTGAAAAGCAGAAATTAAAATAAACCTTCTTAGTCTAAATGATAATTGAGCTCCTAAACTAATAAGTAACTGATTTTGAGTCGGCGCCAAACAAACAATTATCGAAGATCATTATCTATGAAAGAAGTCATCAAAACGCAGCCGTGCATCTCGCTGCCATCATTTTACGCTTCACCTAATTCAATTGCTAGTTTGTTTGGCGCCGACTCAAAATCAGTTACTTACATTAGTTTAGGAGCTCAATTATCATTTAGACTAAGAAGGTTTATTTTATTTTTTGCTTTTCAATTGATTTTTTCGTCGGTTTAAATTTTTGTTGAAAAGTTTTTATTTTTAAATTTTTTGTGGCTAAAATCTACCAATTACTACCTACTTGTTTTTTTATTACTTCCAAAATACTTACTTACCCAACTTACTTCAACTATTACCAGTTAAATAATATGATTATCTACTTCTACTATTTGTTGTAATATAAATTATTTTCGTTGTTCTGGTTAGTTTATTTCATTACTTTGAATATCATTCCATCCTCTCATAAAATATACTGATTTTGACGGAACAAGAATAATGTCAGTAGCGATCTGTCATTGTCAACTACGTATGTGTGTGCCAATGTTCACTAGTGAAAAATCAATTATCCCCTATTTTTCTACCCGTAAGGGTGGCTAATTCCTTTCGAAATCCAAATATAAGGTATACCCTATCTATTAAACAAAGAATCATCCAAATCGAAGAACCCAGTACAAAGTTATGCCTGATAGAATCGGTTAACGGACCAGAATTCAGAGTGTGAGTGATCAATATCCTTCATTTCGCTACCCTTAGGGGTGGATTTCATTTTTTAAATTCAAATGGGACCAAACTCGAAGTACACCCTATCCACTGAAAAAAGAATTATCGGAATCGGACGCCTCAGTAAAAAGTTATGCGTGATCATACATAAAAAAATATGATGGAAAAACATAAAATATACGGGTCGAATAGAGAACCTCCTCCTTTTTGGTTTCGTCGGTTAAAAATTTACTTACCTGGCTACCAGACTTTCAGTACTAATGGACTATTAACGAGATTAAAGCGATAATGGTCTATTTACGGTTACAAAATAAATTACCTACCAGATTTGGAAAACAAGACTGTTTTGAGAACTGACCGCTTTCCAATTTCAGAAATAAAAGGGGGAAAGTTAAACAACATTTAGTCATTACCTATCTAATATTCCGTTGTGTCAGTTGTGTCTATTTTGAAGTGTCTATTCGATTTCTGTGTCGTGAAAAATGTGGCGTCCATGGGCTCATCCTGAAGCTAGTACTTCAACTGGTGGTCGTAGTACCACTAGTCGACAAATGTTACACCCTCATGGGAAACAAATTATATTAAATGTTTATACTTCCCTTCTGGAACGTGGAATGTCCAAGGATCAAGCTGTGCAAAAAAGTGCTTCTTTAACAAAAACGCCGTATTCCACAGTGTTTGAAATAGTAAATAACCCTATTTTAAAAAGAAAGAAACGAAAAGACTGGCGGTTTAAGGAAACTAGATGGCTGTGATGTAGATATAATTCGAAGAACAATATATGCCTTGTATAAAGAGCAAATTGTGCCTACTTTAGATATTTTGATGCAACGGCTTGAAAAGAATGAAACTGGTATCTAGTGTTGCAAAGATACTTTGAGGAAGTCTCTTTTACAAAACGGATTTAAATTTAAAAACTCACTAGTAGCAGAAAAATCTTAATGGAATCTGTGCGCCTTAAGAAATGGAGATTTGAATATTTATTGGCAATAAACTAATTTAGAGAATATGATAGAACAGTAGTGTATTTGGATGAAACTTGGTTCGATACACACGATATTCCAAAAAAAAGTTGGGTAGACTCATCTGACTTGTGCCAAACTAATGCGCCGTCTAATAAAGGAAAACGCATTACGATAATTCACGCAGGAACCGAAAATGGTTTTATACCAAATGCGTTGTCTTTATCGGCAATGAATAGCCGAATTATTTGAAGACTGGTTCCAAAATAAACTCATTCCAAATATTCCACCCAACAGTATTATCGTCATGGATATATATAATAGTCGAAGACTAGATAAAGCACCATGTTCAAATGATACCGAAGCCACTATACAAGAATATATGATAAATAATGATATGTACTATGAGGAAAAGTACACAAAAAACAGTTACTAGAAGTTTTACGCAGTTATTCGATAAAAAAGAAATATTTTTATGATTCATTGGCTGAAAGTTTGGGACATACGGTGCTCAGACTTCCTCCTTACCACTGTATGTTTACCCAATTGAACATATATGGCATCAGCTTAAGTCAGCAGTTCGAAGAAATAATACTTCTCCAACCTTAAGTTCAACTGTGGTAGCTCTTATTCAAACAGACACTGCAAACATTCCTGATAGCAGCTGGGCCAAGTGTGTTTCCCATATTGAAAATGTGGAAAAGTCATATATGGATATAGAAAAAATTCCTAAAGAAAAGTTTATTATCAATTTGGATGACGACAGTGAAAGTGAAACTGATCTTCGTGAGTAATTTTGTTTATAAATACCTTTTATTGAGAAACTGCATTTTTTATAAAGTATAAAGTTGGACATTTTCCATCAATTAGGTATATCATAAATTATTATATAATATAATTATATATATATATATATATTATCATATATTATATATAAATAAACAATTCTCAATTATATTCAAGCTATTTTTCTTAATAATTATCTTAGCCCAATATCATTATACCTACCTATAAAACAAAATTTAATGGCTAGGGCAGGTACAACTCTGCGTAGAATCCACCGCCTGCTGATAACTCAAGTAGTTGGTGATTTACGACTTCCTTAGATTTCTGGTCGCACTTTAAGTGCCGACGCTGTTCGTCAGTTGAAATGATTTAAGTATGATTTTCATGGCCAACCTTGTTCGATTGGGAAATCAACTGTATTTCCGATATTTCTCAACCGATTTCTCAACAATCATGCCACTAATTCAAAGCTCTTTCGGATAATCAAAAAAATGTACAGTGTGTCATATGAAAAATAAAAGTTGGGGTCTCTTGTCAAAATAAACGTATTCAAGTACCATAGCGACATAGGACATACATTCGAAACCTGTATCTCCATAACCATAGAAGAATTGGGGAGGGTGTTGTCACCCGGTATACCAGGACCGTGATAGTGCCAGTTCCATCAGGAAGTTATGTACCTTCGTTATTCTGCATCTTTTATACAAGTGATTTGGAAAAATGACTCAACATCGAGAATGCCCAGCTTTGTTATATTTTCACATAATTTCAAAAGTTTCTCTCGAAAATTATTGGTCATTTTTATGTTTTTGCGTTTCTTGAGATATCGATTAAGGTCAGTAGTTTCTATTTCCATAAATAACTGGTGAGTGCAGCCAAGCGATTTGTACTTTTCGAAAAAAGAACAGTATTAATCATTCGAAATTCACACCGCGAGCGTCAATTGTTTGAATGCGCGAACATTGAAATATTGTGCACGACGGACGGTACACCTGAAATATCCTTGAGGTACTATTTTTAACGGTCCTTATCCTAGTTTACGCTCGTATGAGATTTACCTGTGCTCGCTAAAATATCTAGAAACATATTGTTTTTCGTTGAATGAGTTTCGAAATGGGAATGTTTCTTAATAACAGGCTAATTAATATTCAGGGAGGTCCATTTTGAGAAAAAAACTTAATATGAACATATGCCTCAAAATAAAATACACCAAGTCTAGATAAAATGTGATTAGAAGACATTTCAGAATAAAAATAATTAAATCAACACATCGTCATTAAAAAAACCAATATAAAATACATCAAGTCTAGATAAAATGTGATTAAAAGACATTTCACAATGAAAATAATTAAATCAGCACTATCGACATCTAGAAAATGTTAGTTGTGATCATATTTTCAGTCCTTATATTAATATCATACATTTCTGCTCTCATTTGTAGCATACCTTTATTTTCATGTATATATGTTAATGTTTTAAAAATCAACAAACTTGTAACTGTTGTTTTGTTTTGTTGGAATGTCTCTCTGCAGGAAGTTCTATAATCCAAATTGAATATCAATCTCAGCAGTCAATCAATCAATCAATATCATTTATTGTATCTAAATAATATTCGTATTACAAGAGAATTGGTTCTATTATCCAGCGAGTGTGCGTAGATACATTACAATTACAATTCAATTACCATAGTGATACTTATTATGAGTATATAGTGATATTTCTACAACAGTGATGAGTACCAACCAGGAGATTAGCAAAAAAATAATGATTGCTATTGAGTATTCAGTGAGTGCGATAAATACATTTCAGTTACAATAGTGATACTTAATATGAGTATATAGTGATATTTCTACAACTAGTGATGAGTACCAACCAGGAGATCAGCAAAAAAAAATAATTGTTATTAGTATTCAGTGAGTGCGTATAAATACATTTCAGTTACAATAGTGATAATCAATCTGAGTATATAGTGATATTTCTACAACTAGTGATGAGTTCCAACCAGGATATTAGCAACAAAAATAATTGTTATTAAGTATTCACTGAGTGCGCATGAATACATTTCAGTTACAATAGTGATAATCAATATGAGTATATAGAGATATTTCTACAACTAGTAATGAGTACCAACCAGGATATTAACAGAGAAGACATGCAATTAAAGTCTCCAATTATGAGGAATACATGCTTTTTGAAAATTTCATGAATATTATTCAAACTAATTCGAAAAATATCGAGGGTGTCTTTGAGGTCAGTAGATGGTTAGAGGTATGTGAAACATAAAATAAATTCAATATTTTGGTGTTTGACCAAATATATGAGTGCGGTCTAATGATCGAAATTCGTAGTGTTTTTTGAATAAAATAGCCAGACCTCCACTAGCACGCCTTCGAGATTTTTCTTTAGTAGCAGGAGTGTAGACAATATCGAAATCAGATTTCAAAAAATTTTGAAAAAATATTTCACTAGTCACCCATGTTTCACAAAAACACAGAGTATCAAATATAGTAAAAATCTCAGCAGTGCTTTTTGCTTTATGAAAATCCAGTCTGATCCAGTAGTTAGTCCCCAAACACCAATATTATGATATATAATCGGATGAAATTTAGCATAATAAACTGATATCAGTGATTTTACACTTGAGAGATTTTATCAAGTAGTATGATTGATTCAATTTCTTACATGTGAAATCGATATGTTCTTGCCATGTGAAGAGTGAGTCTATCATTGTTCCCAAGAATTTTGTCGAACTGGCCAATTCTAAACATTTGTTTTGGAAACTGAGATTGAGGTTATGTAGACTTCTAGATGAATTCGCAAATTGCATGCTAACTGTTTTGTTTAGGTTCACAATGAGTCTGTTCTTGTTACACCAGTCATTATATTCAATTAGAACTGTAACCAGTAGCGAAAATTATGTTTCAAAACTAACAAAAATAACGAAAGTAATAACAAAGTTCAATGAAGATAAATTCATGGAACTGATCAAAGACATCAAGTGGGAAGAGGTTATATTAATACAAGAACCACAAAAGGCCTGGACACAATTCATGAGCACTTTCAGCAATACATATAAAGAATGCACAACGATTAAAACAATAACAATAAAAAAAAAAAAAAACAAAAAAACTAAAGAATAATTAACAATAAAAAAAAAAACTACAAGTGAGCTACAAGAACTATAAAATAAACTTAACAAATCATTAAAGAAGCAAAAATAAATATTACTCTGAACAAATTGCTACTAATAACAATATGAAAAAGTTATACGAAATTATCAATGAAGCCACAAATAATAGTATAAAGAAAACTAACAATGACATATCAAATATAACTGATGAAAACAACAAACCCTTTCAGGACGATAAACAACTGGCTGATTACTGCAACAATTATTATGCAAATGCTGGACAAATCATGGCAACAAAAATAGACAACCCACCCCAGAACTTTGAGAATAGCTTTCCTAACATCAAAAACTCAATGTTCCTTAAACCAGTCGATAGAAATGAAATAATAAACCACATAAAAACCTTGAAAAGTAACAGTTCCCCAGGAATAGATGGTATCACTGCTAAAATACTAAAAAAATGCCATGTCTATATACAAAATGTCTCAAATTTGCCAAATTATTTGAGAAATGTCTCAAATGTAGGTTAAATGACTACTTTACAGCAAACAACATTTTGAGCAACAAGCAATATGGGTTTAAACAAGGTGTAAGCACGACAGATGCAATGTTCAATCTTATAGATAACATCAAACAAAATATGGATGATAATAAGAAATGTATTGGAGTATTCGTTGACTTAGCAAAAGCCTTTGACACAGTGCCTCATACAAAGCTTCTTGATGTACTTGAACATTATGGAATACGGGGCACTGTGCTGAGAGTTTTTCAAAATTATCTGTTCAACAGACAGCAGAAAACAAAAATAAAAAATGTATATAGTAATCTCAAAACCATACAAACAGGGGTCCCACAAGGAACTGTGCTTGGACCAATTTTATTTGTGGCCTACATTAACTCTCTGCTCAAAACTCAAATAGACGGCACAGTAATATCATATGCTGATGACACAGTCCTCATTTTTGAGGATAGTACCTGGAATCAACTACGTAAAAAAGCTGAAGCAGGCGTAGCTATAGTTAAACATTGGTTAGATCACAACAAGCTGTCCTTAAATATAAACAAAACTTCTTATATAGCATTCTCACTCACAGATGCAAATCGACCAAACTTTAATACACTAAAGATCCCGAACACTACACTAGAAATAATGGAAACTGAAAAGTTAAATACTTGGGGATAATAATCGACAAAAATCTTAAATGGACAGACCATGTAAATTACCTCACAAATCGAGTACGCAGATTGATTCACAAATTTTTCGAACTAAGAAAATTCATGAATAAAAAGACCCTTCTGATAATATACAAGACATTAGTTGAATCAATAATAAAATATGGAATTCTAGTATGGGGAGGACTTTATAACAACGCATTAAACCCGTTGAATGTTGTTCAAAATTTCATACTACGAGTCATTTCACATAAAGACAGACAGTATCCAACAACTCAATTATACAGTAGCGAAATTCTAAATGTTAGAATGCTATACTTTCATGCAAATTGTGTTTTCATAACCAAGAACCCTCAGCTTAAAAACTACCCTGCGCACTCATATAATACTCGGCAAATTACAAACAAACTACTGACGACACCAAACTGTCATAAAGATGCAAGCTACAGGTTCACAACAACCATTGCACCAAAAATTTTCAATACTCTACCGCTGGAAATTAGGAACATAAAAACTATAAACTATTTTCAAAAAAATGCAAACATTATATTACAAACAACATTATAGAATATATGAATATCTTATAATACCAAGACTAGTAATCTGATTTTATACAAGAGATATTAACTTAGTATGTAAGTATATATAATAATGATATATGTTAGTATATACTGTAGGTATAACGTATTATATTAGTGAATAAGTAGAATAGAAAAATACACATACAGGTGTGCTGACACCTAGGTGTATATCTAAAAAAGCAATGAAATAATATATGAAATGGAAACGATTGATGTAATCATAATTATAAATGTAATGTAATATTCTTAGTCATATTCTTAGTCATAAGTTAAATTGTAATTGTAATTAAAAATTCTTATTCACTAATTGTGTCATATCGTCAGATGTTTTACTAGAAATAATGATAGACATGTCATCTGCGTGAAGGAATATTTTCAAATAACTTATGTTATCAGGAAGATCATTCACATATAATGAAAAAATTATTGGTCCAAGAACGCTGCCTTGAGGGGTACCGTTGTTACAAGAAATTTATCTGACATCACGTTTTTCTGCTTCACCTGAAAACATCTATTCGTCAAAAAAGACACAAGTAACTGGTTTATATTACCTCGAATTCCTAAGTTAAAGAGTTTTTCTGCTACAAATTCAGTGTTCGAAGTGTCGGAGGCTCTGCTTGAGTCAAAGAAAATTCCTACAACAATATTTTTTTCGTCTAGTAAATCATGTATATGTTGTGTGAAATTGAGCGTTGCAGTTTCTGTCGAATGATTTTTTCTGAATCCATGTTGGCACTCTGTCATCAGATCGAATGTTTCCAGGTAGTAATTTATTCTGAGAGATATAAGTTTTTCAAATTTTTTTGAGAGTACCCTGATAAATATGACGATAATTCTCGATATTCTGATCAATCTGCTGGCGACTGACCTGGCTTCGCCTTGTATGTATACATACAGTGGTGGTAGGTTCAGCAAGACATCTAAGATAGATAGATAGATAGCTCTTTATTCTCAACAGGTGTACACCCAATTACAGGAAATGCTTAGGAGGTAATATTAACATAACGAATTACAGAAAAGAGAAAAATTTAAAAAATGTATATACACACATACAGTGACCGGCAGAAAGTACGCATCATATGGGATTTTTTTTTAATATAATATTTTGACAAATGTCGATACATGCAATCGCTTCTGCATCAAAAAAAACCCCAAAAGATGTTGTACAGTGCCGTTCGTCTTTTCTTGTTTGGAAAAAAATCTGAGATGAAAAAATAAAAATCAATTTTTGCCATAAAAAAAAAATCAATTTGGAAAAATACATTTCTGACAAAGAAACTCATTAGTAAAGCCCAAGAGTAATATTTTGAATAAATATTTTGTAAAGATTCACCAGCTACTTCTATTTTATTCGAAGAAAATTTTAGAAGGTGAAATAATTATAAAACAAACTTAAGGGAAATATTTCGGATTATAATCCCGATACTGTTTATTATTGACAAAAACCATGTATCTACAGAATTTTAATATGAATTTTTTATTAGAAGAAAAAATTGATTAAATTTTTTACGTAATTACATTTTATAATAAAATTAGAAGCTGAAATAATTATAAAACAAACAATTTAATGCATACTCGAAAGTTTGCAATCAATTTATTTTTTGTTTGAATAAAAAATTCAATTTGAAATTATGTAGATACAAGGACCTTTATTAATAATGAACAGTATCGGGATTATAATGTCATGGAGATATTTCAGTGACCTCTTATGAAGCAGCTGAATACATGGCAAATCCATAGATTTCAATTTTTTTCCGAATAAAATAGAAGTAGTTGCGAATATTTACAAAATATCATTTAAAATATTACTATTGGCCTTACTAATGAGTTTCTTTGTCTAAAATGTATTTTTGCAAATTAAAATTTTATTATGGCAAAAAATTGATTTTTATTTTTTATCTCAGATTTTTTTCAAAACTTGTACATAGCATAAAATGTCGTTCTTAACAACTTTTCCAAATAACATTTTCAATATTTTCCCAAATAAGTGTCTTTTGAGACATAATTTTTAATTGTTTCAAATTTCCCGCCAAACACGAAAAGACGAAGGGCACTGTACAACGTCTTTTGGGGTTGCTTTTGATGCAGAAGCGATTACACATATCGATATTCGTCAAAATTTATTAATAAAAGAATTTCCCATATAAATACACACACACATACATACACACATATATACGGATGCATGAACGTCCAAATGAATAAATTAAATAAATGTACATGCGTGTATGTAAAATAAATGATTAATTTGCTTTAGAATGAAGGAAAGCTACTGCTGAAGAAGTAACGATAAATTAGTCGACAGTTCAATGAGAATAAGAAACAAGAAGCTCAAGATCTATTGGTAATACATTCCATAATATGTTTGAGAGTGCTCACATTGATGTCACATGCATCACAGATAAAATTATAATTAGAACACATTAATGACACGGGTGCCCTATGCATAAGATTTGTTCGAATATTTTCACAGTAAATGGTAGTCTCACTTCTAGAATTCAGCCGAGGACTATGGAAGTTGATTTTTTGTAAAAGTGAGGCGCACGAAATATTGTTGTGTAGTAATTTGTGAAGGAATGATATTGTCACAAAAATACGACGGGTGTTTAAAGAAACTACGTCGAAGCGGTTCAAAAGAAATGAGTTATCGATCCCTCTTTGGGGATACGTCCCTGTTTGTTTAAATAGCAGGAATTTCAAGAACTTTCTTTGAACAGCTTCCACAGATTTAATTTCAGAGTTATATATGGGATACCATATCAATGCCCCATATTCAAGTTTGGACCTCACATACGCATAGAACAATGTGGGAATTGGCCTGACATTGCGAAACTCCCTAGTACTTCTCACAACAAATCCCATCATCCTATTGGCTGATGATACAACTTCATCGATTTGCAGAGAAAATGTGAATTCACAATCGAACTCAATCCCAAGATCTGTTATCTCCGTGACTCTGTTGATGATATTGTCATCTATTTGATAGGGAAACTCTATCATCTCTTTTTTCCTAGAAAATGACACGATGAAACATTTTGAGGCGGCTGTTGGCGTGGTCCTCATAGCTCCCGTGGCAGCCAGGTAGGCTTGTAACCCCCAGTAGAGGGTTTATATAGATACTAAACAATAATGGTCCCAGTACAGTTCCTTGTGGGACTCCATAGGAAACAGTCTCGTATTGGCTGGTTCAACTATTAATTCTATAAATATAAACACGAAGACTTCCTAAATTTATAGCTTATTGATGTTTTTGACAATTGTTGGAAATTTATAAAATATGCCTTCGATAACTTTTGTTTCAACCTGAAATAGGCATCACATATATTAACTTCAACTGTTATCTAGGAAAGCAGTTGTTTTCTGACGCGGATATGCGACAAGACATTTTTCTTTCATCATTCGTTTATGCTTTCTGTACACCAGTACTAGATGAAATCTATGAAAAACTCTATCGTAGCATCACAAAAATCATCGCCTCGTTAACTTCAAGCGATTGTGGTAGGTCTTGAGGATTCCATTTCATTTTCTTCGGAGACAAAGACGATTTTGATGCAAATATCTGAAAATGTTTGCAATTCCCCGCAGCCTAACTGTAAATCGTCTGGCCTTGCGTCTAGTTCGAACGTGATCTTCATAAATAAATCGTGGAAGCGAAGATTCCTCAAATCTTTCGGAGGCAACTTCGATGCGGTTTGCGGTTCTTCCATTTCGGTTTCGTTTGTTATGAAAAATTGATTGGCGGCGCAAGAAGTTCGCGAGTGAAAAAATATTCGGCAGCGATACGGGGGGAGCGCGAAATGTTTAGGCTGGAAATGTTGCGAAACATCGATGACTCACAAAGCGATCATTTATAATAAAGTACTTTTAAATTGGTATACGGAACAAAATGTTATTTAAAAATGATGATAAAGAAAAAAAAAAACAAATTTTAAACAGTAGAAAAATACAGTTACAAGAAAAATAAAATCAAACAAATTTTAACCTTACAAATTACGTTGAACGAATCTTCAGAATCGCTCTCTTGATCTCGAGAAGCCATTGACAAGGGTTGTCTTTCTCAATACTTTTTGAATTTGTATATGATAATATACAGTGCTCGTCCGTTCCCCCCCAACTAATTTTCGAACCACCTGGTATATCGCAACAAAATTTGAAGGGCTTAAATAGGAGATAAGAACCTACTTTTTCATGAAAAAATCACACCTGAAAGTTTTAAAATGGCGGCTGAGCGCCATCTTCTATACATTTTTTAAATAGAACACCCCATATATTATTCCATTTTTGAAATCTGCTCATAATTCTCAACAGTTTTCTCTAATACACTTTACTCCTGAATTCAATTATTTTCGAAATATTAACGTTTGAAAAGTGACATTCCGGTATAAAATGAAATATGGATTTTGGTCACTTTCGGTAAAACATTTTGCTAACTAAACGTTGTTATTAATTTGTAGTTAAATCTCTTAATGAATTCGACTAATAAGAGGCGTACAGAGAGTTCATTAAGGATAAACAGTACCGCTTACCGGAAAATCTCGAGAACTACGAATGTGTTCTGTAAATTCACAATCAAAGCAAATTAGTTAGCTGAAGAATTATAATTTATTTTTTAATGACACTTTTATTTAACCCCGACAATTATTTCATCAAGTGTTCAATGTGGCCCCCTCCAAAATCTTGACAATAAAGTGCCCTATTATGAAAAGCTTCTCTCACGTTGATGAAAGTCTGTTCATCTATTTCTTCACATGTATCTATTATTCTGCGTTCCAACTCTTCTATTGTTTGGCATTCAGTGGCGTAGATTTTTGACTTCAGATACCCCCAAAGGGAAAAAATCTAGAGGTGTGAGATCCGGAGATCTTGGTGGCCATTCTGTACTTCCCCTGCGACCTATCCATCGCCCAGGAAAGTTTGTATCGAGGAACTCTCTAGCCATGCGATCGAAATGGGGAGGTGCCCCATCCTGCTGAAATATGATTTCACGATTTTCAAACTCTTCCTGATTGTTTAATACAATTTGTCTTAGTCGAGGATCAATTTCAGTTTCCAAAAGATTTCTGTAAAGAACTCCTGTAAGATTGCCTCTGATGAAAATCGGTCCAACAACGCGATTGCCCAAATCCCCTCCCAAATATTCACCTTTTTAGGAAACTGGGTATGTTGTTGACTTTTCCATTAAGAAAAAACGTGCATTCGTCTGCGAAACATACACGTTTTAGGAAGCCTCGTTCTCCTTCAATTGTTCTTGTTAACCACTCACAAAATTCATCCCTCCGGTCTGGAACATCCTCCGTGAGAGCATGCAGGATTTTCATTTCATGGGGATGAAACTTTTTTTTTTTTAGGACTCTTTGGATACTTTTTGAACTTACTCCACAGGATTCAGCAACTGCAGACGTCGACTGAGTCGGATTGATTACCATTTCAGCAACAATTTCCACTTTGTTTTCTCCTGAAAGAGGCGGTCTTCCTGATCTTGGAGCATCTTTCAGCGTACCAGTTGCTTGGAGCTTATTTAAAAGTTTGCGCAAATATGACCTCGAAATCTATCATCAAATATACGGACTGCTAGATGATAATTTCTTCCAGCTTCTCCAAATATCTAAAACTGCTTCAAATTTATCGTCTAAACTACGAGCTATGATCACACTTTTCATAAAAGGATTTAGGCGCTCAACGGACTATTTGACAGTTAGCAGTTCAGTTTGACAGTAAACAAGATGTTACCGCGACAACGATTTTTTCCAATGCAAACTTGATTGAAAGCAACATGTTTTTGGTTGGGTTTGAAATGTCACTTTTCAAACGTTAATATTTCGAAAACAATTGAATTCAGGAGTAAAGTGTATTAGAGAAAACTGTTGAGAATTATGAGCAGATTTCGAAAATGGAATGATATACGGGGTGTTCTATTTAAACAAATTTTTTTTTTTATGTTCTGGTTCCCACGAAAAGGGATATCCTGTAATGTTCAGAGAACATCGTGGGAACCAAGGGAAAGAAGGTAGGAGTTGGTGTTCTTCTTAAATTTCTGGAGGTTGTATGCCTCGGGGAACACCTCTCTAGGCAATGAGTTCCAAAGCCTCGCTATTCGTTGGATGAACGAGTCTTTGGAAAGTGATGTTCTGCAAGTCTCCAAAGTGACCACGAAGGGGTGTGATGACTGAACTTGACGGGTTAATCTCGAAGAGACTGCCAAAGCAGGAACGATTGTTGATATTTCAGAAGAGCATCGCCCATGAAAATATCTATAAAATAGAGACAAATCGCCAACTTTTCTACGGTGTTCCAGACAAGTGAGCGAGTTTGTAAGCGAGGCATCACCGACGAGACGAATTGCCCTTTTTTGGACAGAATCCAATAGCCTCAGGATATGTTTAGGTGCCGCGCTCCAAATATGGGAACAGTATTCCAGGACAGGTCGGATCTGTGCCTTATAGATCATAAGCAGCTGAGTGGGGGTGGAATAGCTCTTGGCACGAAACAAAAAACCAAGTTTTTGGGATGCACTTTTGGCAATGGACCTCACGTGATTTTCACAGGAAAGGTTATTGCTGATAGTAATACCAAGCATCGATATGGATGACTTCAGTGGTATGGTTACTCCTGACAAAGTTATGTTAGGCACAGTGAGATCGGCTTTTCTAGAGAAAAGACATGCTTGTGTTTTGTTTGCATTGAATTCTACCAAGTTATTAGATCCCCACTCGAGAATTGTTGCTAAGTCCATATTTATATTATTAACATTTCTTCCTCGTTCATTTCTGGTTTCACGGGCTGATATAGGGGCCCTGGAAGAGAAAGCGGTATGGAGGGTACTATCATCGGCAAAGCTGTGTACTGGACATGAAGTTGCTTTCAACAGGTCGTTGATGTGAAGTAGAAATAGTGTTGGTGCGAGAATAGATCCTTGCGGAACACCAGCATTTATGAGTAGAGTGTCAGATGAAGCTCCATCGACCACTACATGGAGAGACCTGTTTGAGAGAAAACTAGCAAGCAGAGAACACAGCTGAGGGGGCAAGCCATAAGACGGAAGCTTGGCGAGGAGTCCCTGGTGCCAAACTCGATCGAACGCCTTGGAGATATCTAATGCCACAGCTAAAGTTTCTCCATACTTTTCAATAGATAGCTGCCATATATGTGAGACGTAAGCGAGCAGGTCACCAGTTGGAAGATGGCGTCATTTTAAAACTTTTATCTGTGATTTTTTCATGAAAAAGTATGTTTTTATCTCCTATTCAAGCCCTCCAAATTTTGTTGCGATATACCAGGTGGTTCAAAAATTAGTAGGGGGGGAACGGACTTCAGACGAGCCCTGTATAAATCAATTTCGTATAACCTCTCTTTCCGTCGCAAAATTTAAATGCAGTGATTTGGTGTGATATTTCAAAAAGCTACGTAAGAATAATTCAGTTTTTCCATATTTTTTAAGGAACACTTGTTGCAAAAAATGACGGACTGTCTTCACACAATTTTCTCCTATCAATAATTATATTGCCAATAAGATTATATTCAACTTGCAAACTTTGCAAAAATCATGAATTCTCACCAGTGGCATGAGAAGTTTTGATTATTTCACGAATTTTAGTGGAATAGGAATTTTTGGCCTTTCAAGAAATTGACTGCGCTTTCCATAGATTTAATTGTTCCTGAAAGAATTCCTGGTCGACTTGATAATTCAATTGTTCCGGAGTGAACCTAAGGGCTGCTAGCAAAGCAGGAAATCTGGTAAAAAGCACAGTCAAACCAATGGCATCTTGTGATCCGGGCTGGAAATGATTCAGGTGAGTAATTAAAATACATGTTAATAATTTTATTAAATCTGTGTATTCGATCTCATATGAATTCATTGTTCCATTGCCAAGGGTCCTATTGGAAGAAAAGGCGTCAATGATTTCAATAAATCAATAAATTGACAAGGAAGTTTCTATTATTTGATAATTCTTTGGCAATTACAATACCTTTACCTTAAACATTTCATGTATCTTGAATTTTAGTTCATAGAAGTGAATATCGAACTTTCAAAGATAGACTAGTTGCACCTTTCTTTTTTCTAAACAAATGTTCGAGTAATAGAGATGTTTGTGGAGTTTTATTGGCCCCCAAGATCTCCATACCTGACTCCGCTACTTGAAAGGCCACTTGAAAGGGAAATACCTCAAGAGATCTATGTGTACGATACAGACGTGGTTAGTGTGCTCGTGACAAAATCCTCTGCAAATTGAAATTGAAGCATTATAGAGGGCTCAAAATCTCTCAGAAGAGAAGAACTGGATTTGGACGTGGGATGCAGCTAATAGAAAAATTGTATATCTAATCAGGTGGGCACAGAAATTATTATATTTCAATCAATTATATTACAATAAGCATTGCCATCAAATATTCTGCAGCTGCAAAAAATCAACTGTGCTACAAAAACTATCGACTTCTTTCTACACAATATTAGTAAGGGAGCTCATGTACACTTTCACAATATAGGATGTCAGAACAAACAATTAACGAAATACATCAGTTGCTCTTGAAATTGAACCAAAAATCAGATGACCAACAAAAAACACTGTCAGATATCAAAAAAGAGTTGAATTCTTTCAATACTCGCATACGTACGTTGGAAGAAGAAAATATAAAACTGAAAAACGAAGTGGAAGAAGTAGGTAGAAAATCACGTAAAAATAATATAATTGTTTGTGGATTGCCTTTATCTGAAACAGAGGAAGCATTAAATTACCTAAATGACATTCTAGGCACTAAAGTTGATTTTGTTAATCTAAACAATATATTCTTCATTCCGCAAAAGACTGGCCAGCATCAATTACTGAAAATAGAATTCATATCCCATTTAACCAAAGTTGAAGTTCTGAGCAACGTCCGTAAATTGAAAGGATTGGGTGTCTCTATATTCGATGATCTGAGTCCAGCGGATCAAATTATCCATAAAGCCTTACGTTCGTATGTCACAACAGCCAAAAATAAAGGTTTGAAAGCTACTATTCAACACGAAACCACCTTCTAGTTAATAAAGAGGAATTCACTTTGGAACAACTAACAGCAGATTCTGATCTGTTGGATGCTTTTAGCACTAACAAAGAAAAAACTGTGGAGGAATTCAAGGTTAGAAAAGGTACAGACGTCCCGAAAAGAACTATAAGAGAAATTCGTTCCAGAATCGCCAAGGGTTCATCCTCATCTCAACAGAATTGACATTATGTATATAAATTCAATCATGGTATTATATTCGATTTATAATTGACCATATCAATAAGGACTTTTTTTTTTTTTTATTATTTTTCTTCTTTGTCCAATTCAGTTGCTAAAATTATCTCTTTCCATTTATTCAAAGATAAAGTTCATATTAATCAAAACTTGAAGTAATAATAAAAATATATATATGTATTCTACTTTTGCACATGTCAATGTTCGATCTTTAGTCCCTCATTTGAATGATTTACATCTGGTTATCAAGGAGAAAAAGTATGACGTAATAGGTCTCACTGAGACATGGTTACATCCAGAAATCCCAGATAGAGCATTAGATATTGAGGGCTATAGGTTCATAAGATCAGACCGTCTAGTGAGGAGAGGTGGTGGAACTGGTGTATATATAAAGAATAACTTGGTGTACAAGGTTATTCTGAAGGGCACATTCGATTATCTAGAACAACTATGGATTGAAATAAAGTTGGAAAAGAATAAGTATGCTTTGGGAATTAATTATAGGCCACCAAACTCTGATAGTGGAGCTTTCCTGAACCAATTCGAAGATACCTTGATCAGCGTATTTTCTGATTATGATAAAATCATTTGTATGGGTGATTTCAATATTAATTTATTAGATATTTATTCAAATTTGTCAAGTGACTTACTTGCCATAGCAGAAACTTTCAGATTAATTCAGAGAATAAAAAATCCCACTCGTGTTTCAGATACTAACATAACTTTAATCGATTTACTTTTCACCAACTTCGACATAGCCAGTACTGATGTTTATGACGCAAATATAGCCGATCATTTCGTCATTTCTTCTTCGTTTCAATTCGTTCACAAAATTCCTACATCGAAACGATTTTCTTATAGAAATTTTAGTCAGATTAACTACAATCTTTTTCAAACAGATCTAGTGACTTTACCGTGGGACGAAATTTATTCCATCGAATCAATAGATGATAAAATTGCATTCATGAATAGTAATATAATATCTTTGGCTGATGCACACGCTCCGTTGAAGACGTCACGATTCAATAATGATAAGAAAAAGTACACTCCTTGGATAACCGATAACATAACATACATGCAAAAAATACGTGACAATGCCTTGAGACGATACAGAAGAACTCGACAACCCGTACACTTTGAATATTATAAACAACTCAGAAACTTCACTTCATCTTCTATCAAGAGAGAAAAAAGCATACTTGGAATTTACATTCCGAAATTCGGATAGCAGGCAACAGTGGCAAACATTTAGGAAACTTGATATCTTGAAAACTAGTCAGATACACCTGCCCGATAACCTAAAAAACGTAGATACTCTTAACAATTTTTTTATTAATGCATCAAAAAATGACCGACTCCCCGAACCTGAAATAATAGATTTCTACTCTAGCAGGAAGAAAGAAAGCATTAATAATCTATTGCATTTTTCTCATGTAACAGATGTTGACGTTTTGGCTATAATAAAAAATATAAAAACAAAGGCTTTTGGTTCTGATCACATTAACATACATTTATTATTGCTTTGCTGCCCATATATAATTATTCATATAACTCATATAATGAATGAATGCTTGGACCAATCGTACTTTCCTAGAGCCTGGAAGCACGCCCTAGTTCTCCCATTAGCCAAAATTAAACAACCAACAGAATTCAGTCATTTACGAAGTATCAGCATACTACCTACTCTGTCAAAGGTTCTAGAGAAAATACTTGAATTACAAATACGAAAACATCTTCATACGAATGTAGTACTTCCAATGCATCAATCTGGGTTCAGAGCTGGTTACAGTTGCTCGTCAGCTCTCTCTGCGATTTCTGATGATATTATCAAATCACTAGATGACAATGAAATATGTGCTCTGATCTTGATTGATTATTCAAGAGCTTTTGATACCTTGAATCACGATATCTTGATTTCTATGTTACATTTTATTGGCTTTGATCCTTTTGCATGCTCTTTCATGAGGTCCTATCTATCTGACAGGTCTCAACAAGTAAAGATAGATGACTCTATTTCTATCCCATTGGAAATATTTCAAGGAGTACCGCAGGGAAGTATCTTAGGTCCTCTATTGTATACTATTTATACTAGCAACTTCTCTTCACACATTGATCATTGTAAATATCACTTCTACGCAGACGACACACAGCTGTATTATTCATTCAATTTTTCTGATATACGTGAAGCTAATGAACTTATTAACTCTGATTTGAATAAACTTCTTGATGTCACTAATGTGCACTTATTGAAAATCAACTCGAATAAATCTGTTGCGATATTGTTTGGATCTGATAATCAAAGAACTGAGGCCATCGAAATAATGAATATCCGAATTGGAAATGATAGAATTGAAATCAACAATACCTGCAAAAACCTTGGATTGATTATGGATTCCAAATTACGATTCAAAGATCATATAACTTGGAAGTTGAGAAACGCATATACCTCGCTGAAGTTCATTTATAGCCAAAGACACTTTTTGAATGGGAAATTGAAAATACAGTTGTGTGATAGTCTTGTACTCTCTCATTTTAATCACTGCGATATCGTTTATGGCCCCTGTATTGACACTGTCAACGTCAAACGGATCCAAAAGACGCAAAATTCCTGCTTAAGGCTGATATACGGAATAAAACGCCCTCAGCGTATCTCGCATAAATTAAAAGAGGCTGGATGGCTAAGTATGTTTAATCGCAGAAAACATCATATGGTTTGCTTTTTTTATAAATTACTATTGTATAAAACACCGGAGTACTTATTCAGGAGAATTACCTTCAGAACAGATGTACACAATCTGAACTTGCGTCGGAAAAACATGATAACTATACCAAAACATAGAAAAGAAATCTTCAAGAGGTCTTTTTCTTATAATATTGCACTATTTGGCGATGTTCTGGATGTACCAAATTTTTCTTTAACCTTACAGGGATTCAGGATTTGGTACAAACGATACTTGTTTGGTCGACAATGATTTTTGATATTCTTTGTTTTTGTTTTATTTTATTTTATATCGATTTCCAATTAAATTCATGATTTTTTGTTATAATATCCTTATATACTCCTAATCTTTTGTTTATTTCTTTAATCAAGGGAGCTGTGGAAGAATTGGCTTTACAGCCTAACAGTTTTCCTATTATTCACTGAATATGAACCTAATGTTAAAATTAAAGTTTAATGTATTGTATCATTTGGTGAATAATAAAATGTATTATTATCATTATTATTATCATTTGAAAATGTTGATAATATGGAGAGACATGTGCTGTTATTCAAGATGTAATAAAAAAATCTAGAAAAACAATCACCTGTTTAGAAAAAGGAGGTTGATATACTGAGGCACTTGTGTTAAGTTAATTCGTATTTATATTTCTTCTATATAGTGTAATTATTAATAATTGTTGCAAATACATTTTCCATAAAAATAAGTTATATAATTTGTATATGCATTTGGTTTTGTGATTTTGATTTCTTAACAAGTAATTCAAGTATTTATTGGATTTTTTTGAATTTATATGTACTGATTGATTTTAATCTAAATAGAAAGGCCATGAATAAAAAACTGGATGTGATTTTTTATTTCTATAAACATTTTTCCTTATTCGAAATTCAATGGTACTTTATTCTTCAATATAAATTATCAAGTATGAACTGGAATTGTGAAAGATACATGGAAGGAAAAATTGTGGCATGTCAGACAGATTATTAATTTAAAAAAACATCTTTAAGCAGGATTCGAACCCACAACCTCTAAATCTCTAGTCAGATGCTCTACCAACTGAGCTATTGAAGACATACATCCTCTGCATAGTTGTGAGCCGCTTTTTCCCATAATTTAATGTTAGTGTTAGGAAGGTAGAAAATATATCGAGTCCTCATCAGTGGCCATCAAGACCAATTATCCTTTCACCCTAACATCACCATCAACATGACGGTTTTAATCGAGGTTCAGGAAGTCGATCTCCTACAAGAGGTCGTGGGTTCGAAACCTGCTTAAAGAGTTTTTTTCTTTAATTATTAATTTTCCTGTAAACCATCAATTGTTAATTGATTTCCAGGATTTCCAGGACTTTTTTGCTGAATGTAGAAAATAATAACTCTTCTTCCTATTTGTAGTTATTCAAGCTTGGATAACTGAAAAAGATTGGTCTCTATTGTCTCTTTTTACACGCTTTATATTAGCTTCACTTGTATGTTTGTTTGTTTGTTTGTTTGTAACCGACTCCTTTGGGCGCGATTTTGACCCACTTCCAGACGTCCGAATGATCTGAAATTTGGCAGGTGTACATAACTTCGGTGACAATACATTAAGAAATGTGTGGAAAAAAAACAAAATGGCGGCTCCAAAATTGGTATCTGAGGGTTTTCGTGGTCGGAGATTATGATTCTTTTGTCAAAATTGAAAAATTCAAGATGGCGGCTCCAAAATGGTGGACGAGTTTTGTGATTATGGTCTAATTCTATTCAAAATTGGTATGTGGGGGTTTTTGGGGTCGAACATTATGATTCTTTTTCGAAAATTGAAAAATTCAAGATGGCGGCTTTAAAATGGCGGCCGAGTTTTGTGATTATGGTCTGATTCTATTCAAAATTGGTATCTGGGGTTTTTTGGGGTCGAATATTATGATTCTTCTGTAAAAATTGAAAAATTCAAGATGGCGGCTTTAAAATGGTCGCCGAGTTTTGTGATTATGGTCTGATTCTATTCAAAATTGGTATGTGGGGGTTTTTCGGGTCGGAGATTATGATTACCTAATTTGATGAGATTATTCCATTTTTTTTTGAAAATAATTAGTTAGAAATAATAAACTAAAAAAAGTAAAAGTAGAAAATAATAGTTTAAAAAAACACGCTTTTATAGAAAACCAGACTAAAAAAAAATAGAAAATAGGAAAAAGATGTATTTTATTCAAAAAGAAGCGTGGGGTGCATGGTATCAATAATTATATATATATATATATATATATATATATATATATAGTTTTTTTAAACTATTATTTATTTAGTATTATTCCAATGTTAACAGATCACTGTTCGTTAGATTGTTTTAATTATCTTAATGCTAATTATCTTGACCAACTAGTGTAATAATCTGTTTTGATAACAATGTTCTTATCATACGCGCATTATTTTCAGCAACGAAGATGTTGAATTACCTTTTTGTTATACTTTTTCCCGCTACCCCAATCTCAATTTGGATTAAAGGACGAGGAGACTACACAATGTTTGAGAACAATTTCTAAAAAATTTCGGCATCCATGGAACATCCAATACTACCTGTTCGATGCGTTATTCTTTTTTCTCCCGTTTACTCCAAGTCAGATTTTCATATAAACTGCCTCTGATTTATGTAAAAATGTTGTCCCGAAATCCTAAAAGGGGCGTCATGCGCCTTTTATGAGAGATCGCGACAAAATTAAAATACAATTCTGCATAATGCGGTGCGCTTGCAACTCGAGTGCGGTTCTCAAGACAGTGGCGTACAAACAGCGGCAACATTTGCTGGACTGAACGATACATATCACTCTGCACACACTACACTACAGTTTCTGGAGGAATCGCCATCCAAGTTTGCTTTATGGGTAAAGTAAGTGAATAATATTAAATTTAATCACCCAACTACACACTTTTCCATTGTGATTGACTCTCAATTATCCTGATGAAGATTAGTTGATTGACGAAACGTATGTCGATAACAGTGTTTTTGTTTTGTTGCTCTCGGATGGTGTTGCGAATGATAATGAACAACAACAACGAATGCCTACGACCTTTAATGGACAGATCAATCTCTCTCTACTTCATAACTCGCCAGCGCCACCTACAGCTCAATCTGTTCAATCCCAAGGCCTCGATTCTAGTTGATAATGATAATAATTGATAAATGATTCATCGAAACTCCACAGTGGTGATGTTGAAAACCGATTATTTGGATAGCATGCAAAATATGCTTGGAGACGACAGCACATTAAAATGGAAAGCGATCCAACACACAAATTTCAATCGGAAGTCAATGACCTTGTAAACACACTGAAAACAGAAGGTTTCATCACGTTGAAAGAGGCGAAGAACTTGAAGAAACACAATGCTGTACCTCCTCGCTTATATAGATTGAGAAAAACTCACAAACAGGGGACACAAATTATATAAATTCACCAACATATAATTTAGCATGTTACATTCTAAAAATTCTTAATAATTTAACAACTTTCCACCATGGTATTAAAAATTCCATGAAGTTCAAAGAATTTTCCAACGATATTGTTTCACCCCATAATAATATTCTAATCTCTTTGGATATTGTCTCTCTCTTTACGAATATTCCCAAGAAATTGATTAGAGAAATATTGATATCAGAATGGGAAATAATTTCTGCTTATACATATATTCCAATGTATATTTTTCTCAAATTAATCAATTTTATTTTTGACTCAAGTTATTTTATGTTTGATGGAACATTTTTCAGACAAAAAGAAGGAACAGCTATGGGGAATCCAGCCAGTCCTGTTTTGGCGAATATAGCTGTTAATTATATAATTACAAAAATAACATCGGGATTAGCTTTTGATATAACTCTCATTAAATATTATGTTGATGATTGCATTCTTGATATTCCAGTTGACAAATCTGATGAAGTATTAAATATTTTCAGTAGTTTCAACCCAAATATTCAGTTCACGTTAAAAATTGAAAAAGATAATAAACTGCCGTTTCTGGATCTCCAGATCAGAGGAGATAACAATGGGAAATTACTCAGCAATTGGTTCATGAAACCCACCAATTCGGGGAGAGTTTTGAATTACTTACCAGCACACTCTTTCAGACAAAAGGTTAATACAGCCTCTGACCTGATTTCAAGGGTACTTACTCTTAGCGATAATTGTTTCAATTCGGAAAATTTTGTTAAGGCGAAGAACTGTTGAAAAACAACAAATACCCCACGAAATTATTTAATAGTATCATTAATAAACGTCAAAGAACAGATAGGCAGGATATATTTCCGAAAGAAATGTGTTACTATTTTTAATTTCCATATCTAGATGTACTCTCATATAAAATAAAAAAATGTTTATCAACTGATTCTCAGAAGTTTGCTTTTTACAATTTGAAAACTACAGGAAAATTATTCACGCAGTTAAAATATGAGATACCAGCTAAATCAGATTCATGTGTAATATATAGTATTCCATGTGGATGTGGGAAATGTTATATAGGGCAAACTAAACAATACCTAAAAACCAGAAAATATCAACACAAATATGACTGCTATGAAAAAAATAGAAATAAAAAAGAAAAAACAGCACTTGCTGCACATCATTTTGAATCGTCGTGCAATTTTGATTTCGATTCAATAAAAATTTTGGAGAAGAAAGAAAAGAGATTATTGGGAGAAATTATTCAAATCAATCTCTATGATAATTGCGTAAACCAAAAAAGTGTTACACAAAATCTGACAAAAATATACACCCATATTCTAGAAAGGTTCAAAAGAAAAACAGATTTCTGAATAATGATACACAAAAGATTTGTTTTGTTTTTTTTTCGTTTCTTTATTTATGTAGCGCTGGAATATTTCAGGTGGGATGATCAGTTGCTTATTGACCATACAAGGTTGTGTGTTCTTCCATTTTAACGTGTGTGTATTTGTTTATATACAATTTTAAAGTTTTTAATGTGTAATTTGTGCTAAAGAGTTTTTATCGGCCAGAGTTTGTATCGACAGTTTTTTAGTTGAATCCATGAGCAGGAAAAACTTAGTTTCAAAGGTGGGTCATAGATATGTACTTTATTCCAATCTTTACGTAAATATTGTCATTTCAGCTTTGAAAAAGGAATAAATTAATTCCGAAACGTCAGCGATAAAAAATAGTTTTACTCCCTGGTTCTAATTCGCGTTAAATCCAACTATATTTAATAATATTAATGAACGTCTCTATTACTTTTGAATGAAATATGACTAAACTATTAATACATAACAATATTTCCAAAAGTAAAGGGCTGGATGAATCCTTACTCTGAATTGCTCTCCCACTTAACCCTCAAAAGTAGCTCTACCCTTAAATTTGTGCAAAAAAAGGAAACAATTGAAAAGTTGTGTCACGAACAGAGATAATAAAAAGAGGCCCTAATGAATGAAGTATTACTCAAAACATATTTGATTTGAATTTGAATTGTTGTGAACATTGCAAATCTGGTAGCTGAAGCATCTTCCAAAAAAATCGGTCCACGTTGTGGATATCTGTTGGAAATACAATTTTTCTATGTAGATATGTTGGTGTTTCATCGACTATAATTATGTGTCTGACCTCTTCTTATTCCGTAAATAAATCTCAAGCATGGATTCCGGAGTTTTTGTATTTGGTTTCTATACACTATTAAGAAGTTTACATGATTCCATATTGTTGAGTTGAAATAACGTGCTACACCACTGTTTCCAGTGCAGGACATATTTTGTCGGCATCGGTACATATTTGGGCCGAACTATTAGCGGATTCCTGAGCATTGTTTCAGGATTTAATATTCCGCACGCGTTTGCCTGCCCAAAAACCGAATTCCGACAAAGTTTAAATCTACACCCGACATAAATTCGAATTCTCTACAAAGTCGAAAATCGTTCAAATTTTCGGAAACTCCAGACGATCGAAAAACAAATAAATAACGAGAGCGCCCAGCTAAACGCCCGCCGACAATAGATTCCTAATAAACAAGATTAGCCCAGTGGAATTGGGATTTGTTGTGAAAAAATAAGAATTGGCGTATTTATATATTAACGATATGGCCATTTTTTGCAAATATTCATAAAATCACACTTATGCATATTGCTAAAACTAATGCTAATATAACTGAAAATAAAAGGGATTTTTTTCGCAGTCTCTTTGAATGATTGTTTTGATGAATTGAACAACTATACGTATTATGAGATCTTGAAAATCTAGCTTTGTATTCATTCATTAATAGAAGGAAACTTTGGGGACTTCAGTATTTCTTATTCTTCTTAGATTCACATTTAAAGTTACACGCTCAACTATTTCTGGGAATTTTACTGCAATTGATTATTTTATATATGGATGGAAGATTTTAGGCTTCTTTGAGATAAAATGTTCAAGTTGAAAATGTCTAGAATAATTTTGGGAATATATTCACCAATATTTATTTTATAGTGATTATTTTTTGACATTTCCAGAAAGCAATGGAAACTTTCAATTCAATTCATGCATGTACAGTTGTGTGCATAAAAAAGTCGTACAAAGTTTGTATGGTGTAAACCTGCCTATGATGTTCCAGATTTCATAAAAAAGTAGTACACGTACACATTTGACAAAAATAGTTTCAATTTTGACAATACTTGTCAAAGACTTGTCAAAGTCGATAAGAAGTTTAAGTCTGACTCACAATAGCCTATAACTGCTGTACGACTTTTTTATGCACACAACTGTACGTTTTGGCCAATCAAAACATTATTATAGTGGGAATATTCTACCTAGAAAATTGCCGCGGGAATAATTTGAGGTGTTTTGTTTTTATTGTCCGACAACGTAAATTTTTTATTTGACGCCTGTCATCAATTCGCATAAAAAGTGAGAAATTAAGCAAAACCGGTTTAATATATTGTGCTATGATCGTAACATAAAAAAATTATCTATAGAATACCACACGAGAGTTCGATAAAGTAGAAAATAATTCTCCAGATTTCTTTCTCAAACTTGTTGCCATTTGGCAATAGCCACCCGAGCCCGTTGGGCTCTCACGTCTATTGCCTAGCTAACAAGTTTTCGAAAATCTGTAGAATTATTTTCATTTTATTCTCACTCTCTTGTGATATTACAACTGAAAAGTAATAGTGCAATGTCAGATTTAAGTGACATTTCTGAGTTGAAAACGAATCCCGAATCTTTTATTATACTTGCTGAGCCCAGTTCTGCTTGTTTGATTTTATATTGATAATCTATGGGATATTTATTAAAAAAAAACATTTGCGGATATTCAGTTGGAATATATTTATATCACATTATTGCATCGCTGCCACATTACACTTGTTTTAGCAGTAGAATCATGCTGTACGACGAACACAATTTTGGTGAATAAAGTGAAATAAAACGCGTGTGAAATGACAAATATTAATGTTTTCGCGATTATAGTGATATATCAGGGCCATGATTTCGTTTTTTATTTTCATTTCATATTATGACGGATATGTGGTTTGTGTAAAAATAAGATTTTATAATTATATGTGAAATGTTCAACATGTTGGACCAGTTTTGGGATTTATCGATCTATTTAATTAAGAATTGGTATATAGGAGTTTTTGGGATCGAAGTTTTTCTTTGTCAAAATTCAATCACTCGAGACGTCGGAGACGTTTTGTGATTGATATTGCAATTCAATTCAGAATTGGTCTATAGATTTAGCTTTTGGGTTAGGAAATCAAGAAATTTTGTAGAAATTCTAAAATTATAGATTTTCGGAATATATTCATATTATTTAGGGGTATGAATTTTTGATCGATATTTAACAATTGAAGGTGGGGGATGTTTTTCGCGATTTAGGCAATAATTTTATATTTGGGCAATAATATACATATTTCATCTGGTGTCTGATTTGGCGGACGAAATATCTTAGAAATTGATGTCTGGAAGTTTTGGGGGGTCAGAGATAATGTTTTTTTATTAAAATGAAAGAATTTAAGATGAATATTTTAATATCAAGGGTTTTGAATGCGTTACGTATTCGTCAGGTTCTGCATTGAGTCGGATGATGTTGGGAAATGGTCAGAAACTCTTTAAAATTAGTATTTGTGAGTTTTGGGGAAAATATTTTTCATTAGCATTCGAGGGGGGTTTCCTATATCAAGGGTAATGCATATCCCATACATTCGTCAGAGTATGTGGCAAGTCAGAGATGGCAGTGGAGTGAAATAGATTTTCACCAGCATTATTGTTATGAGTGATTTTTCTGAAAAGTCAATGAACTAGTTGAATAAGATTTTTTATTTCAGATTTGTTTAGATTTCCGTATATAAAAATTTTTGAAGGTTACTTTTAAAATATAACTTAATTTTTTGTATTTTCGCAAAAATCATTCTTTAAGAATTTCTATTGTGAATTCATTGAAAATAACGTTTTACTTTTTCGTGAATACGTGTAAAGACATTTTGTCAATAGACGGCTTGAAGCTGTAATTTCCAGAAGCGCGTTAATCAGAACCTTTTGAAACTGCTTCATTTGGAAGAAAAATATAATTCTTATAGTTCGATATCGAATATTTATGAGAAAACTACTACTTTCCTGGCCAATTACATTAGGTGATATACAAAAATTCACAAAATTCATTTTCACTATATGAATACATAAATTTCAATAATTTTGACGCAAAACGTAGATAAGTTTTTCCAACTTAGTTTATTAGTCAGGAATAACTTGAGAATGTCGGGAATATCATTCATCAAATTTGTTTTTAGTACTTTTTATCGGAAAATTCGTCCTTAGAGTAGATGAACAAAATTGATTAGCCAAATGAATTTTGTGAGAACTCGAAAGGAAAAATTTCACAGTAGTATAAAATATTTGCAAGTGGTGAGTCTATAGAGAACATTCAATCAATTTCTCTTGCGAATTCCTCGATTTTTGCATAACTCCACCCGACTATTCGTTAAACGACCGCCGAACAATAGATTCCTAATAAACAAAATGTCCGATAGGATTGTAATTGGATGTGCGACACATTTTTCACACTGGGGGTCGTTGAAATGCCGGCGTTTTTGTTTTTATTCGTTTTGCATGAATTTTAAGCACTAGCTTTTACGAATGCTTCGGAATTTCTGAGGAAATCTTGTCATTTTTACGATTAATGAAATATTAACATTTGCAAAAATGAAGTAATTTTTTTAGTGACGAATTGCATTTTGAAGGCCCTATTTCAATTCAGTACCCTGAAATTAAAAGTAGAAGGCTATGCAGTTATTTGAGGTTGATAAAAATTGTAGGTTATGTTCATGTAATATGTCAGAAATTAGAATATTGGTCTTACATGGCGAACTATGAAAGCTCGTCACAAAGAACATACCGAATGTAGATTGCAATGGATTTTAGTCCAAAAAATCGAAAAATAAATCGATTATCAGACAGTTTGCCCGGACTGTACAACAAGAAATACTAAAATCAAGTGCCAAGCCCACTGCTGCACTAATTTTCGTCTAATTATCCACACTCACTTAATTCTCATAATAAATATCACTTAATCCATGCTACGGCTCTGACACTGTGACCTTTTTTTAATTGGTATCGTAACTTTTTCGCTCCTTGATGTGTGATGAATTGTTTATCGACAAGAAATAACACCGTTCAGTGTATACGATTTAGTGTTCACCAATATTCAATATTTCACTTTTATTATAGCGCCAGTGATAAACAACATGGTTTCATCATTTAATTTGTGAAGAGTATCTATATACAGGGTGTTTTCAAAATTGAAACTTTTTTCAACATGATGTACTCATTAGAATGTAATTTAAAAAAAATCTGCTATATGAATGTTGCAAAATAACGAAGGTTCAAAACTGGTCCTGTTACGCTCCTTGGATATAACTTCTATTCACCAAACAAGTGTATTATGGCAAATATTCACTCCATTTTGTGCGTGTTTTGTAGAATTGTGTTTTTTTGTTGAATTTGCAATGTAGTAATGCGGCTCAAAGCGGTACTGTCGGTTTTTGAATAACTGTTCAGAATTGAATGAAATTCGGCATAGTCGTAGATTATGATAAAAAAAGATCCAAATGAATTTTTGAAGAGCTAAAGAAAACCAGTAAAAAGATATTGGTATTTGTAATTTTATACATTTAACAGGTTTCTTGATATTTTACGAATTCCGATGAAAAGCAGAGAACGAGAAAAATAATATTATAAACATTTCAGATCCTTAAAAGTACAGGTTGAGAACATGTGATAGTAATACATTTTGTGAAATATGAAACTTATGTATGAAATTACGAATGCTAATATCTTTTTACTGGTTCTCTGTAGCTCTTCAATAATTTATTCGGATCGTTTTATTATCATAATCTACTACTAAGCTGAGTTTCATTGAATTCTGAAGAGTAATTCTCAATCCGAAAGATCAATGATTCAAAAACCGACGGCACTAGCTCAAACCAAGAAGTCACTTGCAAAATCCCCAGCTTTGATATTGTTACGAAAATTAGTACAGTACGCCCTGCGTGTTTATCTCATTGTTTATCGCATGCCAGACGATGTAGCAGACTTTCCGATGTGAACAAGCACGAACATCTGGAACAAGCAGGCCAACAACAAAGCCACGAGAGCCCCAATGGTGTGGAAACTTTGTGGGAAAGAACTGGGGATGCAGTGGATGTACACGTCAATAATGAGACCGGCCATCCCTTACTATCGAAAATCCAAAGACTAGCCTGTGTATGCATAACAGGTGCAATGAGAACGTGCCCAACGGCCGTCATGGAAATAATCCTAAGCCTAACACCCCTCCATATAGTAGTGGAGAGTATAGCGATAAGGCAACATACAGAATGACCAGAGAAGGAACCACCAAACGCAAGTTTAGGCTCCTCCCTGGAAATCACCAAACCTGGGATATGCCCCAGGATAAGATGACAAAAAAGTTTAGCTTTGTGAAAGAATTCAACACAAAGCTAGAAGTGAATGGGACAAAGACACCATCCCATTAAATGGTACACAGATGGATCCAGAACAACAGAAGGAACTGGAATAGGAGTATATGGGCCTGGAACCAAATACTCGGAAAGCCTAGGCAAATCACCGAGCATTTTCCAGCAAGCGGAAATCTACGACATGGGAAAGAAATTTTCGCAGACAAGAGATCTTCATCATGTCGGACAGCCAAGCAGCCATTAATGCTCTGAACTCCCATGTAATCAACTCCAAGATGGTTTGGGAGTGCCTAGAGAAACTGTTCATTCAGTTTCTCTAGGCACTCCCAAACCATCTTGGATTAGGCAAGAACAATACTGATACCCTCCTATGGGTTCCGAGACACACTGGAGTGGAGGGTAATGAAATAGCAGACGTACTTGCAAAAAGGGGGCTCAAACACCATTTCAAATAGATTTGGGTGTCATCGGCAAAGTGATGAACTGGGCAATTTTTAACGTATTCGTGGAAGTCAGATATGTAAACGGAAAAAAGTAAGGGCCCAAGAATGGAGCCTTGAGGTAATCTTCTCTCAATTGGTAGAGCATATGACTTGGAAGACGGATTATAATGGATTGGCTTCGTTCATTCAAATAGCTGCGCATAAGATCCACTGCGTTATTTAAGAATACAAAGAACTTGAGTTTGTTACATGAGACATTATGGTCTATCGCGTCGAACGCCTTGCTGTAGTCTAGTAGGCCTAGGCAGACCATTTTATTAATCTCAATTGCCTTGAAGATATCATCACTGATATTTAATAATGCCGTGGTTGTACTGTGGAATTTACGATACCCAGACTGCACAGGAGTTAAAATATTATAGTTTTCCACAAAGTTCAATATTTGTTCCTTCAAAATTTTTTCAAATACTTTTGATAAAATGGGATGGGAATAACAATAGCACTTTTTCATGTCGAGCAGTTTATCATCAGTATAACTCAACATTCCCAAAGATAATTGGTCTGTTCCTGTAGCATTACTTGTGATTAAATTCAGATTTTTCCTGGTAGTATTAACGTATACCGTGTGGAAGTTGAAGAGCTGGGTATTTTCTGTAGAGTATTTGTCCAATAAAGACAGCTGTTCAAGAATTTTGGTAACATGGTTAATGGCAATAAAATGAGAGTTGATTATTGACACATCCTTGAGATTATCGCGTTTTTATCGTTTCTTAATATTTCCAGTGATCTGTATTCCATTTAGTCCTGGAATTTTTATTAGACAAAACCAAATTTAAATACGCTTTTTTTCACGTCGTATCGTTGCTGTAGCATAATTACGAATATTTTTTTAATATATGAAGTCAGTTAATAGTTTGGTTCGCTTATATTTCCTCAAGGCTTGCTGACGATTTCAGTTATATCTTTGATAATAGGTGTTATCCAAGGTGCGGGAGGTCTTGTCGTTCTCGCCATTCTAATAGGAGCATGTAAATTAAATACATTCAGAATTGAAATTTATATTTGCTCAAGATTTTTTTTTGGTACCTATTGTGGATTTGAAATTTTGAGCGATTTTATTTTCAAATGTTTAATGATGTTCATTTTATGTTTTATGTAAATTATGATGTGAAAAATAGTTAAGAAATCTCTCTGAAAAAGTTGGTTTGTGATATCAATATAATTTCAATACGTTGTTAGGAGTTTTTATGACATTTGTGCCACGAAAAGCTGAGGAATTGTTATTTTCTTCCTCTAAAGTATATTTCAATCTTGAGTGGAAACTCTGGAACACGTCCAGAATTTCAGATTTATTATTTTTAGGGATTGCTGTGAAAATGCTAATCCCAGGTTAGATGTTCATTTATGTACAATCCCAGGAATTTTACGTTTACAGAAAAATTCATTCGGTTACTGTTTAGAGTTATGTCAACAGAGAACTGGTCTGTGGACTGTCTAGTTCTGAATAATACCACATTTGTTTTATCGACATTTAAAACAAGCTCAGTTTCTGCGAAATAGTTTTTTGCTTTTCCAAAGAAAAATATTTCCTTCGACCTTTACCTCATCAAGAAATTTTGCAGTGACCAACAGATTGGAGTCATCTGCGTAGTTGATGATACGTTGACTATCCTTTGACCTAATTTCGTTGAGTTCATTTATATGGATGATAAATAGAACCGGTCCTAAGATGCTGCCTTGAGGCACTCCTATATTTGAGACTGTGACAGATGACCTACAGATTTTGTGGACATATTTGTTCATTTTTTCGAGCAATATTGTGTAGGAAGATCCCTAGAGCCAACTGTTTCTTTTCAAATGCTATGATGATTTTTTGGATGAAGTTAAACATTGCCGTGTTTATCGATCTTGCTTTCAGGTAGCCATGCTGACTTTCACTGAATAGATTGAATTTTGACATAAAATGTATCAGTATTTTGCACATTGCCAGTTCAAATAATTTAGCAAAAGATGGTAACAAACTTATGGGCCTATAGTTTTCTTGTAATTCAGGATCTCCCTTTTTCCAGATGGGCTTTATTAATGCTATCTTCAGTTGGTCGGGGAAAATTCCAAAGGTAAAAGAATTATTCACGATATGACTGAGTGGTGCGTTGATTCCGTTTATACAAGCTTCTATTAAATTAGTTGATATTTCATCGTAACCACTACTGTTTTTTCGAGTTGTTTGGTTAGATCACTTCTCTTGTGGTCACCGATTCTATACACATGTGCTCCTTATTTTTTATAATATTACTTTGGAAGCTTGCCGCGTTTGTGTTTGTTATGAGTCCTTTTACCGAGTCTACAAGGAATTCATTATAATCTTCGGCAATATCTTGCAGGTCCCCTTTCAATTGTATATGAATTCTTTCCCGTAATTTTTCTGCATATATTACACATACTTTTGGATTTATTATCTGAGCGTCTTATTTTTTCTTCATACATTTTTGATCTTTCGTTTGCTAAGAGGGAATTATATTCTGGGAATTATATTCTTTTTTCACTTGATTGTAGCGAGGTTTGTATTTATGGTCGGGATTTGATGCTACTAATAATACATCTGAACTATTTTTACATTATTTGGTTTTAGGGCCGGTAAAATATTTTAATATCTTACCGTGTCTAATTCTCGTTTGTGTGAGTGGAAAACATGCATTGAAGAGATGGAGAAATATTTCCATGAAGCTACTCCATTGCCCATTTACAACATAGCTACAGCAATTAAAAATGGACAGTATTTTTAATTTGTGGTTTATGAGTGCAAGACAAAAATTATTTTTGTTGTCTTCTGAAAAAAATCTTTTATGGATGGGTTAATGTTTTTTATCACTGTTTACATGGGATCCTATGATTTGGGCGAAGTGATCTGAAATACAACTGTGTAATGTATTTGTTTTGAACTCACTGTAATTTGTAAAAATATTATCTATGAGTTTGAGTTACCCTGGTATAGTTTAACCATTTTTAATTGCGAAGCTGTTTCTATAGGGAGTAAATCAAAAACTACGTCGCTAACACGAGCGTATAATATTCTCCGTCGGCGAACGGTAGATCAAAAGAAGATCAAAAGAGCCGATAGTCAACGTGGGTTGGAGTGACAGCTGTTTGAGTGACCGTAAGCCAATAATAATGTTTGTAGGTGTGTCTATACGTTGAGACTAATAAATCACCAGTTTCAGGAGATCTGAGTAAATGAAAGCCAGTAGCGTCTCTGGTCTGGGATCGAAATAGGTTTTAAAATATTCTATAGTTGTGATGTGTTTGTTTTGTTGGAAAATATGGCTTTTTTTCGACCATGGGAAAATGAAATTATGATGATCCGATTGCCTATTAATACATACTTCCATATTTTTTTATTTTAACGTATTTTTAAAAATTTTAAATATCTAAATAAAATAAGTTATCTTTGCCTCTGCTGCTCAAAGGATTGCTTCTCAAGACTGGGAAACTTGTTTTTTATGCTTCTGCAATTGATACCGGGTGGTCCCCTTACGACTATCCACCCTCAATAACTCCCAGAAGAATTATTTTACAAAAAATCGCCGAGACACTTCGATTTTTGTTTGGAGGGGGACACCATTTGACGAGAAGAAGATATGTTATACTTCACCGCCTACTCCCCAGAGCAACCCCCTCTATAATTTTAATAGGGAATGAGGGCCATGTCATACATCATTGTGAAGGTAATTCAATTCTGATACTAGCAGTGCAAAATTTTCTGAATTTGAAAAAGGCGTGCTCGAGATATTCGAGTTCAAATGGTACATTGGTGAATTGAGAGTAAATAAATTATACGAAATAGATTATCGAACAATTATTCACAAAAAACGTTCAAATTGACTGCCATTAACTCCTAGCCAGTAGTAGAGTCTATTTTCAAATGCCTCCTGCACCTTTGAAACTGTTTTTCTGGTAATTGCCTGGCATTCAGTTATACTTTTCCTTTCCAAATCGTTCAGGTCAGTAGGTTGAGTTTTATAAATAACGGATTTCAAATGACCCCATTGGGTGCCAAGTCCGGCGAGCGTGCTGGCCATTCTATTGGACCACGACGACCTATCCATTTGTTTGGAAAAGTTTAGGATAGCCATTCTCTCACCTGTAATAGAAAATGAGGTGGTGCCCCATCTTGCTGGAAATAAATGTTATCTGCCAATAGATTTGGATTACCATCATCAAGGTCCGTGTTAACAGCATCCAAAATAAGTGTTTCAATCAGATTCTGCAGCATATCAAATAAACCGCACCATTTAAATCACCTTGGATAAATATTGGGCCAATGATTTTATTACCCAGAATCCCTGCCCACACATTCAACTTTTGAGGCCATTGTGTGTGCTTTTCTCTAAGTAGGTGGGGGTTGTTCTGACTCCAATAGCGAGAGTTGTGTCTGTACACTAACCCATTAAAAAAAATGAATACTCATCACTGAAGCAAATATGCTTAATGAATCCGTGGTTCCTCTGTATCATTCTTCTTACATTTTCGCAAAATTCAGATCGTCTGTCGTAATCATCCTCATTCAGTTCATGGGGAAGATGCAACTTATACGGATGAAATTTGTGCAATTTTAGCACCCTCATTATGTAAGTTCTCGATATGCCTGTTATGCTACAGAGTTGCCGTATAGACTAAGTTGGGTCAACTGCAACTTGTCCTAAAACTTCAATTTGATTGATCTCGTTTGCATTAGACGCCATCCTATTATTTTTTTATTGGCGACAGATCCAGTCTCACGGAATTTCACCACAAGATCCAAGATATATCTAGAATGATAAAAAAATAGCAAAACCTTTTTCTATAACCATTTTTCCTAATACTCACTTGTGAGTTACGTTTCTGTTTTCGTGTCTCTCATTGAAGATCCGAGTTGTTGCTCGTGCACACTCATTTTGAGCAGCAAAAATAAAAATCATTTCAACTTTCTCGTCTTTTGTGTAAACCATCGCGATACAGTAGAATTGTTGAAATACGTGGTCACTTTTCGATTCTACACTATCACCATTTCACAAAAAAATGGTTCTCAGAGATTAGTATTTCTCCTTTGACAATCATGTTGACAACAAAAAACTGAAACGTGTACTCGGTGAGCAAATAAAATAAGACAATCGGTGGATAATTACGACTGAACTGTACTCTGGGAGACAATAATGGAGATCATTTTAAACATTTAAACTCCAATATCTCGAGAACGCCCCATTCAAATTCAGAAAATTTTGCACTGCTAGTATCAGAATTTAATTACCTTCACAATGATGAATGAGACGACGACCCTCATTCCCTATTAAAATAATAGAGTGGGTTGCTCTGGGGAGTAGGGGGATTGAAGTATAACATATCTTCTTTTCGTCAAATGGTGTCCCCCTCCAAACAAAAATCGATGTGTCTCGGCGATTTTTTGTAAAATAATTTTTCTGGGAGTTATTGAGGGTGGATAGTCGTAAGTGGACCATTCGGTATAGTCGTCGATAGTCTTATGTAGGTTGAAAGAATCCATTAAGAGCATTCACTTAGTGTTGGAATTAATTCCTTTTTTCATTTCAATGTTGAAATAGCCTGCTAGGAAAATTGGGAGATCGGCCGATCTACTCGGCCGGGAGGTCCGGGCCACCCGACAACCCGATATCGGGAACGCAATGAAGAATGTCACTGGGTCTGTTAAATGACTTGAAACTTCATGACCGTGTAGCCTAAATGTTTAGAAATACACATGTTTTTGTTTCATTTCAATCAAGCGAGTACTGTTGAAGTTACGACAATTTCAGTTTCCGTTCTATTCAAATATTTCGGGTGAGCGCGCCATGCTCGCGTGACGTCATTCCACAACACAACGTTCTCACCGTACACTCAATCATTGCTTTGCTATCGGATGTTCGACCACAATAACGTTTTTAACTTAAGTTTTTATGTGAATCAGTGTTACAATAGTGTTATAAGTGTAATATTAGATATGGATGACGGTTTTGAAAAAGGACAATCTGATATCTTGCCTGAAATAGACGGGTTAATGGTTGCCCACTATTTTTCAAATAACTCCGATTTCTTGGCCGCCGAGATGCGAAGAGTAAAAATGCAAAAGTAAGTATTACTTAATAACATTTTAGTTTTTATCATAAATCTTTTGATCCCTATAAGTAAATATTTCTCATTACTAGTATTTTATGAATGTACGTCATACGTCATATTGATACTATGAACATCTTACTTGACATTAAGTTCCTGAAAAGGAAGAATGCCTACATAGTTTCATGACTTACATTTTGTATTTTTTTAACATGTAATGTAACAAAAAATTAACATAGTAAACCTAACCTGAACATTATGTACCAGAGGTACAAAACTTTTTAAAATTTGAACCCATTAAATTTTTTTTTCAAAAGTAGGTTATTATTAGGATGCACGCGACTACACCTATTAAATATTATTAAGCTAAGATGAAAAACCTCTCATATTAATTTCCTCTTTAATGTGATCGTGGATAAGTGCATTTTATGTATTTTAGGTAAATATAAAGTTACTCTACACATGCACTCCGAATATAGGGAAAAAAATTTCTTACGTGTTTTTGCCTCCTGAACACGAATCCGGAAGAAAAACGCGACAATCTCATACCGTTCCCGAGTTGGAGAAATGAAAAAAAAAATTAACCTCATTTTCAAGCACCGTTTTCTCGCACAAAAATCACTCAAAATGTCTCCTTCTTCTTAACAGCATAAACAATACACCCTAAATCACTTATTTTCGGCACAACTTTGCACACAATATCGTCGTTTTTATCGAAAAAATCCTCCTTCTTACACAGTTTCAAATAAAGGATTGTTACACATTGACAGATGGAATTTAGTAACTTTGCCTTATTTATCATGTTGGTATTAAATGAATCACCGCCCACAACAATTGCACACACAAATGAAGGGGAAACTATTGCTCACATTTGAATTCGAAAAGTTGGCGGGATTCATTTATCCTCAACATGAAAAATAAGCAAAGTTACAATCATCTGTCAAATATATTTCTTCATTTGGAACTGTGTAGAAAGGATTCGATAAACGACTATTTGTCAAAGTTTACCAAAATAAGTGATTAGGTAGTGTATTGTTAATGCTGGTAAAAAGGGCATTTTGAGTGATTTTCAACTGTTTAAAAGATAATTTCAAAAGTTCTCCAACTTGGGAACGGTATAGACCGGCATTCTTCTTCCGGATCGGTGTTCAGGAGGAAAACTACTAAAAGTTTTTCCCAATATTCAGAGTACATGTGTATAGTAACTTTATATTTACCGTATTTTATTTTATATATCAGATCAACTTATGTTTATTTTAATTTAGATCGGCTAGGAACAGCTTCGACGACGACGCTATTGGATATGTGAAAGTTGAAAGAGATATTTGTACAGTGAAATGCCGAATCACCCCAGAACATCATGATTTGCATCCATTTCCTTCGACTTTTAGGTTCGAAAGCAACAATAAAAAACAACTTTTCGGGTGCATTAGTAGTTTTATTTAAAAAATTTGGCACAATACACGATTTTCCAGTTTCTGGATTCGACATTTTTATCAATTTTCGACGCAAACTTCATACACACAGCTCGGAAGCACTGACCGACCGTTGTACAGTGACGTCACAGCGGCCGATGACTCCGCGTCGTCACACGTCTAGCTAAACAATTAAATATCTCGAAAACTATAAGACGTATCAAACAATATTTTTACCATATTTTTTAATTTTTAATAGAGTTTATTGTAAGGTAAAAATAAAAAAATGGTGATATTCTTCATTATTTAGTCGGCCGACGAGCCTACACACATCACGATTTCGAGTCCCGACGTTGGTCCCCCGATATCGGGCCCGATAAATTGGTACGTCTGTAGGCCCCCATAGACGGCGCATTTCTAAAAAAAGTAATTATTTTGTTTAGTTCTATATTTTTTATTTTTCTCACTTCTTTTGGTGGGGAAAACTTACTGGAAATTTTCCGCATGTTGTGGTGAATCACGCTGCACACTCACGCAAAGTTCGCCATCCGATCTACGCAATGCTCCTAGCCTCATTATAGAAACTTGTCGAAAAACGTGAACGACTGTTACATTTTTCCGAAAAATCTGTCGACGAACGACGGAAGTGAATCCGGCGTTGAAAAAATAATGGAATAAGTAATAGCGGGCAATTATACTTTTTGGCTGCGATACAAAAAGTAAGTGGAGTAGAAAGTAATTATCTAAATATACATCAAGAGTTGAATGGAATTGAAATAAATGAAATTATTTTTCGCGCATTATCAGATTTTAGAAAATATATTCAGTCAAGGAAGACAGAAAATATGAATCTGAGATGAGTTTGGGGAAATATCAACAAAAATTAATACTTGCATGAAACACAACACCGAATAAGATGTTTGTTTGAAGGTTATAGACGATGTGGTAACTTGATTACTATCGTTTCGGACGTCTATCTCGTCTAAATGTAACCAGACATGCCACTGAGACCGATCACCAGCTCACGGAACTCACCAACCTACAAGTTATCGAAATACCTCCTACCGATACTATAACCCTTACAAGGAAATAGCAGTTCATTCGTCAAGAATTCCAAGCACTTCGTTGACACCATCACAGATGTTGAACTTGGACCAAAAGATCGTTTCATCAGCTTCGACGTGGAGAGCCTTTACAGCAATGTCTCTATAGAGGAATCTCTCAGTATCATCAGAAGGAAACTCGAAGAGGATGACCAGCTGCACGAGAGGACTGACCTTCCTACCCACGCAATATTGGAATTACTGCAGTGCTGCCTACAGAACTCATATTTCCAGAAAAAGGACCAATTCTCCTCTCGAGTCGACGGACTCCCGATGGGATCTTCCCTTTCTCCAACCATCGCCAACATATATTTTATTTTATTTTTATTTTATTTATTTATTTATACCATAAACCATTTATACGGATAAACCATACATGGAGTGGTTCGAGGAATTGGCTATACGGAAGGCAGAATACAAACCAAAGCTGTGGTTGAGGTACGTGGATGACACCTTCATTATATGGAATCACGGAGACAAACATCTCCAGGATTTCTTCTCAAGAATTAACAGAATCAGGGATTCGATCAAATTCACGATGGAAATGCAAACCAACAGTGCCTTACCCTTCCTCGATGTGAACGTTGAGAGAATAGGCAATGAAATCCGCACCTCCGTCTACAGAAAGAAGACACATACGGGGCAGTACCTCAGTTACAGCTCCAACCATCCGAGTTCGACGAAGAGAGGGATCGTGAGAACATTGGTAGAGAGAGCGACGCACATATGCAACGACGTGGAGTCACTAGATGCCGAATTAAACCACATCAGAGAGGACCTCCACCGGAATGGATATCCCAAGAAACTCCTAGAAGGAGTATTGAAACAACTCCGGAGAACGAAGACGTCTGAAGAGCAACAACAAAGCACAGTGATCTGCCTTCCATACATCAGAGGTGTATCCGAGAAGATCAGAAGGATCGGAAACAAGTTCAACATCAAGAGCTGCTTCCAATCCGGCAGTACTTTACGGAGTTTCCTGACCAAGACCAAACCTGACAACAAAAATGAAATCAGTAGGAATTGCATTTATGAAGTTCCATGTGAATGCGGAGATTCCTACATTGGAGGAAGAGACCGTTATCGGTAAGATTGGATGAGCACAAGAAATGGACTCAACGTGGAGAAACATCAAAATCGGGAATCGCTGACCACAACTGGACTGAGCACCATCGAGTTCTATGGGACGACGCAAGTATTCTACATAGAGAGGAGCATTGGTTCCAACGAAAGTTCAAAGAGGCCGCCTACATCGAAGCCAATAACGCCTTTAGTCAACCAAGCGTTGAGATCAAGAACGTATGGAAACCCCTGATTGCTCTTTCTGGCGGGCTGCAGAGGCGCGAAACTTCACGCACCATCACACCGCGCGAAATTACACGCACCGCTGCACATGGCGGAATTGCACGCATCATTGCGCCGACAGTCATATAAATTGGTAAGTAGCACCTAAACTTGTCAGTATTCACCTGAAGACGATTGCAGATACAAGCATTCGAAACGTCGTGAAAACCTTTTAAATACATTAAGACGATGGACGTCCGAAACGATAGTAATCACCGAATAAGATATCTCCGGCAAATAAAGCACACCTAATTTTGAAGTGCAATATATCGAGTATTCAATGATAAATATGTGGAATTTTGAAAGACAGTCTGAGAATGCTTATTAATATTTATTGCAGGTTACCGGCGATACGTATTCAAATTCAAAATTGACACTATTGAAAACTAAGTTTCTTTTTTTTTGTTAACGGGAGGTACCTACGATGTTGCAAACTCCAAATGGATGTCATTAGGCAGGTTGTGAATCATTAAGGAAATATCTTTTTCTATGACTATTGACAAAAGCGTCATTTATATGACCATTTCTTGATAAGTAATGAACTCTAGTTTTGTCCCCGAGTAGGTAATGATCCATTACTCAACAGGTTCGAACCAATCACAGTTGAACCAGATTCATTACTCAACACTTTGAAGCCAATCACAGATGAGCATATTCATTACTGTGCAGTTGTGTTTGAATTGTTTCCATTCGCAAGTATGCCTTGAGAATTTAACAACTTCAAACTTGTTCTCAAACGTCATAATCATTGAATTGACAGTTCGTTTTGTAAAAATATTATAGTTTCTAGCGAAAAACAAGAACAGAAAGATGGATTCGGAAAGTGACAACGAGTGTACCCCACCAGAAATTTGTAGTGCGGCGAAAATAACATCTTCAAATCTATTACCAAATAAATCCAGAGAAAAATATGAGACGATATATGCAATTTTCATGGATTGGCGAAAGAAAAATAATGTGAATTCGTTTTCGCAAAATGAACTTTTAGCATATTTTTCCCAATTAGCTGAAAAATATAAATCGTCCTCGCTTTGGACAAAATATTCAATGTTAAGAAGTACGATTCTAATCAACCACGACGTCAACATAGAACGTTTTTCAAAATTACGTGCGTTTTTGAAACGCAAATCCGATGGTTATATACCGAGAAAGGCTCAAACATTCACTCCAGATGAAATGAATTCATTCATAAACAAAGCACCTGACGAAATATTTCTTGCGACAAAGATAAGAAATTGATATTTTTTTAAATGTTCACTTAACAAAATGAGAGAACCTAGAACTTCAATTTGCAAGCACCTCGGTAGCACATAGCTTCCCCTAGGAAACACGGAGGACTAATTTATCAGGCATTGGACCTGTTTCATGAAAGGCCTCTCAACCTGGCATAAGTGTAACACAATATCTGAACAACTAACAATGATCCCTGATCATTAAAGTAATTCCTTTTAAGTCAGTTTTTTAATTTATCTTTTTCTGGCAAAACAATTAATAAATACTCTCACAAACAACTTTTGATAAACCCAATTCCTGGGACCTTCCCACTTAAAAATTAAAATACTCGTATAGGAGAAGTCTGGTGACGAGTCGCTAACCATTTCATTATTAGCGGGACACGTAGCACGAAGCGGGTTTACCTGTCACCATCAGCAGGGATGCCCCCCACTGTTTTCTCCTGAGAATCCGTGCGGAGCATTGGAACCTGGACCAGCACCTCCTCTCTGGGGAGACCCAGAGAGGTAGGTGTACGCGATCCCCACTTTTTCCAACACCCTATATTTACACTACATATCCCTCGGTGGATCTCCCGCAAGAGCTTTACTGTATATATGTATATATTTATGTTTTGTTTTGTTATACGTTGACCTTCCTAGGGTACCTAGAATGTAGTTATAGGAAATAAATATTTTTTGATTTTGATTTCTGGACTTTCAATCCAGTGATCGTGAGTTCAAATCTTGCCGTCGCCGCTGAGGTTTTTTTTCTTTTCCAACCACTGATTTAACAATTATCAAACTGTTTGAAATTGAATAAAATAACGAAAATTGGAATATTTTTTATGTACCTTTTTTCAGGTTGCACTGATCATGCGAATCATGGGAGCTTGTCGTGCGAATGAAATTCACTCTATGAAAATAGGGGACTTGGAAGATCTTGGATCGGTTTTATTAGTCACCATACCAAACACCAAAACGAAAATTGTTCGGAAGTTCACCATAACTGAGCCTTTTCGCCATATTTGTATTAAATATATCACGCTACGACCGAGTAATAGATTAAAAGATTCATTTTTTTTGAATTATCAGAAAAGTAAAGGCACCAATCAAAGAATTGGAAGAAATAAATTCGGAGCCATGGGAAAACAAATCGCAACATTTTTGAAACCTCCAAATCCAGAACTATATACTGGGCATACCTTTCGTAGATCATCTGCCACCCTGCTAGTGGATGCGGGTGGAGACATCACTTCTTTGAAGATGCATGGAGGGTAGAAGTCAACATCTGTGGCGGAAGGATACATAGATGATTCGATGAAAAATAAAATGAATACTTCAGAAAAAATCTTGGGTTCAATGAGACCGTCTACCAGTACCAGCAACATCTCACAAACATTTATTGCACAGAACCTTCGGAAATGAAAAATGGAAATGTGAATTTGGATATAGAATCCTCGATACCTTCAGTTATGATTTCCAACTATTCCAATTTTACTATTAATTTCATCAACAAAGAATGATTTTGTTTATGTTATGAAATTTTTCGAAATATAATTATAGATTCTTTCATTCAATAAAAACTTCCTATTATGCAATCAAATGAATTACACTCTTTCAGGATTTCCTTCACAAATGAATCTTATTTTCAAATAGTCCTGATATAAGTCACAGAAAAAGTATAGTATTCTGCTCGCGAGAAATAGCCATTACTCGCTCGAATGATCAAACTCCATTCTCACGAGTAATGGCCACATTTCTCGCTCGTTGAATAATATACTATTTCCAACGAGTATGTGGAAAAGTGCACTTTTTTTTAATTATTTGTCTTGTGGAAAGAAGCACTTTTCCGCTCTAGTGCGGTAAAGTACTTTTCCGGACGATTTCATACTCAAAATAATTCAAACGAATAAGCATATATCACGTCACTGTATGTTAGACTCCTCGACTGATAACAAAACGGTAGTACTCAAGTTCTTAGACAATTTCTTTTTTTTTATTGGTGCCCCTTTTTACCCATTTAAAGCATGCCTCAGCGTGTTTAAATCGAACTTCAAAAAACGCGCGTTTTTTAAAGGTAACCATGACAACATCAACAAATCGAGAAACGTGAAGTCTAAATGACAAACTTTTGATTATTGATCTGACAGGAGTACCTTGTAACGTCAAATAAAATATTACTCACAATTCGTTCATTTATATGTGCTTCTCCATCCATTTGATGAACTTTTCATATTCTTTTTTATATATATCACTGGATTTTCGCGGTATTAACCGCGATTCTGCCTCACTATTCAAAAAATCGATATTAGAATAATTCATTTTTGAGCTCTGGTGACAACAAATATTGATCTTTGGTAACAAATTGCAAATGAATGTTTTTCTCATTTCCATGACAACGAAAGGTAAACTGATGTCACATCACGAATTCAACCTTCTTGCATTATTAGTTCTTATTTCTATTTTTTGTAGTAATAATACCAGTATATATGATTTCAAAGTGCACCAATAAAAAAAAATAACGTAAAGTATTCGTGGATAACTGGTCTTAAAAACACTTGCTCTATTTCGAGCACTCCGGCTGCGCCGTCGTGCCCGAAAAATCGCGCGTGTTTTAAAGCCCTTTTTATTCACTTATACTTTAATATACTATTTTTTTATTGGTACCCCTTTTTACCCATTTAAAGCACGCCTCAGCGTGTTTAAATCGAACTTTAAAAAACGCGCGTCTTTTAAAGGTAATCATGACAACATCAACAAATCGAGAAACGTGAAGTCTAAATGACAAATTTTTGATTATTGATCTGACAGGAGTACCTTGTAACGTCAAATAAAATATTACTAACAATTCATTCATTTATATGTGCTCCTCCATCCATTTGATGAACTTTTCATATTCTTTTTTATATATATCACTGGATTTTCGCGGTATTAACCGCGATTCTGCCTCACTATTCAAAAAATCGATATTAAAATAATTCATTTTTGAGCTCTGGTGACAACAAATATTGATCTTTCATAACAAATTGCAAATTAATATCTGTTTTTCTCATTTCCATGACAACGAAAGGTATACTGATGTCACATCACGAATTCAACCTTCTTGCATTATTAGTTCTTATTTCTATTTTTTGTAATAATAATACCAGTATATATGATTTCAAAGTGCACCAATAAAAAAAAATTACGTAAAGTATTCGTGGATAACTGGTCTTAAAAACACTTGCTCTATTTCGAGCACTCCGGCTGCGCCGTCGTGCTCGAAAAATCGCGCGTGTTTTAAAGCCCTTTTTATCCACTTATACTTTAATATACAATTTTCGGTGAAACCATTGTAGTTGACTTGTATTGCTCATTCGGAGATATTTGAATGACACGCAATACTCTGATGTGTATTGGAGCAAAATGTCAAAAATAAAACTGAGCTCAAAAAGGTTATCTCAATGGAAACGTTTGAACTTTTCTGAAAATTATTCGAGACTAAACAGTAGCGAAAAGAAAGAAATTTTCATTGAAATGAACGTATATTGGATTTTGGGCTGAGATTAGAAATATTGAGAATAGTGGCTACGATGGGTTGCGGGGATCCTTGGGTATTTATCGTAGGATTAGTGGGTAGTGGGTGTGAAGCGTTGGGAAGGCGATTTGATAAGTTCGAATTAAGGAGAGTGGAAATTTTTTTGTTTGCGGAGGAAAATTCTGAGAATCGAGTTAATTAAAAAGTATGGAATGGGGAGTCACAGGAAAGTGATACAATTTTGGGGGAAGATAGAGGGGAGAGAGAGAGAGAGAGATAGAGAGAGAAAGAGAGAGAGTACCAAAGCCCTGAGGAAGATTTTTAGGCAAAATATGGTTTACTTTCGTTGACTTTATTCTGGATTATGGGATTTACCCATATATGTTGCATACTTACGAGGTGAACGATTGATTTATTCGTATTATTGCGTATCAAAAAATTGATTCCTTTAATGGTTAATTTGTTCTATCAGTTATATTCTTTTAGTTTCAGAACATAGTAATTTTAGTCGATTTGTTAAACATATTTGTTCTTGATGAAATTGTGTATTTCATTCTCATTTTCATTTTTTCAATATAATTGTCAACGTTTCTATCAAGACAGTTTAATTCGGGGTGACAGTAAGGGCCAGTTGTATAGGTTACGTTTATAGTATAGTTTAAACTGGGGTTTAAACTGTAATTTAACTTCAAGTTTAAACCGATAAAATGATAAATATTTCTTGTATATCTTCCAGTTAAAGACTTTGTAGCTAACTTCAAATCACAATGGTCCATCAATATTTGTTTGTTTCGAAGGAAAATTGGCAGTACTGTGTCGAGTCACATACGTCATGTCTGAGTAATGACAAGAATGACAAGTGAGTTACAATTGCTAGTAGTTAATTGCAAAGATTAGAGGTTCTCTACTCTTTGTTAATTGTTTAGCTTTTTCCACATTTGTCCGTTCGCGGGGTTTTGTTATTTTTTGTTTAATGTTACCTGTAATCAAAATGGATTGCGAGAGCAGCGAGGAGGTCATCCAATTTTTCCAAGCAAGAAGTGGAGGAACTAATTACGGCGGGTGAAAATACATAAGGACCTTTTGGAAGTCAAAAAAAGTGACGCTGTGACATGGAGGGAGAAGGAGGAAGGTTGGCAGAAATTGTGCCTAGAATTTAACGAAAGCAATATAACGAAAGAACCACGAACCTCCAAAGTCCTTAAAGCAAAGTGGGAAAATGTAAAAAAGAACTCCAAGAAAAAATTTGCAGCAGAGAAAAAGGAAATTTACAGAACGGGTGGCGGAAAAGGGAATTTTCCCAAAATAACAACACAGGATGATGATATAAAAGAAATAATTGGCATTGCTGTTACGGGTTTGCAGAACTGCTTGACAGCGATTATATTGACGAACCTCTTGAGCCAGTACTGGAGGACTCCTAATATTGAATTGATTTTGACGACACGGAAGGTGAGGGTTTATTGTGTATATTAGGGTGGTGCCTGAAGTTAAGACTAATGTGAGAGAATTAATAATAATAATGTGTTTTAGAGGAACGGTCACATTTGAAAATAACCAGAATGATATTTTCCAAAGATCAGAATCTTCAAAAGCCACAAGGAAATTCAAGACCTCTCCAAGATATGTGGGTGTAGAATTGTAATTATTTGATATTATAAATTGTTACCTAGTTAACATGAAAAAATAACATTTCACATCAAAATGAGCCATCAACTTCTCGATTCAAATTCTATTACTGGGTATGGTTGTTGCTATAAAATTGAAAAATTTTTTTAGAACAAGATCAAACTGATGTCGCTTGTAAAATACAAATAGACCAAAGTCCTAAGAATAACACCGCAAATGCTCAAGAAACTTGGGCTGAATGGACGCCTACAAAGTTGAAAACCATTATCCACAGAACTTACAGGTATAGTCAAAATCAGAAATCATTTATTCATCACAAAGAATACACATTGTGTGGTAAATACTTACAGAATAAAACTTATCGGACTAGTCAAAAGATATTTGGGATAGATTGGTTAAGATTGATAAAATACAATATTTAGTGTTATGTATATATATAAAAAAAAGTATCAAATATAGAATGGTAAAATGGTACAATTACAACACTGAAACAGCATATTTAGTGTTATAAATATAAAAATAAAAAAATATACATATAATTAGACAGTACAGTTCTAAAAGGGAGACAACAAGTTCACTCGAGGTTTGTGTAGTTGTGATTTTAAAATATATTCATGAGCCCAGAAACTCTTCTACGCTATGTCAAAATCAGTCTTATGAGGTGTAATAGTTCATCACTAATAAGTACCTTTCAAATACCCTCCAGTGAATACTTTTTCAGTGAATTACCAAAGAGAAATAAAATGAGAATTGAAATAAAATCCACCTAGTATAGTAAACCTACTAAATACAAATGCAACAAAGGGGTAGTCAAGTCATTTTGAACATTGAGTATACTATAATAAATAAATCATAATGCTATGCAACTTCGCTTCTTGCTATTGCTTTTTGTAAGGGTTTACTACAGTAGTCTGGTTTTATTTTTTTCAACTCATCATTTCATGAACAATATTTTCACAAATTGAATAGGAGAGCAGAACAAAAACAAATGAAGAAAACAAAACTAACAGAGGATTGCAGACAAAAAATAAAAAGTGTTTCAGAAGCTAGGTTGGATTTTCTTAAACTGCAAAACAATAAGTCTGAAAGATGACCAAATAGAGCTGCAGAAAACATGCTTTGAAAAATGTTGCAAATGAAGGAACTACATTTATATGAGATTGAAAAAAGAAGAAAGAGTTGGAGATATTGAAAATGAAACTTGTAATTAATGTTAATAAGTATTAATGAAACTATAATAAAAGGAATTCTCATTTTCCGTTTTTTTTAATGTTCAAAAGTATGAAATCTGTGTCAGTTTTCATTATTAAAGTGCTGGATATATCGGCCCCTTTAAAAGAAATATGAGAGACATAATTTCCAACAAATTTTTCAGAACATCTTTAGCTTTTATTCTTGGGAGGGTTCTTATTTTTACATTCACCTGATATGCATACATTACCAGAATTGAAATAAAATAATCATACCTGAAAGGGAATTTTTATTATATTATTAAATAGAAGAGCTATGATAACATCTAATTCAGCAAATTCCAAAATAATTATCTATCAAGTTTTGTCTGGTAAAATTTCCATTTTCTTGAATTTGTTCTTCAATATTAGCTTCAACAACTGCTTCTTGTTCAATGGGATTGTCCTCTTGTGGGTCGGGATCATTCTGGACAAGAGCAATATTATAACCCCTGCAGCTACAATAATGGCTAAAGTGGTGTTCAATAACACCCTCATTTCTAGTCTTAAAACTTGAAATCTTCTTTTCCACACTCCATATTGTCGCTCTACGACATTACGAGTTCTTATTTGGGATTCGTTATATAGGTTTTCAGCAGCAGTGTTTGGATTTGCTACTGGAATCATTACATGGTTGTCCAGGGTATACCCTGAATCACCTACAATAAAACTATTTCCATACATCCCACCGTTGAGCTGAGCCTTCAATCGGCTATTACTAAATGAGTCTATCATTAGCCGATCCTGGCCAGCGAGCAACTATATTTCTCATGTATAAGTTTGCATCAGACACAGTCTGAACATTATGAAAAGTAGCCTTTCCTAGTTACGAAAGTTTTCAGCATTTTGTCCCCTGAAAAATATGTTATTCAATTGACCAGTTTCTGTTTATAGAGAATATGGAGTTGTATTCACAAACACACATCTCAGAAATTGTGTATATATATATATATATATATTTATTTATTCTTACCTGGAGATTGAATCTAATATGTGTGCAGTCCACAGCACCAATAACATTAGGAAAATTGGCTATGTTCTGGAAGTTTGTTTGGTTTCCTGTAGTTCTTCATTCGTCAGGCATCCTAATATACATAGGTGACAATCTCGCTATTTCCCTTGATACATCACGAACAACACGTGATGCAGTGCCAGTGTCAATTCCTCCAAAGTCTGCCGCTACGTTCAGCATACTTCCTGTAGCATAAAACCGTAGTGCTACCAGAATTTGCGTCAATGGAGTAAGAGCATGGTTCCTAAAATGAAATAATACAAGAATCTCAACTAAGGATAATATTTAATTATTATTCATTGTTCTAATTTAAAAGAAATACTTACTGTGGCGTATTCCTTTGCAAATGTATGCCAATTTCTTGAATTAATACCTCTACGGATGCTTTCGAAATCCTGAACCTATTGATAAATTCCTGGTCTATCCAAATGTCCATGGTGTTGATTCGCGGAAGAAAAATTCGCGGTCTTCTTGGGTTTTCCACAATATTTATATCATCTATCTCATCTTCATCGTTGAATAATATATCTTCAAATATTTCAAATACGTCCATTTTGAAACGTAAAAAATCTGGTCAACAAGACAAATATTTATAGGTTATACTTCACCTCCATCCATCAGTTGACAGTTAAACTCCGAATGGCAGTCAATAGGAAAACAAACAGTCCAAACATCAGTATTCAATCCGCGCATGTGTTTAACCGAAGCTTGAAGTTTAACTGCCCCTCCATCCATCAGTTGACAGTTAAACTCCGAATGGCAGTCACAGACACCTATACAACGAACTTTATTCATTAAACCAAAGTTTAACTGACACCTGTGGTTTAAACTGAACCTATACAAGTGGGCCTAAATGGGATATTTGTAATTAAATTTTCCAAAGTTAATTTTTTTAGAATAAATACTAAGAAAATAGTTTTCCAAAGCTTAAGGAGAGAGATTCAATTTTGAACCATTTTGAAACCCCATCCATTTATTCATGAAATTTATTTCATAATCTTTATATTTTTCTATTGAATATACAATTCGTTTGGTTATCACCATTTCAATTTTCCAAAATATAATTGTTCATATTTTAAATCTTCCATTTTATATTGTGGTACCCTGGAGATGACTATAAATCTCGAAACGTCGGCAAAATATGAATAGTTATTCCAGTTATTGGACCTAATTCCAATGTAGTTCATCAATTTGTTTAATAATAAGTTTTTTCTTTCTACACAGAATATGATGGAGGTCATCAATTTGTCAGTAATAGTTTGTAAAAACTACCTTTCCAATTTCAAGGTTTTTATTATGACATAACTAAGCTAACCAGACGAAATTCCCAGACGATCAACCCACCACCTGGATCTTCCACACGTTTTCAGGATATTACAATTTTTTTCAACACCCAAGATAATTTTTCTCGCTTTTTTATATGACTCAGATAAAAAAAAAACTATGAAAATAGTGTGTTCCTACACTCGCAATCGGTGGCAATGTCTGGCTGGGGTGGCGCTGAGCCAAATGAATCACAGGACTGCCTGCCAAATTTATCACTCATGAACGTTGCAGTGGCGTTCACAGGTGAATCACAACGTGATGTATGGTTACAAAACGAGATGTTCGAAGATTTACGATGTTTTTGAGGCATTTCTGAAATACTGTTGACAAGTGTTTTCTTTTACCCCTCCTCCACAATATCTAGTTATGTCAAGCACTATGCAATCAAAAAAAAAAAAAATCCTTAACGTCGGCCTATTTCTGCGACCAAGGCTAAACACCGACGCCGCTGAGCACACTCCCCCAACCGGAAATTTTCCCTCTAGTGTTTCCAACCAGAGGAAGGTATCTCTGAAGAGCTCAACATCCATTAACTCGGGGCGGCCATCTTGACGCCCTCCAAAGGACGTCATATCTATCGCCATATCTCGTGCTCTTTGATATAACGCCTGCAGTTATTCCTATTACGCTCAGTTATTCAGGGCTTTCTCAACTCCAGTCTTCTCTGGCGGTGGTTACCCATCCAAGTACTAAGTGCGACCAGCATTGCGGCTACGCTATCGAGGTTGTAGTATATGTGCGGCTTTAAAGAGCCCCCTGTTAACTATTGAACGGTTCGATGCCGAACAATGAAAAAAAAACGAATTGAATGATATCACCGATACTACTTTTTGAAATGAAAGATATTGTGATTTCCCGATAGATGGCGCGGGGGGGCACTTCGACGTGAATTTCAAATGGCATGGGGGGGGAGGCAAGGGGGGCCACGTGCCATATCGTTGAAAAGAAAACTCAATTCTCTTTTCAACAATCTAGTTTTTTTCCAATTTCGTTAATACGTTTTTTCACAATATGCATTTGAAATGTCAAGTATAACCAAATTTAAAATGCATATTGTGAAAAAAAGAATTGACAAAATAAAAAAAAAAAAACTTGAGAGGTGTCAAGGGATTAATTAGAGAAGAAATTGTATTATTTTTTTTTTTAAAGTTATAATAATATTTTTTTTATTATTAACAAATATAATGTAATATAAACTCAATCAGTAGGCTCAATTTTTAGTCATACGCATTGATATTGTATATTAAAATATATTTGCTTTTAAATTCATTAAGTTATGACGCGTACACTTGCTAAACACACAATAATGGAAGATTATAACGCGTTTGACTTGGTTGCACAATAGTAAAGAGAGGTTATAATGCGTACTTCTAAAAATACATAAGCATTTATTATTGTCTGTATAGAATCTCTACTTACTAACTCCATCAGCAATATCCGGAACTTGTGCAGAAACACTATCAGGATTCATTATTGTTATTATTTTTTTATTTATTATGTACAAAAACCTGTATTTCATAACAAAAATAATCGTCGCGACACCACACTGTTCAATGTGAAATAGAAAGACGAAACGAAAATAACTGGCTTGCTTTCTAATGAGAGAGAGAGAGAGAGAGAGAGAGACAGACAGAGAAACACGCGCACTCCGCACGGTTTATAACTATAGCGAAAGTCTCGTTACAACTTTTGGTCTTAATTTATTCCGTCTAGCCCTCTTTCGCAACGCGCGATAAGGAACTACGTTCCAATTAGATGGTTGGAAGGGAAATTTAATTATCTTTTCAAGGATGTGCCACTTGACTCCCTATGCAGTTTGAAATTTTTAAGTTGATGCCATCTATCGAGCAATCACAATGTCTTCTATTTCAAAGAGTATTGTCGGTGATATAATTCGAAATAGTTTTTTTCCCGTTGTTCTATGTCGAAGCGTTCAAAAGTTAACAGGAAGGGGACGGGAGGATATAAAAAGCTGCACTCTTAATTGTGATTCCATAGAACAACCGTAGGCGAAAGAAAAATTGAATTACCTTTTCAACGATGTGCAAATCGACCTCTATGCCTTTCGAAATTTTCAAGTTGATGTGTCCCCAGCGCTCTCTGTCGTGTAATTGTAATGTATCTTCTCCCAAAAAGTAGGACCGGTAATACATTCAATAAATTTCATGTCTCATTGTTTCATATCAAACCGTTCAAAAGTTATTGAGGTAACGGTACCATTATAACGGAACAAAGAAGGATCACTATATTCAAACAAAAAGTTAAAAAATGGCTTATGGAAATTGGAAGGGAAAATCTACTGAATATTCTCAACAAGTGATTTCCTCATTATGATTCAAACTATATAACATTATTAAACGTTACTAATGCTAAGAGAAATACTTTTGTCACTTGTTTTACCAATTTAAATATTTAAGTCTGTACTCCATTACTCCTAATTTGATCAATTATACTTACCTAAAGAAATAAATATATGTGTGTGTATTTGTGTATAGGCAAACGTGTGTAGAGATATGTGTTTGTTGTTACCAAATATTCTAGATTATACGTTACTCCATATTTTATATTTAAAACCACATGTACACGAAATCATATGAAATCACGTACAAGCGATAGCTTTCTCGGATCTAAAGCTTCTGTGATATCATCTGTTTATTCACTTGCTAAAACTAATTCTATTGTAAATTCCATCTGTAATATTTAAAAAAAAAACTTGTAATAATTTATATTGTGCTCACTATTTGAAGAATAAACATTTTTATTATTATTCAGATCCGCACTTATATTTGACAGTTCAAATGCATATTGTATAAAACGTTTGAACGAATTAAAAAAAATTGTTGAAAAGAATTGAATTATCTTTTCAACGATGTACTACTGACCCCCATGCTCTTTGAAATTTTTAAGTTGATGTGCCCCCGCGCCATCGGTATCGGTGATAATATCATTCAAGAGGGTGGTGCTATAAAAACCGCACTGTATAGAAAGTTTGGATTGGAACGAAATTGAAAGAGAAAGAGGTGAAATTCTCATGCCTTCAACTGGTTAACGTGAATGGAACAATGAGTTCAGAAGAAATCGTCTCAAGTGGTGTCCCGCAGGGAACAAGTACTGAGGACCTGTATTGTTCATTGTATATCTGAATTCCTTACTGAAACTGCAAATGACTTATATTATTTATAGAATGCATATTCAAAGAACATCATCATAGTCCACAATATAATCAATTAATAATAATAACATTGCACATAAAAAAATGGATCGATGTACAGTTGTGTGCATAAAAAATCGTACAGCAGTTGAAGGCATTGTGAGTCAGGCTTGTCAATCTTAATTAAACTTGTTATCGACTTTGATAAGTCTTTGACAAGTTGTGTCAAATTTTTTATAGGGGAATTATTTTTATTACAGACTCAATTTTTTTTAAAATTTTTTGCGAATATGTGTGAACAATAACATATTGCTTAGGTCTCCAAGAATATGGTGTACTAGTTGAATTCTTCACAACTAACTGGCAACACTGTCACATTTTGGATTCTGGAATTGCTCATAAATATTTTACCGTCCACATCATAGTAGGAAGATAGTGGTGTGTGGGCCCGAAAACTCGTGCGACGAGCTGGCGCATCATTATCGGGAAAATTTAAAATAGGAAGCGCATTATGTAATTGGAAAAGCCGGCCAACCTAGGTTATATGCATCGTTTGTAACGGCATATTTTTTATCGCAGGTCATGCACCGAATATGCGTTGGTTTCAGCACGATTTGCCAAATTCCGGGTGAAAATTGCAAGTGACGATACATAGATAGGTTACGAATTCGTAGAAGGCGAGGAGACGGGCGATAATTATTATTACCAAAATTGTAGGTCGCAAAATAGATTAGTTGCCTTTTTTCGTAGAATCAACAGTTTCAAAGATATATGAATTGAATCTGTGAGAAAATATCCATCGCACAATAATGCATAGTTCTTTTTTAAAATTTACATAAAAAGCGCTTTCTAAACAGACGTTGGGCCTAGGAATCCCCAACTAAGAGCTTCCGTAGTAACTTTCGTATATATTTGTTTGAAGGTTGTAGACGGATGTGGTAACTTGATTACCCTCGTTTCGGACGTCCATCGTCTTAATGGATTCAAAAGGTTTTCACGACTTTTCGAATGCTTGTATCAGCAATCGTCTTCAGGTGAATAAGACAAGTTTAGGTGCTACTTACCAATTTATATGTCTCTCGGTGCAATGGTGCATGTAATTCCGCCAAGTGCAGTGGTTCGTGTAATTTCGCGTGGTGTGGTGGTGCGTGAAGTTTCGCGCTTCTGCAGTCCGCCAAAAAGAGCAATTAGTGGTTTCCATACGTTCTTGATCTCAACGCTTGGTATACTAAAGGCTTTATTGGCTTCGATGTAGGCGACCTCTTTGAACTTTCGTTTGAACCAATGCTCCTCTCTATGTAGAACACTTGTCCCATATAATTCGATGGTGCTAAGTCCAGGCGTGGTCAGCAATTCCCGATTTTGACGTTTCTCCGCGTTGAGTCCATTTCTTGTGCTCATCCAATCTTACCGATAACGGCTTCTTTGTCTCTCCAATGTAGAAATCTCCGCATTCACATGGAACTTCATAAATGCAATACTTACTGTATTCATTTTTGTTGTCAGGTTTGGTCTTGGTCAGGAAACTCCGTAAAGTACTGCCGGATTGGAAGCAGCTCTTGATGTTGAACTTGTTTCCGATCCTTCTGATCTTCTCGGAGACACCTCTGATGTACGGAAGGCAGATCACTGTGCTTTGTTGTTGCTCTTCAGATGTCTTCGTTCTCCGGAGTTGTTTCAATACTTCTTCTAGGAGTTTCTTGGGATATCCATTTCGGTGGAGGTCCTCTCTGATGTGGTTTAATTCTGCATCTAGTGACTCCACGTCGTTGCATATGTGCGTCGCTCTCTCTCTACCAATGTTCTCACGATCCCTTCGAACTCCTGTCGATCCCTGTCGAACTCGGATGGCTGGAGCTGTAGTTGAGATACTGCCCCGTCTGTGTCTTCTTTCTGTAGACAGAGGTGCTGATTTCATTGCCTATTGTCTCAACGTTGACATCGAGGAATTGGCTATACGGGAGGCAGAAAACAAACCAAAGCTGTGGTTGAGGTTCGTGGATGACACTTTCATTTTATGGAAACACGGAGATAAACATCTCCAGGATTTCTTCTCAAGAATTAACAGAATCAGGGATTCGATCAAATTCACGATAGAAATGAAAACCAACTGTGCCTACCCTTCCTGATAGCAATCAATCAATATCTTACATAAAATAATAAAAAGAAACTCTTTAACAAAAAATTAAACCGACGAAATACGGAACTGAAAAGTAAAAAATTAAATAAACCTTCTTAGTCTCAGTAACTAAGCTCCTTAACTAATGTAAGTAACTAATTTTGAGTCGGCGCCAAACAATCAAGCAAATGGATTAGGTAAAGCGTAAAATTATGGCATCGAGTTGGGCGGTGACATTCTGTAATTTAATGATCTTCGTTGAATGTTTGTTTGGCGCCGACTCAAAATTAGTTACTTACATTGGTTTAGGAGCTCAGTTACTGAGACTAAGAAGGTTTATTTTATTTTTTACTTTTCAGTTCCGTATTTCGTAGGTTTAATTTTTTGTTAAAAAGTTTTTATTTTTCAATTTTTTGTGGCTAAAATCTACTAATCACTACCTACTCGTTTTTTGATTACTTCCAAAATACTTACTTACCCACCTTACTTCAACTATCACCAGTTAAATATTATGATTGTCTATTTTTACTATTTGTTGTAATATAATTTATTTTTGTTGTTCTGGTTAGTTTATTTCATTACTTTATAAATCATTCCATCCTCTCATAGAATATAATGATTTTGACGGATGTGGAACAAAAATAATGTCGGTAGAGATCTGTCATTGTCAACTACGTATGTGTGTGCCAATGTTCACAAGTGAAAAATCAATTATCCCCTATTTTTCCACCCGTAAGGGTAGATAATTTCATCCGAAATCCAGATATAAGGTATACCCTATCTATTAAAGAAAGAATCATCCAAATCGAAGAAATATTGAAAAAAAAACAATTTTTACTAGCAACGGAAATAATGCGAATAAAAATGATTAAAAAAATAAGACTGACGTCACTGACTATTATTTCCGTCTCATGGTATAGGCTATTATGTGAGTAGCAGATTCAAAATCTTGCCGCGCAAGAATACTTATTTCATATTCGCGGCAAGCTTATGAATCTGCTACTCACAGAAAAACCTAGATCAAACAATGAAAGAAATACACACACATACATTCAAAAGAAACCCGATCAAAAATGAACTTGGAGGTACAAACCGAATTTTTCAATAAAACTGTCACACAAAATTATTTTCTTTTCTATGGCCCAAAAATATTCAACGTTCTTCCAAAAAATCTGAAAGTTATAAAATCCCTTAAAATATTCAGAAAAGAAATAAAAAATTATGTACAAAATCACCGTGACAAATTTCCACTTTTTTACGGAATTACATATTAGTAAATGTGTGTCGTGCATACAAATAAGTTTTGCACCTTCTTTCACAATAATTACATACCAAATTGTAAATGTTGTTCAAGCAAAATCAACACGTCTTGAATTGTCCAATCTCATTCGAATCCCAATCTGTAACTTAATCTAAATCTTCACCCTGCATGGAATGCCATTCATAAAAACATACATGGTAAATGCCTTACTGAATTAGATATCACAACACAGGCTTCTGAGCCTAGCGTGAGTCTGCTCAGGTAATGCATCCAAATATAGAATTCCATTTGTTAAATAAAAAATAGCCATTGTAGATATTAGAATTGTAAACCAAATTGAGAATGGTACTAATGACAAATATTGTATTATACAGTGACCGGCAGAAAGTACGCATCATATGGGAATTTTTTTTAATATAATATTTTGACAAATATCGATACATGCAATCGCTTCTGCATCAAAAGGAACCCCAAAAGATGTTGTACAGTGCCGTTCGTCTTTTCTTGTTTGGCGGGAAATTCAAAAAATATAAAAATTATGTCCCAAAACACACTTATTTGGGAAAATATTGAAAAATGTTATTTGGAAAAGTTGTTTAGAACGACATTTTATAGCTATGTACAAGCTTGGAAAAAAATCTGAGATGAAAAATAAAAATTTCAATTTTTGCCAAAAAAAATTTCAATTTGGAAAAATACATTTCTGAAAAAGAAACTCATTAGTAAAGCCCAAGAGTAATATTTTGAATAATATTTTGTAAAGATTCACCAGCTACTTCTATTTTATTCGAAGAAAATTTTAAATCTGTGGATTTGCCATGTGTTCAGCTGCTTCATAAGAGGTCACAGAAATATCTTCAGGACATTATAATCCCGATACTGTTTATTATTGACAAAGAACCATGTATCTACAGAATTTTAATATGAATTTTTTTATTAGAACAAAAAAATGATTCAATTTGTTACATAATTACATTTTATAATAAAATTAGAAGCTGAAATAATTAGAAACCAAACAATTTAATGCATACTCGAAAGTTTGTAAATGTCCATCACTCGACGTGTCTACCCTGACGTTCAATACATGTAGTTGTTCGGGATTTCATTTCTCTGGACACATTTCGCAGCATTTGTGGTGTAATGTTATTGATACATTGTCGTATTACTTCTTCTGAATGGTCGATATTACGAAATGGCCGATGTTTATAAGCCCTACTTTTAGGGTACCCACATAAAAAGAAATCCAAGGGCGTCAAATCTGGGTATCTTGCAGGCCACGGGTTTTCTGAATATCGTCCTATCCATTTATGAGGAAAGTGTTCGCTAAGCCACGCTCTGACTTCGAGGGTACTATGTTCTGTCGCTCCGTCTTGTTGGAAATAAATATCATTCCTTCTTTGCAGCGGTAATCCATGTAAGGAATCAAAAAACACATTATTTAAAAACACTAAATAATTTCGTGAATTAAGGTTGCCCCTAAAAAAGTAAGGCCCGACGATCTGTGTATCTAATATGCCGCACCAAACATTAGTTTTGAAAGAAAATTGACTTTTTGCCTCTATCTTCCAATTTGGGTTCTCATCAGCCCACCATCTACAATTCTGGGAACTGACAGTACCGTTTGATGTAAAAGTCGCCTCATCAGTAAATAAAATGTTTGTAGGAAAATGTTGGCATTCTTCAATCATGCCTTGGAACCAAAATGAAAAATCTAAGCGTGCATCAAAATCTCTATCGAGTAAGGTGTGGATGAATTTTGGTTTGTATGCACGAAATTTATTATTCTTCAAAATTCTTCTTATGGATTTTTCAGATATACCGGTTTGTTCCTGCCTCTCCGATAGTGCCATCCGTGGATTTTCTGTGACCGATAACAAAACATTAAAGGTACCTTCCTCATTAGCGACGGGCTTACTATGTGGAATTTTGTAACGATTTTCTACACTGCCTGTAGCTATAAATTTGTTTAAAATACGCAACACAGTAGATCCATGGATATTCTTATTTGGATATCTAGCATTGAATATATCTGCTGCTTCTCTGGAACTATGAAAACGCTCACCACATATTAAGACGAGCTCAATTTTTTCTTGCAAACTCAGCTTTTCTTGGGGCATCTCTAATTATTGTTAACACACAACAAAATGTAACTTTTACAATGAAAAAAACTATAGAATAAGGACGATAAAAACACCTGGATAAATAATAACACTACTGAATCGTTTGGCAACTCTCAATAACACATTGTCATTATTTGTCAATTGTTTCATGGCCTCTTTGATCATGAGGAAATCTGTCGATGCACGCATCAACAATGATAATATTGTATGATTCCAACAATTTGCCAAAAATCAATTTATTTTTTGTTTGAATAAAAAATTCAATTCGAAATTATGTAGATACAAGGACCTTTATTTATAATGAACAGTATCGAGATTATAATGTCCTGGAGATATTTCAGTGACCTCTTATGAAGCAGCTGAATACATGGCAAATCCATAGATTTCAATTTTTTTCCGAATAAAATAGAAGTAGCTTGCGAATATTTACAAAATATCATTTAAAATATTACTGTTGGCCTTACTAATGAGTTTCTTTGTCTAAAATGTATTTTTCCAAATTGAAATTTTTATTATGGCAAAAAATTGATTTTTATTTTTTTATCTCAGATTTTTTTTTAAAACTTGTACATAGCTATAAAATAACGTTCTGAACAACTTTTTCGAATAACATTTTTCGATATTTTCCTAAGTAAGTGTGTTTTGAAACATAATTTTTATTTTTTTAAATTTCCCGCCAAACACGAAAAGACGAACGGCACTGTACAACGTCTTTTGGGGTTGCTTTTGATGCAGAAGCGATTACACATATCGATATTCGTCAAAATTTATTAATAAAAGAATTTCCCGTAAGATGCGTACTTTCTGCCGGTCACTGTATATTGAATAAATTTTTTTGAATTGAAATTTTGACTTATTTTTAAAGGTTTCATTGATAAAATTATTTCCATAATAAAGAATTAACGTTTCATCTATCGATTTCACGTTGTGATTTAACACTTTTATAATCTCTGCGAACAATATTTTTCTGTTTGCTAATTATGTGTTCACGGAATCTCGATTAGAAATAATAAACCGCCAGCGTAGCTAAACATACAGATGAATATAGAACATCTTTGTAACGTAAATCCAGGTAGTCTGGATACGAACTATAATAAATAAATAGAGCACATCAGATAGAAATGTAGCGAATAAATCGCAGAAGCGCGGAGAGGACGAATGAAACAGCGCCAGACATTCACGGACATGGGGGAGTGCTTGGGTAAGATCGAATTCAAATTATTGTGAACGCAGGAAATTAGAAAAAATTGGGGCAAGGTTATATTGGAAAATAGTACCGGCAACAATAAAGTTCGAGTTGAATTATTAAACCAACTTGAAAAATGCCAAAAGAGATTTCTGAAAGTAATATAATCGCCAGATAAATTATATCGAAAATTTCACTCATGTGTTAAAATGTCCATAAGAGGTGTGGAATTATCGCGGAATTACAGCGGTAATCCACCTACTATGTGGATTATCGCTGTAATTCAGCGCGCTAGGTGACAATTCAACTGCAGTGACGCGATTTAAAAATCGGGAGTGTATGTTTCGTGATTGCCATTGAAGTAACAGAGAGGCTTACGACCATAGCAACGCGTACCTGAAGTAAATAGATACTACAGTGCTTCTCAAAAGTCCGCCCCCCCTCTTATTTTTGAAACGATTATACATGAACAAGTGAAATTCGGAAACTGAATATTGAAGGTTCCCTACTAGTGATGATAGATGACAAAATCGTCAAAGATGACGTCACAAGGCCATTGTGACCAATAATTTTAAATGGAACCCTACGGCAAGCGACACCTCTTTTAAATGGTATCGAAAAAACCTATTCAATGATACTAATTTTGTTTGTGTTTATGGCAGTTCTAATGGCTCATTAGTAAACATTAAAATTTAAATTCCATTCAGTATGATATTAATTACAGATTTAAGAATCAGTATCTACTTCAAGAAATTGCTCGAAGTGACCCATTTACTTCCTGACAGTGAAATATCCTATTTTTGAACTCTTCTCGTACTTTTGCAAATGTGTCTGCGGAAACAGCCTCATATTCTGCAACAATACGTTGATTCGAAACGTCAATATTGTCAGGTTCAGTGGCGTAAACCTTCGATTTGAGGTACCCCCCACAGAAAAAAATCCAAAGGTGTGAGGTCCGGTGATCGAGCTGGCCATTCCGTTGAACCTCCTCGTCCAATCCATCTACCACGATACTCCTTATCCAAATACCGTCTTACTGCACCGTAATAGTGTGGAGGCGCACCATCCTGTTGGAATGTTATTTCCAAATTGCCGAATTCATCTGGATTATCTTCCAAAATTTCAAGGATTAACGGTTCTATTGCGTTTTGCAACAGCTCCAGATAAACCTCACCAGTTAAATTAGTATTTAAAAAAAGAGGCCCAACGATGTGGTTTCCCAGGATACCTGCTCAAACATTCACCTTCTGGGGAAATTGGGTATGTGTTTCACGAAACAGGTGAGGATTTGCGTCACTCCAATACCTCACATTCTGTGTATTTACATTTCCATTTAGATAGAAAGTACTTTCGTCACAAAACAAATTGTTTTGACATAGTCTGGCTGTTGGTTGATTTTAGTTTCCATATTTTCACAAAATTCTAGTCTTCGGTCTGGGTCGTCGTCTGAGAGTAGATGAACCATTTTCAATTTGTATGGATGAAATGTGTTTTTTTTCAACACCCTGTGTACTGTACTTCGACTAACTTCACAGGTAGATGCAACGTGAGTTGTTGAAGAAGTAGGATTAACTATTACTTCTGCCAGTATATCAATTTTTTTCTCATCAGCAATTTGTGGTCTACCAGATCGTTTCGCATCATGCATCATCAATACTACCCGTTGTTTCAAACTTACGAAGAAGCTCCCTTAAATAAGTCCTCGAAAAAGGGCGTTCGGGAAACCTCTTATTAAAGATGCGTTCTGCTGCATGAATATTTTGTCCAGTTTCACCAAGAATTAGAATCGCTGCTACTTTGTCACCTAAAGCACGTACCATTTTGCTTCTTGAAGCACTCAAACGTTCGGCTCACAACAGTTTAACAAATTATTAAAATGTACAAAAATATTAAAAGTACCAAAAGCTGCTAAAACAGTTAAACGTTCGATCAACAATAGACAAATTTTCATCTCGATATTATTTTATATTTAAAACTTTGATTTTGTATTTTTTAATTCTGAATAAAAACATTCTTTCACAAATTATTAAATGTATAAAAACTTGGAAAATTACAAAAACGTCGAATTAGGGAGACTAACAAAAACGTCAGCTTATTTGACAACTATCCAGAGGCGGTGCTTGAATTTGGAATTTTAGTATTAACTGATTTAATTCATCACAGCTTTGCGTTTTTTAAAAGCGAGTTGCCAAAACTGCCATAAGCACAAACAAAATTAGTATCATTGAATAGGTTTTTTCGATACTTTTCAAAAGAGGTGTCGCTTGCCGTAGGGTTCCATTTAAAATTATTGGTCACAATGGCCTTGTGACGTCATCTTTGACGATTTCGTCATCTATCATCACTAGTAGGGAAGTTTACAACCTTTAATATTCAGTTTCCAAATTTCACTTGTTTATGTATAATCGTTCCAAAAATAAGAGGGGGGGAAAGGACTTTTGAGAAGCACTGTATAATTTAGTACGTGTTTCATATTTAACGTCTAAAATGAACCGTTTCGAGACTTCCAAAGAAGCTGAAATCGACACGCAAATCGAAAAAACGATTCCAGCGAATACAAAGAAAAACAAGAAGTTTGTCTGGAATCAGTTCATGGATTTTTGAGCAACAAGAGGGTATACATTGGAACGAGAAACGTCAGTATGCGAAATTGCGAGAATCTTGAAGGACTGGGCTCATAACATGAAGAAAAGTGACGGTGAGGAGTACAAAGAAAGCACCGTGAAAACTATTTGGAATGTCACCTCCAAAATGATTATGGAAGAATACTTCCAGAAATATGGTATAAAATTTGACTCATTCCAAGATGTCGTGTTTAAATCTGCACGGGACGCAAACAATGCAAAGAGAAGAGACCTACAGGCTCAAGATAGTAGAAAAGTGAGCTCAACTGCTCTGAAATTCGAAGAACTGAAAAAACTAGTAAACAGTTGTGACGAAGGAACCCCAGAGGGACTACAAAAGAAGGTGTTCTTTGTTTTGTCGTATGAATTGGCGTGGAGAGGAGGCGAAGGATGCAGAGCAAAGCTACAGTTCCTCAAGGAAGAACTCGATAACTTAGGCCAAAAAACAGACAGAATTGAGTACAACCAATTTTCGGAAAAACTACCCAAAGCGGATCCAAGCCATGTGCCTCATCTAAGTGGTTGGTAATAAATAGAAATAACTATAATTTTTGTCCAGTTCGATTATTTTACGCATTAAAATCGAAAAGAGAAAACATAGAAAGTGACCGTTTATTTTTAACTGTCAATACATTTTGGAAAGTAAGAAATCAATGGTTCAAAAACATACCTATAGGGCAAAACGAGATAGCAAAGTGGACTGAGAAACAAGTAAACCAGGTGGGACTAGACGTGGAAAGAAAAAAAATTACCAATCACTCATTGAGGGCAACAGCGGTGTCAAATTTGGCAAAGAGCGGAGTTGCTGAGCAAGAACTTATCAAAATAACAGGACATGCCAACTCCAAATCTATTGCGAGCTATCTACAGATAGATGAAGAACACCATCAGGCTATCGTTGAAAAAATGCGTGGCAATGAAAATCTACAACCATGCGCGCCAGGAGGAGGTTCAAGATCAACTTCAGTTACGGAGAAGACAAATACAAATGTTTACAATATTACTTACAATAATTGTAGTATCAACTATAACAGAAAATAATATGAATCTTTTTCTATTCTTGAAATTTTCTACCTTCGTAGTCGGGCAATTTATGCTTTGAAACAACGAAAAAAATAAACTCATGCAGTTTTTAAAAAACACATTTTTTTCATAATTATCGATAATTTTCAAAGCACTTATGGTACTATCCCCGAGAATCCCAAATTATGGACCATCGACAACTCTTTTATCATAACACTTGTATTAAATACCATTTTGACAACAACAAAAGCCCACTTCCAGTTCATAAATATAACACCCGTCAAAAAACACTACACACTCAACCGCTTGTTGTCAGAAAGTCAATTTCTCCAAAATCTTATTCACATATTACACCAAAAATGTATACCATCCCAGAGAACATAAAATCCAAAAAAAAATTATATAGCATTCAAAAATCAATTGAAAAATTTTGTTCTGAATAATGATAGACAATTTTTTATAAATATAGCCAAAAATAATTAATCAATAAATTATATTTTTATTTTTCACTTCTTACATTAAACATTTAATTGAAAATTGTATTTATTGTTATCAATTATAATGAATTTTATATGTTTTATCAATATTTTTAACTTTATTTACAGCGCAAATATTTCCTTATACCATTTCATATCTCTGAATAAAGTTTATTATTATTATTATATATCCTGAAGGTCCAACTCCTGAACTACAAGGTGCTAAAGTTTTAAGAAAAAAATATATTTTTTTTCTGTGACTGGAAAAAAGTTTGACATTTTATCTCGGTTGACAGGTAACAAAATATCACTTTCTATGAAATAACTTTTTTCCCCGGGAAAAAAGTGAGTATTTTTTTCCCGGATATATATACACAAAAATAAAGGTAGATATTTAATTTTGGAATATTTTAGTATACAAAAGTTACATTTTTTTTATATCAAAAGCACAATTTTTTTTTTTTTTTTATGTTCTGGTTCCCACGAAAAGGGATATCCTGTAATGTTCAGAGAACATCGTGGGAACCAAGGGAAAGAAGGTAGGAGTTGGTGTTATTCTTAAATTTCTGGAGGTTGTATGCCTCGGGGAACACCTCCCTAGGCAATGAGTTCCAAAGCCTCGCTGTTCGTTGAATGAACGAGTCTTTGGAAAGTGATGTTCTGCAGGTCTCCAAAGTGACCACGAAGGGGTGTGATGACTGAACTTGACGGGTTAATTTCGAAGAGACTGCCAAAGCAGGAACGATTGTTAATATTTCAGAAGAGCATCGCCCATGAAAATATCTATAAAATAGAGACAAATCGCCAACTTTTCTACGGTGTTCCAGACAAGTGAGCGAGTTTGTAAGCGAGGCATCACCGACGAGACGAATTGCCCTTTTTGGACAGAATCCAATAGCCTCAGGGTATGTTTAGGTGCCGCGCTCCAAATATGGGAACAGTATCCCAGGACAGGTCGGATCTGTGCCTTATAGATCATAAGCAGCTGAGTGGGGGTGAAATAGCTCTTGGCACGAAACAAATGTTCCCATAAAGGATATATTATAGTAATACCAAACTCGATATGGATGACTTCAGTGGTATGGTTACTCCTGACAAAGTTATGTTAGGCACAGTGAGATCGGCTTTTCTAGAGAAAAGACATGCTTGTGTTTTGTTTGCATTGAATTCTACCAAGTTATTAGATCCCCACTCGAGAATTGTTGCTAAGTCCATATTTATATTATTAACATTTCTTCCTCGTTCATTTCTGGTTTCACGGGCTGATATAGGGGCCCTGGAAGAGAAAGCGGTATGGAGGGTACTATCATCGGCAAAGCTATGTATTGGACATGAAGTTGCTTTCAACAGGTCGTTGATGTGAAGTAGAAATAGTGTTGGTGCGAGAATAGATCCTTGCGGAACACCAGCATTTATGAGTAGAGTGTCAGATGAAACTCCATCGACCACTACATGGAGAGACCTGTTTGAGAGAAAACTAGCAAGCAGAGAACACAGCTGAGGGGGCAAGCCATAAGACGGAAGCTTGGCGAGGAGTCCCTGGTGCCAAACTCGATCGAACGCCTTGGAGATATCTAATGCCACAGCTAAAGTTTCTCCATACTTTTCAATAGATAGCTGCCATATATGTGAGACGTAAGCGAGCAGGTCACCAGTTGATCTCTGATGGCGGAAGCCATATTGCCTATCGTTGACAATTCCTGAGTCTTCCAGATATTTCATGAGCTTGATGTTGATGGCTTTTTCCATGACCTTTGAAATAATAGATAGCAGTGCGATAGGTCTGTAGTTGCTAGGTAGGGCCTTTTTGCCTTTTTTAGGGACTGGCTGTACTCTTGCAATTTTCCAATTGGTCGGAAATACCCCCAAATTGTAAGAGTGGTTCAACAACTTGCAAAGAACAGGTGTTAGTTCGGGGGCACATTTCTTGAGAACAATCGGCGGGATTCCGTCAGATCCACAGGCTTTGTTGGTGTTGAGACCCAGCAAAATCTTTCTGATAGTACGTTGGCGAAAGGTGATCTCGGGCATGTGACTGTCAATAGGTGTCCTGTCCTTGAAGTATTCGGTACAACAAGGATGAAATCATAGAAATAGATTAGATTTTATTTTCATCTCTTTGGTATACAGCATGTACATGAGATAAGTCAAGTTCGGTAGTTAAAATTACATTCAGAAACAGTACTAATTTACAAAATACAAAAATGGTTATAATTTCCAAAGGATCTACCACCTGATATTATGAAATTTATTCTTTTTTGAATTTTTTGTGATCGTTGATTTTTTTTATGTTTTCTGGAAGGTGATTGAAAGCATTGGCTCCCGTATGGCGGGGGGATTTTTTATTTTCCATCTGTTTGAACCGTTTGATGTGGATGAACCGGATCGCGTTGAATACTCATGAATTTCATGGGTTTTTGTAAAGGAAGCTGAGTTTTGGTGAACAAAAGAAAATATTTTATACAAATAGATTCCGGTCAAAGTAAGAATTTTATATTTGTGGAAGTAGTCTTTGCAGGACTCGTTATAGGGAATATTGAAAATTGGCCTCAAAAATCTCTTCTGTATTTCAAATACACGATCCACTTCTACAGATTGTCCCCAGAACGTAATATTTGTGTTTAGTAGTGTGCAAACTCTATCATTATTGTCCTAAAGAAGAAGGACCTTGTAGATAATTTCCAAAGTTGATTGGGCGCTGTTGAATTATGTGCCGAGTTTGAATAATTATTTTCAAAATATTATAAAAAAATAAAATAAAAAAACAACACTTTTAAGAGTTTTTTTCACCTGTATTTGGAAAACCAAGCCGTTCAGGACTAATATGTTTCTATTCAAGTTATAGAAATATATCAGATTTCAGGAATATTCAGGCTAACCTGGCATTCATAGATATTGAATTTATATAATCTGAATAAATGCAGAATTCTCAAAATTACTTGGGAAACCATGAGGGAGTTTCAAAGCCAATTATTCACCGAAACATCATAACGTTGCAAATGTAATTGCCTATCGACTTGGGAGTTCAAGAGGTAACTTCATTCAAACTCTAACTAGTTTGTTGTTCTGTGGGTTTCTACCAACGTTCTGGCGTTTTCTGAAGACGATTCAGCTCGTTTCATTTCCGGCAGCTTTCCCAGTTTCTGAACATCCAACGAATCTCATTCCAGCTCTAACTGCAGCGAAATACAACAAACAAAACATTTAATTGAACTAGCATATTTTATTGTTATTTGTCCTTCGCACACTGACGAAAAGGTGTAACTGTACTTCATATTCCTCTCCCTAGCACTCATATGGCCGATAAAACTGCCCATATTCGGATGGAGATTCGTTCCTTGATCGTACCAGATTATTCACTATAAATTACCCACCACTTATCATCGTTATAGGAGAAAAAAATTAATGTAAAAGTTTTGAGGTTATGACTGAATTTTTATAAAATGCTCTCAAAAATACAATAGCGAGCACGTTTCAGGGGATAATTTTTTTATAAATGGGATACCCTGTATGCTATTAAATTTTTGAAATGTTTTTTTTTCTGATTTCAAAAATATACCATATGTTATATACCCCTATCTTATACCGTTTTGAGTAATTAAACGCCGAATAACTTATAACCTAATTATATCGATTATCTCTCTCTAGTTCATGGCCTTTGTCGTGTATTAGTGAGAGAAAATCGGTAGATATATACTTCCGAATAAAAACCACTTCATAGGCTGAATATTTCTTTTACAGGCAATATGCGGAATTTCTCATAGATCTATCCCTTAAATGTACTAAAACAATATAAAAAATAATATTCCATCATACTTATAGATCCTCATTGAACCAATTGTCAGGTTTATATGGAATTACTCATAGATTCCCAATCCAACCTAACCTCATAAAGACTCATAAAATATCTCAAGATTATATAATAGTTATTTATGTAATAAGGATCATAAAGACGATCATTATGGTACAACTCGTGAATGTTATTGGGTAAGTCCGATAACACGACGTGTGCCATAATGATTGTTTATGATTCGTATTACATACAAAATTTTATCTGATGGCATTTATATTAATACATTTTCGAAAAATCAAAAACTGCATTTTTAACATGTCACAATGACAACTATTTTTAAAGGAGTAAGTATATGTGTAGTTTCAAATATTAGTAGGTTAGCGAGCTGTGCTTTGCCATTTCCTTGACAACGTCAGGTTGTAACGGCAATATTTATTTATCTGCTGTCAAACACAATTGTCACGTAGAATTGAATATAATTTGAATAATAATGAGTGATTCTGAAACTGGTAGTTTACCTTCTGATTTGGAAGAAATGACGCGAAATATCGCGGACTCCCTTTTGCCGGAAAAATCACGGAGTGTATATGAAATAGCGTAATTTCATTATGGTACTTAGTACCGTAATGAATTCATTATGGGACTAAGTACCATAATGAGCTTCCTTATGTCATCAAAATTGAGTGACATAACGTTGTCATTATGCCATGCCATCAGATAAATGAATTTATATTTGAAGTTCTTGAAAATTATTTCTCGTAGATCCTTACAGAGCCACATATCGATTTTATGTGGCTCGTAGAATTTAAACCAAATAAAGATATAAGGGCTTCAATACATCCATTCTCATGAAAACCACCATCCCTCATAAATACATGCTAAAAACTCATAAAATCTTTACGAGGTTTTATCTGGTTTTATGAGGTATTTTCAGCATGGGCACGTAATATATTTCAATGTATTTAATACATATTCATAGTGATGTTCAGATGATAGCCGTGGTCATATGCCACTTTTTCCTAAAGCTCATGATCGCTTACTACTGTTATAATGTATTGTTTTATTAGGGTAGGTGGCATATGACCACAGCTATCCTCTGAACGTGTAAGTTGGTCATTCAATAGAGTAAAATATTGAATTGAATTTGTACATAACAATTTCAGATGAGAATATTTTCTTGTTTCATCATTTTCAGAGCGTGATTTTTCAGTAAACGGGTTTTAGTTTTTGAACTTATTTTTATATATGGTGATTTTAATTTTGACCAATATAGGAACAATATGTAATGTTTCAGCAGGATATGATCTGATCCCTGTCGTGAGTCTATGTTGTGTGATATACAACTACATTTCGGATCACAGAATCGTACTGACTGAAATAAATAGTTTGAAATGAGAATAATATTTTGAATTTTCGAGAGTTTTTACAAAAGGAAAACTGGACTCCTCTATATCTGGTCAGTACATGGATGAATGAAGAGGGTTTAAATATCAGCCCCTCTGAATCAACCATTGTAGCTTTCACCCGAAGAAGGAAGCTAGAGGGCCTGGGATTTCTAACCCTCCAAGGGACCAACATCCAGCTGTTGGGGGAAGTTAAATATCTCGGGGTAATCCTAGACTCGAAGTTAACCTGGAACCAACAGCTGGCAAAAGTAAAGAAAAAAGCCGAGATGACACACACGGAGAACATGGGGGCTAAGTCCCAAAATGGTGTATTGTACATACAATACTGTTGTGAAACCCATGATCACCTATACATCTTTGGTGTGGTGGACAAAGATTGCCCAAAAAATAGCCGCGGGCGAGTTGTGCAAGGTACAAAGACTTGGAAGCACTACTGGACCTTAGGCAAGATGAGATTTCCAAGGCTACAGAATACGAGCAACAGATCGGATCACAACAAGATGAAGGAAGTAGTGGGAGATAACATTCTTGAAATAAAATCAACGGACCACACAACTCCTAGATACTTCTTTGACACAAACTTCGAGGTGATCATACAAGACCGAAGGGAATGGACAAACGACACCATCAAGGGCAAACCTGGAGAGAGGATCTGGTATACAGACGGATCCAAGACCAAAGAAGGAACTGGTGCTGGTATATACAGTGAGGGTAGAAACTCCCAAATTAGCACATCACTGGGAACATATACTTCCGTATTCCAAGCGGAAATGTACGCAATCTTGCAATGCGTGAGAGAAAACAACATGAGGGAAGTGCGCAACGCAAGGATCAAAATATGCACAGACAGCCAGGCGTCACTGAAGGCTTTCACGAACCCACAAGTGACATCAAGACTGATATGGGAATGCCGAGAAGAACTCAGTGCCTTCGCAGAACACAACAAAATAACTTTGAGGTGAGTTCCAGGACACTGTGGCATCGAGGGCTACGAGAAAGTTGATGAACTAGCTAGGAAGGGCTCATCAACTCCATATATTGAATAATAATAATAAAAATATTTATTCACCTCAAACGTACATTAAAAGAATACAATAAAAAGAAAATGCACAATGGCAAATAAATACATACTATCCAACAAGGCAAGCCTTGGTAGTGGAAGTGAAGACTTATCTATAAGCAACTATACTTAAGAGATATGTGATTACATATGGAATTATTTTCATATTAGGACAGATATTAGACCAAGAGTGAAAGGGTTGTGATGATAAGCAAATGTTAGACAATGCGAATAGTTGTATTTAAATAATCAAACATCTGGTCGAAGTAGACTAAATATCAAAAGGTGAACCTTGCCAACAGTGAAAATTGTCTACGTAGATCCAGATTCTCGATATCAGATTGGGTAATTGAATAAATAAAAAATATAATATGAGTAAAAGAATATATACAATACAATATGAAATATTTTTTTTTTTTTAGATAGCGTTGTTGTAACTATAAAATAGTAAGATTATAGAAAAGCAGTAATTTATATGTACAATGCACAATGAATAATCATTTGGTAATAATTTTTGAATGTTTTTCATTTTTGTTTTGTTATTGTTATAACAAACTGTAATATAAGTTTTTCATATCAATATATTGGTGGATAGCAATGCGTGATTGGTAACTGATCTATTCCTTTATTTTCGACTTGAATAAATGATGGGAATTGTATTGGAAAAATCGAATTAAACGGTTTTCTTCACATAAAGGATTCAATATAAAATTGAACCAGAAAATGGTAGATCTCAGATGAAAAACAACTACTTTCCTGGCAAATACCACGCAGAACATTGAATGATATCCACCTGAAAATCCATGCATACTTCCATATAATATCAATGGACATTGAATGCAAATGTTTCTTTCTGATAAGCTCGATTATGTTTAATTTATGTCGTGTTCACCTAACAATCCGCATACCGGTTTCAGGCTTCTTGGCCCTCATCAGTACGGAGTAGTCAACCAGCCAAAGGTCCAAAGAACTCTGGCTGAAGTGAGACACAACGTAAACAAACCATCATCGAGCTTGTAACACCTATAGGTACGCCGAAAAATATAAACTTTAACTGGCGGTACCTAGTGACAGAAAGAAACACTCCGAAAATCTCCCACCTCGATAGGTTTCTAAATAAAAGATTCCTTCTCAGTAGGAGTGGCAAGCCCGTCTAGCATATAGTGAAAGATAAGTGCCATGTGAAGTGGAATGAATAGAAAAATCGAATTAAACGGTTTTCTTCACATAAAGGATTCAATATAAAATTGAACCAGAAAATGGCAGATCTCAGGTGAAAAACAACTACTTTCCTGGCAAATACCACGCAGAACATTGAATGATATTCACCTGAAAATCCATGCATACTTCCATATAATATCAATGGACATTATGTGAAGAAAACCGTTTAATTCGATTTTTCTATTCATACCACTTCACATGGCACTTATCTTTCACTATATGCTAGAAGGGCTTGCCACTCCTACTGAGAAGGAATCTTTTATTTAGAAACCTATCGAGGTGGGAGATTTTCGGAGTGTTTCTTTCTGTCACTAGGTACCGCCAGTTAAAGTTTATCTTTTCCGGCGTACCTATAGGTGTTACAAGCTCGATGATGGTTTTACTATGTTATGGAAGTACGCATTTGGTTCTACTCCTACTGATGAGGGCCAAGAAGCCTGAAACCGGTATGCGGATTGTTAGGTGAACACGACATAAATTAAACATAATCGAGCTTATCAGAAAGAAACATTTGCATTCAATGTCCATTGATATTATATGGAAGTACGCATGGATTTTCAGGTGAATATCATTCAACGTTCTGCGTGGTATTTGCCAGGAAAGTAGTTGTTTTTCACCTGAGATCTACCATTTTCTGGTTCAATTCTATATTGAATCCTTTATGTGAAGAAAACCGTTTAATTCGATTTTTCTATTCATTCCACTTCACATGGCACTTATCTTTCGGGAATTGTATTGTTTCATTTCTTGAGGGATCAAACTATATAATTTCGGTCCCAACTAAGCATAACTTCTTTGTTGAGTGTTTTTTTCGGGCCCTGGTATAACAGAGGAATTGTTTTTGTGACGTGTGTTGTAGTTATGATTTATATTATAGCTATCAATGTATTTCTGTGAGCATGCTGCCTCATTACAGGAAATATAATTCAAATAATTTCGTTTCCCGATATAATTCGTTAGTGGTTTCTTGTATATTATCTTGATGATCCACTTTTGTATTTTCCAGATTTTTCCTATAATTCTTTGTTCCCGCTCCTCAGGCTAAAATTCGATAATATATATATATATATATATATATATATATATACATACATACATATCTTAAATGATGTCATCGATTCGAGGTGGTGATTCCTTGTTCTTACGAAAGAAAAGTTCATATTAACGTATGTCCTAACAGGGTGTCAAAGGTATAATAAAAATTAGTTTTTTCATGAATTACTCAAGTCTTTCCACCGATTTTGATGAAACTTGGTGTGTTTGTTAGAAGTAACAAGGGGCTTTTCTTCATGAAATTATATTTTGAATTTCAATACCAGTGGCGTCGCAGAGGGTTACCTGTTTGATATTTATGATAAAAATCATTGTACGCCACTGTTTTATGCTAATTTTGATATTATTTGAAATAACTGGCGGTTACGCATCATTAAAGTTCAAAAATGTATGTGGATTTTTTTTCCAGATATTCGTCGCCAGATTACATGCTAGACTATGCGAAACTAGATCTTTAACTGAATAGACTGAGCGTCCTGGTAGACCGATGACAATAATGACACTACGGTTAGAGGATGCAATTCCTCAAGAAGTAGACGGCTATTCTCCAACAAGTAACCGAAAATTAGCTACACAATTCAATATCAGTCATCGAAGTGTTTGGAAGGTTTTGCATACAAATTTATTATATCCATACCACAAGCAACGGGTGCAGGCACTGTTACCAAAAAATTGTTAACAATCCCAATTTCACGTCTGAAGTTTTATTCACAGATGAGGCAAGTTTTTCACGGGATGTCATGATGAACTTTCATAACAATTATTTTTGGGACTACGAGAATCCCCAGCAAGAGTTTTCGGTGAACGTCTGGGCGGGAATTGTTGGTGATCATTTCATAGTGCCGCATTTTCTTCCTCCTCAACTCAATGGATTATGTCTTTTGGAGATATTTTAAATCTCTTGTTTATGCGACACCAGTTGTCGATGTAAATGACTTGAGGAATATAATTAAGAATAATTCTAATGTCATGAGGAGAAGACTGATTTCATTAATACCTATGCTGTTCTCCGAATAAAAAAATCAACTAGCAGTTCGAATAGTCCTATATAATAGCCAAACAGATTTACATTTCGAAGTTTGTTCAAATGGCGACGAATATCTGGAGAAAAAAAATCACCTAGATTTTTTAATTTTACTGATGTGCAATTTGGAGTGACAAATCAGCCATCCGAGGCTGCATACGTGACTGGGTCAAACGAAAATAAAGAGAGCGCTGGAAGGAAGCCCCTCTCATGCACCACGGAGAACAGAAGACCTACTCAAGATGGGAAGTAACAAAGTTAGAACAATAACGGGCCTTCTCACTGGTCACAGTCCAATGGGAGGACCCCTGCACAAAATGGGGCTTTACAACGGAGAACTTTTTTACAGACAATGTGACTGAAACTAGACCGCAAAAGACAAGCAATATCCGGCTAACCCCCGAAGAATACAGTAGCCAACCGGTGAAGAACCTGTACAGACTGGTACAGGGGACTAGGGTTACGGAGTGGGTGCTGTGAAGCAAAACCGGAAGGCATAAAAGAGGCTGAGGTGCAGCTGGCGACAAGGCGGCATCCGAGAAAAAAAAAGGCATTTCTTGATTTTCATTGAATAACTCAATAAAGGTTGCAGTTCGGTATAGGGAATGCCCAAGTAACTCGGCCTATAATTCAATTTCCTTTCGAATGGTGTCAAGAAATTCGTGTTGAATCTTACAACTATTTTCATAGCTATTAAAAATTCCCAATATGAATCCGTATGGGGCTAGGAGACATTATTCCATACTTTTTGGTCAGTGTCATAAGCGTGGAATATTAAAAAAAATATTATGTGATTTCATCTCCTATCTCTCAATACACCTAAATACGAAATGGAGGATATATATATATATATATATAAGAGAGAGAGAGATTTATTAACTAAGTCCATATATATAAATACATTTGTAGCAGGTCCTCGAGAAAAAACAAAATTAAAGTTAAAAGTTACAAGTTGAAACAGTAAGACTAAATTTCCTACGGTTATACATCACATTACAACACAGGAATAAAATAAGGTTAACTCAGAACTCAGTCATTGTAAACAATACAGAAAGGGGTATAACAGTTGAATTGACAAACACATTAAAAGCCTAGATCATCCACGTTAAAATTATAGTTCAAAAAGTCCTTTGCGGAGTAAAACAGTTCATCAGTAGACAAGATTTCACTGATCTCTTAAAATTATAAAAGTTCATATTTCTTATTTCCAAAGGTAATTTATCATATAGGTTTATATTCAATGAATTTTTCTGTGATACAGAGAGTCTATATCTTGGTGTTCTCAAGAGGTTTCCTGACCTTGTTTGGTGCTGATGCGTGTCAGCTGAAAGAGTAAAATCTGATCTTTTTTATGTATTTCAAGCAGAGTGGATTATATGAAAGCGGTAGGAAGAGGCATGATCTGGTGATGAATAAATAGACCATGACTTATTTCTTGAAAATTACAAAATTCCCCTCAAGTCCCAGGACTGTTTCGTGCGCATTGTCACTCCAATTCAGCTCTAAGGTAGTTATAATAATACTCCAAGCTCCAAAGTTCATTACTTTGAACAGAGAAAAATGCAATGTTTATCCACCTCATCTCTCCAAAGTCAACACATCCTGAACCAGATATAAATCTCTCAGTCGTTCCACTCGTTTTCGAGCAGTCGTTTTTTCCCTCGAATATAATTTCGACGATTTTTATTTAGATCAGTAAATCCGGATATGAAAAGTGAGGTTGTGGCTGCGATCCCATTTTTAAATAGCCCGAACGTCAACAGATTCACTCTCTGTTGCCCTGCCTCGCCGGCCGCTCTTGAAATAAGTCATACCGAAACGTCATATTACGACGATTTCGAGAACCACTTAACCAGAGTTTATTTTACTGACAGACGGTTATTTATTTTTATGTACGCGGATATTTGGTGGAAGGTACGAATTTCCACTTAGCTATCGATTCGAATATTACCAGATGTTTCGTCACTTCTAGTACGGTTCGTAACGGAAAACAGATCATTAGAACGGGTTTAACATTTTTATTAGCCTATAGTCTACTCGACAAGTTGAAAATGGTCTAAAATAGAGATACTGCTCTTAAAATTATGTGTGATAGCTCATTGGATCCAGAATAACGCCTAGAAAAATGTGCCAAAAGCGTGTATTAGCACATAAAAAATTGCAAAAGTTATAAACAATTGAAGATGAAAAAATGGCATTTCGTTTTTGCCAATATTTTATGAACTATTGATATTTAAGGAATTTCAAAAAAAGATTCTGAAAGAAGAGGAAATTTCCCAACTCCCCGAACTCTATCTCCATTATTTATAATTTTAATTTAACGCTGAAAATGGGTCTCCGAGCGACATTTTTAGGTTGCGCGCGTGGCGTCAAAAGCGAGTACGACATATTAATTAATTTATTTAAGGTATTAAATATGTTTTTTTAAATTTGAAAAAATCATGGTGTATTCGGAACACTATGAATAATTTAACGCTTCGACTTTTCTTATAATAATTATACTATTTTTTTTATATACATACTCAACAAGATCAGGCCATAAAAGTTGAAAAAATATTCATACTTTGTTTATAATAATTTTTGTACTTGAACAAAAACTAAAAAATTCAAGTAATGTTGTTGAAAAAATTTTTTTTTTCTCAATCATCATATTATCTTTTTTTTTAATACAAGATATGAATTGATTTGCAAAAAAAATTTTTACCGCTATTTGTTGATAAATTTTTTATAAACAAATTGATTATTTCGATATTTTTGAAAAATTTTTTTAATTTTTTTTAAATTTTTAAAAAAAATTTTTTTCTTAATAACAATAATTAATTGTTTATAATCTTTTTTTTTATATTTCTATTGTTTAAATAATTAGTTAGGATTTTTTTTTCTAAAAATCATAATTGACAGTCCTCTATGAAGTAACAAAAAAACAATTTTTTTATCAACAATTCCATTGTTTATTAACTTACCAATTTGTTATAAATTAATTTTTAACCTCTTAGATTTTTTTTTAAATTCCAAAATTTAAAAAAAAAAAAAAAAAAACCAATTTTTTATTGTACTTTGGGAATTGGAATTGGGAATTTTTTTTTTCATACTTTGTTGTATATGGTTGTTTTTGTAAATCCTAGAAGTTTCAGAAAAAAAATTAAAAAAAATTAATAAAAATTGTTAAGAAAAAATTTTTAAAAAAATTTGTTCCAAAATTTTTTTTAAAAAAAAATTAAATTATTATAAACAATTAAAAATTGTTATTAAGAGATTTTTTTTTCAAAGATCATAATATTTGTAATATAATGAGGTTGTGGAAAAAAAAAACCAAAAATATTGAAATAATCAATTTGTTTATAAAAAATTGATCAACAAATAGCAGGAAATTTTTTTTGCAAATCCATTTATATCTCGTATCGATAAAAAAAAATATTAAAAAAATTTTTTTTTAAAAGTATGAATATTTGTTTTAACTTTTATGGCGTGATCTCGTTGAGTATGTATATAAGAAAGGCTTTACCAAGCGAAACATTTTTACGACAATTATTCAAACATTTTTTTTCATTTACAATTAAGACAGAAGTTTGAGAAAATTTTGTTAGTTAACAATCGTTTAACTTGTTGAAAAACAAACTTTTAGTAAAATTTCCAACGGGAATAAATTATTTATAGTGTTCCGAATACACTATAATTTTTTCAAATAAAAAAAAAAATTTAATACCTTAAATAAATTAATTAATGTGTCGTACTCGCTTTTGACGCCGCGCGCGCAACCTAAAAATGTCGCTCGGAGACCCATTTTCAGCGTTAAATTAAAATTATAAATAATGGAGATAGAGTTCCGGAGCTGGGAGTTTTTATTGTAAATTTCCTCTCTTTGAAATTTTCAAATATTAACAGTTTATGAAATATTGGCAAAAAACGAAATGCCATTTTTTTTTATCTTCAATTGTTTATAATTTTTGCAATTTTTTATGTGCTAATACACGCTTTCGGCACATTTTTCCAGTCGTTATTCCGGATCCAATGAGCTATCACACATAATTTTAAGAACAGTATCTCTATTTTAGACCATTTTCAACTTGTCGAGTAGACTACTATACTAAAGCCCATGTCTCACGGTCAAACAATTTGATCAAACTATAGATCTGTGATGTCGTCAATGACGTCACGTCAAATAGCATCTGAAATAGGAACTTGTTCTAAATATTTGATGAACAAATTAGGTTATGTTTACAAAACTATCATTATTCTTTGAGGCAGTACTTATTATTGAAGAAATTAAAGTTAAAAAATGTCTGCTGGAGATCGCACCGAGGAACAAGTCGAATAATAATTGGAAAGTTGGTTGCACAATGTTATCCACACTTCACTGATGATATTGCTTAATGTATTGTGTGCTATTCTTGTTGAATAAGATGAATCTTTCAAAGTGTTTCCTTTAGCCAGATATCTAGATATCTCAAACAAACTGTCAATCTGAAATTAAAAATATATACATAGGACCATTTGGGATAACTAGGATTTTTTTGTCTAGCTCCAACTTTGATGCTAGGCTAGGTATATGGAAAACAACGATCTCACCTAATTTCTGTAGGTATACACTCACGCATATTTGTATTTGTTTTTTCAATAGATGGCTTGATTTTATTTAATATAAAAACTTTTTAACAAAAAATTAAACCGACGAAATACGGAACTGAAAAGTAAAAAATAAAATAAACCTTCTTAGTCTCAGTAACTAAGCTCCTGAACTAATGTAAGTAACTAATTTTGAGTCGGCGCCAAACAAACAAGCAAATGAATTAGGTAATGCGTAAAATGATTACTTGGATTTTTTAGTTTTTGTTCAAGTACAAAAATTATTATAAACAAAGTATGAATATTTGTTTTAACTTTTATGGCGTGATCTCGTTGAGTATGTATATAAGAAAGGCTTTACCAAGCGAAACATTTTTACGACAATTATTCAAACATTTTTTTTCATTTACAATTAAGACAGAAGTTTGAGAAAATTTTGTTAGTTAACAATCGTTTAACTTGTTGAAAAACAAACTTTTAGTAAAATTTCCAACGGGAATAAATTATTTATAGTGTTCCGAATACACTATAATTTTTTCAAATAAAAAAAAAAATTTAATACCTTAAATAAATTAATTAATGTGTCGTACTCGCTTTTGACGCCGCGCGCGCAACCTAAAAATGTCGCTCGGAGACCCATTTTCAGCGTTAAATTAAAATTATAAATAATGGAGATAGAGTTCCGGGAGCTGGGAGTTTTTTATTGTAAATTTCCTCCTCTTTGAAATTTTTCAAATATTAACAGTTTATGAAATATTGGCAAAAAACGAAATGCCATTTTTTTTTATCTTCAATTGTTTATAATTTTTGCAATTTTTTATGTGCTAATACACGCTTTCGGCACATTTTTCCAGTCGTTATTCCGGATCCAATGAGCTATCACACATAATTTTAAGAACAGTATCTCTATTTTAGACCATTTTCAACTTGTCGAGTAGACTACTATACTAAAGCCCATGTCTCACGGTCAAACAATTTGATCAAACTATAGATCTGGATGTCGTCAATGACGTACGTCAAATAGCATCTGAAATAGGAACTTGTTCTAAATATTTGATGAACAAATTAGGTTATGTTTACAAAACTATCATTATTCTTTGAGGCAGTACTTATTATTGAAGAAATTAAAGTTAAAAAATGTCTGCTGGAGATCGCACCGAGGAACAAGTCGAATAATAATTGGAAAGTTGGTTGCACAATGTTATCCACACTTCACTGATGATATTGCTTAATGTATTGTGTGCTATTCTTGTTGAATAAGATGAATCTTTCAAAGTGTTTCCTTTAGCCAGATATCTAGATATCTCAAACAAACTGTCAATCTGAAATTAAAAATATATACATAGGACCATTTGGGATAACTAGGATTTTTTTGTCTAGCTCCAACTTTGATGCTAGGCTAGGTATATGGAAAACAACGATCTCACCTAATTTCTGTAGGTATACACTCACGCATATTTGTATTTGTTTTTTCAATAGATGGCTTGATTTTATTTAATATAAAAACTTTTTAACAAAAAATTAAACCGACGAAATACGGAACTGAAAAGTAAAAAATAAAATAAACCTTCTTAGTCTCAGTAACTAAGCTCCTGAACTAATGTAAGTAACTAATTTTGAGTCGGCGCCAAACAAACAAGCAAATGAATTAGGTAATGCGTAAAATGATTACTTGGATTTTTTAGTTTTTGTTCAAGTACAAAAATTATTATAAACAAAGTATGAATATTTGTTTTAACTTTTATGGCGTGATCTCGTTGAGTATGTATATAAGAAAGGCTTTTACCAAGCGAAACATTTTACGACAATTATTCAAACATTTTTTCATTTACAATTAAGACAGAAATTTGAAAAAAATTTTGTTAATTAAAAATCGTTTAAATTGTTGAAAAACAAAATTTTAGTAAAATTTCCAACGGGAAAAAATTATTTAATAGTGTTCCGAATAAACTAAAATTTTTTCAAAAAAAAAAAAAAATTTAATACCTTAAATAAATTAATTAATGTGTCGTATCGCTTTGACGCCTGCGCGCAACCTAAAATGTCGCTCGAGACCCATTTTCAGCGTTAAATTAAAATTATAAATAATGAGATAGAGTTCCGGAGCTGGAGTTTTATTGTTTTTCAAATATTAACAGTTTATGAAATATTGGCAAAAAACGAAATGCCATTTTTTTTTATCTTCAATTGTTTATAATTTTTGCAATTTTTTATGTGCTAATACACGCTTTCGGCACATTTTTCCAGTCGTTATTCCGGATCCAATGAGCTATCACACATAATTTTAAGAACAGTATCTCTATTTTAGACCATTTTCAACTTGTCGAGTAGACTACTATACTAAAGCCCATGTCTCACGGTCAAACAATTTGATCAAACTATAGATCTGTGATGTCGTCAATGACGTCACGTCAAATAGCATCTGAAATAGGAACTTGTTCTAAATATTTGATGAACAAATTAGGTTATGTTTACAAAACTATCATTATTCTTTGAGGCAGTACTTATTATTGAAGAAATTAAAGTTAAAAAATGTCTGCTGGAGATCGCACCGAGGAACAAGTCGAATAATAATTGGAAAGTTGGTTGCACAATGTTATCCACACTTCACTGATGATATTGCTTAATGTATTGTGTGCTATTCTTGTTGAATAAGATGAATCTTTCAAAGTGTTTCCTTTAGCCAGATATCTAGATATCTCAAACAAACTGTCAATCTGAAATTAAAAATATATACATAGGACCATTTGGGATAACTAGGATTTTTTTGTCTAGCTCCAACTTTGATGCTAGGCTAGGTATATGGAAAACAACGATCTCACCTAATTTCTGTAGGTATACACTCACGCATATTTGTATTTGTTTTTTCAATAGATGGCTTGATTTTATTTAATATAAAAACTTTTTAACAAAATTAACCGACGAAATACGGAACTGAAAAGTAAAAAATAAAATAAACCTTCTTAGTCTCAGTAACTAAGCTCCTGAACTAATTTTGAGTCGGCGCCAAACAAACAAGCAAATGAATTAGGTAATGCGTAAAATGATGGCATCGAGTTGCGCGGTGACATTCTGATAATTTTTTTGAAGTAATTTAATGATCTTCGTTGATTGTTCGTTTGGCGCCGACTCTAAATTAGGTACTTACATTAGTTTAGGAGCGTAGTTACTGAGACTAAGAAGGTTTATTTTATTTTTTACTTTTCAGTTCCGTATTTCGTCGGTGTAATATTTTGTTAAAAAGTTTTTATTTTTCAATTTTTTGTGGCTGCAATCTACCAATTACTACCTACTTGTTTTTTGATTACTTCCAAAATACTTACTTACCCACCTTACTTCAACTATTACCAGTTAAATAATATGATTATCTACTTTTACTATTTGTTGTAATATAAACTATTTTCGTTGTTCTGGTTAGTTTATTTCATTACGTTGTATATCATTCCATCCTCTCATAGAATATACTGATTTTGACGGATGTGGAACAAGAATAATGTCAGTAGCGATCTGTCATTGTCAACTACGTATGTGTGTGCCAATGTTCACTAGTGAAAACTCAATTAACCCCTGTTTTTCCACCCGTAAGGGTGGCTAATTCCTTTCGAAATCCAAATATAAGGTATACCCTATCTATTGAAAAAAGAATCATCCTAATCGAAGAACCCAGTACAAAGTTATGCCTGATAGAATCGGTTAACGGACCAGAATTCAGAGGGTGAGTGATCAATATCCTTCATTTTGCTACCCTTAGGGGTAGATTTCATCTTTTAAATTCAAATGGGACCAAATTCGTAGTACACCCTATCCACTGAAAAAAAAATTATCGGAATCGGACGTATCAGTAAAAAATTATGCGTGATCATACATAAAAAAAATGATGAAAAAAAAAAATACGGGTCGACTAGAGAACCTCCTCCTTTTTGGTTTCGTCGGTTAAAAAAGCAGAAACATCTAAAATAATTTCGGTAACTATTGGGATCTTCCATCCAATCTGATTTCGTTAAAAATCATAGGTAGGACTCCTCTACCTACATTTCTTCTTTGAAGTCATTACCTTGTCCATATCTCTCTCTTTTTCAAAATTAATCTCCGTATTACTGATACAGCACAAAATACTGTATGATAAATTTTGATTTTATTTTTCCTTGTGATTTTTTCTATCTTAAATTCGTAATGAAACATTTCAAACATCAAACGTGTTCAAATCATGTGACCAGAATTTCTGACGTTTCAAATCATTTGAATCAAACAGGCAATAATGACGTCACATAAAACAAATTTGATCAAATTGTTTGACCGTCAGACATGGGCTCAAGATGTCTAAAAACCCTGGTGCTTGCAGTTACGCCTGTAAAAATTTGGGATCAATTTGATGACACTTGGCCTACTCGATATTATAGTGTCACGTGTGCCCTAAGTTTTGTGGCGGGGCTTTGTTGAACACCTATGGGAGTATAAAAATTAAATTCAATAAGAAACCTTTTTGAAGACAAGCAATTATTTTTTACATTTTAGCGCATTTGATTAAAAGCTTGTCTTCAAAAAAGTTTTTTATTAATGATTTTGTTTTGCGCTTTTTAGTAAGTACGCCTTAATCTATGCATTTTTGATGAGGCCTTTTTTTCTGTAAGTTCTGAGCTATCTAGTTCTTCAACGGGGAGACCATCTGAAGATTAACTCGTCCACCTTATGAATTTTGACAAAAAGTCAATAATTTTCGACTAAATTCATAATTTCCCACAGCAAAAATTTCGACATACCAATTTTGAATAGAAACGGTCCATAATCATAAAACTCGTCCACGATCTTAGGGTCGCCATCTTGAATTTATGAATTTTAACAAACATTTCATATACTTCGACCTCGAAAACCCCCACATATCGATTTTGAATAGAATCGGACCATAATCACAGAGATCGTCGGCCATCTAGGCGCCGCCATTTTGATTTTATGAATTTTGAAAAGAAAATCACAATCTTCGACCCCGAAAACCCCCACATACCAATTTTAAATCGAATCGGACCATACATACAAATCTCGTCCGCCATCTTAGAGCCGCCATTTTTCTCTACCAAAATTTCCATAATGCATTGCCACGGGAACTATGAACACCTGCCAAATTTCCTTACTCAGTGGTCCGATTTTAATTTTGTAAAGCTAATTTTGCTCCTTTTTTTTGGTGTTATTGATTTTTAGTTTGGTATCATGGTGAGCTGTTTTTTTTGTGGTTTAGTAATTGAAATTTAATTATGAGTACGAAATTTATGAAAGAGTCATATTAATTTCAGCATTAAGAAAACTTTGGTAGCTTGTCAGGAAAGCGCATATATTTTTAGATAATAGTCCAGTCGGAGGGCTTTTTTTTCTGCATAATTTTACAGTAGCGATTTTTTTTCCACATGATAGGGGGGGTCGGTCCTGAGTATAACTCTGAGTTGTCGCAGCACGGAGGGGTGTGCGTTAGTGGCCATCTTGGAAAACGCGTTTTATCATATATCTCCTAAACGGTTTGTCGGGCACGAAAAATACAGGAGATATTTTTTTGTTCTTTCATTATGTTTTGATAAGTTTTTCTGTAATAGTAATTTACGTAACAAGTCCGGAAAATAGGTTTTTTTTGGACGAATAGACAAAATTCTAGGACGAGCCGTAGGCGAGTCCTGGAAGTCTGTGAGTCCAAAAAAACTATTTTCGGGCGTGTTGCGTACAATATTTTAGAATAACAAATCAATGAGACGACATATTTCTTTATTATACATTTTAATTCTTATTTGAATTAAACAGAACAGAACAGAAAATACTACATATTAACAGAAACATTCTAATTCTTATTTATATTAATATTTATATTAAAATTCGAGCAATTGCTAATATTGAAGGGATTCAATTTGTTTGAGATGCTTGGTATATTTAAATTCCTTTTGTTGAAGCCAGAACAAGAAGGCAAAGTTTCCGTTTCACATTGATTGTTTTCATCTGATGATTTTTGAATGGTCTTGGCAATTTTAATTTTGTTTGTGAGTGAATTATCTATATATCCTTCAGCCACATTGGTAGACTTCCAGCCACCGTGTCTCTTCAAATTTGTGATGTTTCCACCATTATCAGCAAATAACGTCGCCGAAGTTCGACGAATGCTATGGCCTGTGTAATTTTTAGGATTCGGTAAATGTAAAAATTCTGCGATTTTTCTTCCGAGACTTCCAAAACTGTGGATACCAACAGGCTGAATCGAACATTTTCCTTTTTTGTAATTCACGAATAATCTGTTATGTGGAGTATGGGATGGCCGTAAAGATAAATATTGCCTATACAACAGCAGGTTTTCTCGCCCAATTACAACAAAAGTTCTCTCAATATGTGTTTTGGAATTCGGTATTTTCACAAGCAACATGTCTTCCTTGTCGCTTATTAGATCAATTGACATTTCTGTTAGTTCTTCTCGTCTTCACGCACCGGCTAACCCAATAATTGTTGCTACCTGAAAATTAAGTTGATACTTTTATATCCTACAATCGTAACATTTTGTTAAAATTACCTTCAGCATTAGATATGTTTCATTATCCGCTTCCCTAATGAATTTGTTGATCTGCTCACTGCTGATTTCTTGGCTTTGTAACCAATATTCTTCCTTTTAAGAAATGCGATAATCTTTGGGAAAGTGGTTATGTTTACATTTTTCTTCACTAAAATGGTACTTTCCAACATATAGTACATGCTCCACAGAGTAGAGGATTTGACAGTTTCAGATTTTTGCGCCAAATAAGCCAAAATAACATCCTCTGTAATAGTTTTGCATTGCTTCATATCCATTCATTTCGTGAACAAATCATAAACGTTTTCGTACCTGGATTTTTATTTTTCAGGCAATAATTGTGCTGTAGCAGCAGCTGCTATATTGGAAATTTCCCCAGGCACATTTTCAAAGTCACTATCGCTGCTGCTTTCCATTTTTTTTTTATTAGTGCCCCTTTTTACCCATTTAAAGCACGCCCCAGCGTGTTTAAATCGAACTTTAAAAAAACGCGCGTTTTTTTAAAGGTAACCATGACAACATCAACAAATCGAGAAACGTGAAGTCTAAATGACAAATTTTTTATTATTGATCTGACAGGAGTACCTTGTAACGTCAAATAAAATATTACTAACAATTCGTTCATTTATATGTGCTCCTCCATCCATTTGATGAACTTTTCATATTCTTTTTTATATATATCACTGGATTTTTGCGGTATTAACCGCGATTCTGCCTCACTATTCAAAAAATCGATATTAGAATAATTCATTTTTGAGCTCTGGTGACAACAAATATTGATCTTTGGTAACAAATTGCAAATGAATGTTTTTCTCATTTCCATGACAACGAAAGGTATACTAATGTCACATCACGAATTCAACCTTCTTGCATTATTAGTTCTTATATCTATTTTTTGTAGTAATAATACCAGTATATATGATTTCAAAGTGCACCAATAAAAAAAAATAACGTAAAGTATTCGTGGATAACTGGTCTTAAAAACACTTGCTCTATTTCGAGCACTCCGGCTGCGCCGTCGTGCTCGAAAAATCGCGCGTGTTTTAAAGCCCTTTTTATCCACTTATACTTTAATATACTATTATTGCGAATTGCGATCAAAAAACCTGCAAACTTTTGACAACTAATTTTATATGAACTGTCAGCCGTTATTTCGTTGCTATGGTAATGATTAACTGCATTTATCAAAACCATACCTACCAAGATTTTCATATTTACAATGACAACAACGACGTGATTCTTCCCGGCCTAGTCCGGGAAGTACGTACTTCCCGGACTAGGCCGGAAAATGCTACTTTCTCAAAGAAAAGGCGTCCGGGAAGTGGGTACATCCCGGACGGTTGCCGAAAAAAATCAATTTTCATGTGAGTTTTTACTCATTGCATGCTTTCTCTACGAATAACTCGAAAACAATTGATCCTACGTGAAACATAGATAGAGCGGAAAATTGTCTACAAATTTTGTTCCTAACTTTTTTCCCATCTACAATAGTTTTCGCACAGTAGATAGCTAAACGATTTTTTTTCACATACAATGAGACTGAGGTAAGGAACTAGAACAGTGGCAAGGTAAACGACGAGCAGAGAAACGATTTTCAAAGGGATTTGTGTTAAATGAAAGGTCATTGGCAGGGATGAAAAATTGAGGCAACATGAACGGATGGCAGGAGAGGGTTGAAGATAGGCAAAGATAATAAAGGGATGAATAATAATTGTCAGGTGAATTCGGGAGAACTGTGGAGTGATTTAGAGAGGGAAATATTTCTTTACATAATCGAAAATATTTATTTTAATTCCTTTATATAATATACATTGGAAAAAAATTGAAACGAAATTTGTAGATAATTTTCTGCTCTACAACCTTCAATATAACTATTTTTCACGTGGGATCAATTGTTTTTGAGTTCTTCGCAGAAAAAGCATGCGTTTCAATTTTCATTTTCAGTCAAATTTAGGGGACCCCTTAAGCGATTTTTTCAAGAATAAAAAATTGCCAAGTTTTCTTCTCGAAAATGTGAACATACTTAAACTAAATCGGCCGTCCTGAATCGATTGGCATTAACATAATTGCTCTATCTCGTTTAGTTCTCATATATATATATATATATATATATATATATATATATATATATATATATATATGGCCTATCTTTAACTTTCACACTGAAAACCTGAACAAATTATAGTACTACACCAAAATCTTGTTTTTTATATATTCATCGTGAAAAGTTCCCTAGAGAAATCGTCGATGAGTTTGCAATGGGAGTTTTCCCGTATCTGTGCAAGAGTTAATCCCATTCTTTGTCCTGTCGTAGGCACAGACCACTCAGGCTAATTATGGTAAATGATATATTTTTGAAATCGGAATATGATTTCCTACAATTTGGTACTGAGAACCAGTCGATCGGATTACTTTCATTTTCAGTCAAATTTAGGGGTATACTACCCCTTAGGCGATTTTTTCAAAATAAAAAATTGACCATTTTTCTTCTCGAAAATGTGAACATATACTAAATCGACCGTCCTGAATCGATTGGCGTTAGCAGAATTGCTCTATCTCGTTTACTTCTCAAGATAGTATAGTATATTCAGTGAGTATCTGGGGTAATTACGTGAAATAAGCTACCTTGAGAAAATTGTTTAAGCAAAACATTTTTTAATGAAAGAAAAAGCCATATGAAGGGAGAGAAAATAAGAAATGAAATGCATAAAGCACACAAAGTCGTCTTCACAAAAGGTTCAATATAAATTGAAACACAATTTTTTTGTTCGACGATTGTTAGTAAATTTCAGAACAAAATTGACGTATTGCTTCAGAAAATGAGCAGAAATGGGAACACGAAACAATGTATGTAAAATATTCTTCTGTACACCAAGCACAATCTGTTTTTTTCCTCATTTTTTCATTCGATTAACCTTCACTTTCTGGGTATTCTTGGTGTGACTGATACTATTACATTGATGATGATTCACCTTCTCTACCTAAGTTAAGAAACGTTGGATCGATGCCAACATCTTTTTAGAATCGGTTGACAGTTTTATATTGAATTTGTAGTATTGCACTTCGGTGCGACTACATTATAGAGTGGACGACAAGAAAGCTACAGTATGGATCTTTTTTTTTCGGAATCAATTTGTTCAGCTCTTGCATTCATAAAAACCATAAATATGAAACAACTCCGAAATTATCAGTGATAAAAAATTCCATTGCACCAAAATTTTATACTCTTTTAAAAATTAGAATATAACACCGTAATCCTCACCATGTCATTCGAATTCAGTGAATAAATTAGACCTTACCAGAAGGTTTTGTTATCGTAATTTCAATTCTACTAACAGATTTAATTTAGATTACTATTTAAAACGAATGGAATGATATTTACAACCACTGCCTTTCTGATGAAAGAACCTTCATCGACTTCTTTTTCAAATCATCCTACATGGTATTCGATGTAAATGCTACCAACAAATTTTTGACATACCTATGTATATCTCCAATTTACTCTATCACTGCTAGGCCAACTAATAGAGAAAAAGTGGAGGCTATTTTCACACTTAAATAAAGACGACGCAAATAACCTGTACTACCTTTTGAAAGATAGTTCGTAGGTGAAAACCCCGGTGTCGGCACCTGCAAAATCGCTTTGTGCAATTTCAACAAAAATGACCACTTTTTTGTTTTTTTTTACAGATATCATAAAAAGTATTGGAGGAATCGTTTCACATTCAATGGAACTTTTGTAGTGAATTCAAAAACCTACAAAATGGTTTTTTGTGCGACCGGATCGGTGCACTTTCCACAGAGAAAATCCGGGAAAACCTCTAAAAAGAGACCATTTGTAAAAAAATCATAATTTTTATAAATTCAAAGCTGGACAAATTTTTTTGCAGGAAATGATAGATAATAACATGTAGTTCAACTGTACGCAAGATGGTTTCTGTCCGATCTGTATTTTTTGCACAATCGCGTTATAAACAATTTAACGGCTTAGCTTGCAAAATGCGCCGATTTTAGGCAAATCGTCGAATTCGAATTTTGTGAACGGCATCTGGAAGTAGAGATCAATATCTACAATTTTTATATTTTGGATTTTTACCTGAGAGGTGGAAAATATGTTGAAAATGTCACTGAAAGTTGCTCCAAACGCTTGAAAGTGCGCTAGATGCCGAGTCGAGTAGCGGAAGGGGAAGGGGGTACACGCTATTAACTTATATGCACTAATATAATATGCGCCAACGTAGATTGGTTGAAAAAAGATCCTTAAGGAGCAGCAAAACAAAAAAAAATTGTTAATTAGCAAGTGCGTTTTTTAGCAATAAAAAATGTATTTAAGAAATGATATTTTCTTTAAAATCATAATTTTGATCAATGACTAGATTCCCAAAAAAAAATTGTTCAAATTATTAATAAATTTTTGTATAAAATTATTTAAATTTTAAAAATTTTTTTTTTTTTTTAAAAAAAAAAAAATTAAAAAAAAAATTTCCTTTTTTTTTTTTTTTTTGTTGATAAAAAAGTAAAAAATCAAAATTTTTCGATTTTTCCAACAGGGATCTTTTTTAAAGCCTTTGAGAAACAGCTCCAAGGAGTAAAAAAAATTCTAGGTTTTTAGTTCAACAATTATCAGGGTTTTTATAATAACTTTCAACAAGTAAATTTTTTTAGTTAACAAAGGCATAATTAATTGAAAAATAGAGGTAAGCATTTTTTGCCGGCGCATTATTGTTTATTGATATGTCTAGATAGTACCTGGATTTGTTCATTCCTTAATATTAATATTTACTTGGTTAAGTCGTCCTGATACCTGTTTCAGACAGAGTTTGTACTTCGTCCCAAGTATTTCCAATAAATATAATTGCTGTGTCGTCAGCGAATGATGTTATTTTACCCTTAAAATCTGCAATATTAAAAATATCATTGATATACAACAAAAACAGTATTGGCCCCAATACCGTTCCCTGCGGCACACCCCTGGTTACTGGTAAGGGATCACTTACTGAGTCGTTGATTTTCACGACTTGCAATCTGTTACTTAAATATCTAATGCGATGCCTCTTATACCATTGTCAGACAGACGCTGGAGAAGAATGTCATGATCATGTGTGTGTGTGTATGTGTGTATATATAGGTGTACGTGTATATGTATGTGTATATGTACGTGTATATACATGTATATGTGTGTGCATATAAATCTGCTTTAAATCTATTATATGTCCCGTTTGTCTCAACATAAAACCCCACTGTTATCATATATTTACCCTACTAGTATATGAATGCGTTTACATATTGCATGTTTATGTGTATTTATATTATATTATTTATTTATTACGCTACATTACTTTTGTCTAATTACCTACTTTATTATTATTATCTTTGTCATCATTACATCATCTATTATATGTCCCGTTTGTCTTAACATAAAACCCCACTGTTAATTATATATTTACCCTACTAGTATATGAATGCGTTTACATATTGCATGTTTATGTGTATTTATATTATATTATTTATTTATTACGCTACATTACTTCTGTCATAACTTACACTACTTTATTATTATTATCATTGTCATCATTACATTATATTCTTACGAAACTACGTACAAGCGATAGTCCTTCGGAACTAAAGCTTCTGTGGTACCCCATGTTCATTTACTATAACCACCTTCATTATATAAACACTCTTGTTTCTTAGTGAATAAACTTATATTATTATTATTATCTACCGTATCGAATGCTTTGGCCAAGTCCAAAAATACAGTAATGCACTTTTCTTGGTTTTGGAAGCAATTGTCAATTTGGTTGATTATCTGATATACCGCTTTCAGTTGATTTGTTTTCTCTAAAACCAAACTGGGATTCAGAAAGAATATTATTTTCATTGCAGAAGTGTACTACCCTATTTTTAATGCATTTTTCAAAGATTTTTGTGAAGTTGTTAATAAGTGTTATTGGTCTGTAATTTGTTACATTCTTTTTATCGCCCGTTTTGAAAATGGGTATCGTGATGGAATCCTTGAATGAAGTGGGAATTTTACCAGTGGAAAATATCAGATTTAAGATGTGGCAGAGCGGTTTTACCAAGAAAGAGTGATACTTTTTGATTAAAAAAACTAAAATTCCATCCGGACCGGAAGAAGTGTTATTTTTTAGATTTGATATGATATTGCTTATTTCATTATTCGTGACTGGGTGAAGAAATAGCGAGTTTTTGATATTTCTGCGATTTTCTGTAACAGGAGTTGTTGGTTTTTCTATCTATGTGATGGAACTGTTTGTTGATTTCTCACGTGCCTTTGATTGTGCAGATCATGAGCTCTTGATTTACAAATTGTCGCGATATGGAATAAGAGGCACTTGTCTGGATTTGCTGAAATCATATACTGAAAAAGGTATTGATGGGGGTGTTCCTCAGGGCTCAGTCTTGGGCCCACATCTCTTTATAATCTATTCAAATCTAATTATTTCTCTGAATAAAATGTCCCCAAATGCCAAAATAGTGTGCAATGCGGATGATACAAATATTCTTGTTGCCAACACAACTCCAGAACAAGCTAGGACCAATATGTGTAATCTCTATCATCATATTGCGGAATGGTCTAGGAAAAAACAGTTTGATCCCAATTGAAACAAAAACACAAGCAATGTATTTCTCTATGCGAGCGCCACAACAGACTTCTGAGCCTCTTGTAACTGATGAGTGTGAAATCTCATTTGTTGAAAATACTAAATTGTTAGGTATTGTAATCGATTCTAGGAGCCAATGGACACAACACATAGAAACTTTATGTAGAAAGCTTCGTAGTAGTTAGTTATTCACTTAATTTTATGGCAAAACAATGCAGTTTTCGTTGCCAACTGCGCTATGGTATACTCAACTGGGAATGTTCAACCAACACAGAAAGAGTATTTCTACTACAAAAATATGCAGTTAGTATTATAGGCAAACTTGCATGTCGAGATTCATGTAGACTAGGGTTCAAAAATTTTAAAATACTTACCTTAGCGGAAATATATATTTACGAAATATGTGTTTATGTGTACAAACATAGATCATTATTTGTTTCTAATCAAACCACTCATGAACACGAAACCAGAACCAAGCATCTATTGATACCAGATATAAACAGGTCTCCATTTTTAACCGACGAAACCAAAAAGAAGAGGTGCTATCACGCGTTATATATATATATATATATATATATATATATTATGTATGACCACGCATAACTTTTTATTGAGACGTCCGATTCCAATAATTTTTCAGTTGATAGGGTGTACTTCGAAGTTGGTCCCATTTGAATTTAAAAGATGAAATTCACCCCTAAGGGTAGCAAAATGAAGGATATTGATCACTCACCCTCTGAATTCTGGTCCGTTAACCGATTCTATCAGGCATAACTTTGTACTGGGTTCCTCGATTTGGATGATAATTTTTTTATTAGATAGGGTATACCTCATAGTTGATTATATTTGGATTTCGAATGGAATTATCCACCCTTACGGGTAGAAAAATAGGGGATAATTGATTTTTCACTTGTGAACATTGGCTCACATATGTAGTTGACAATGACAGATCGCTAGTGTCATTATTTTTGTTCTCCTATAGCCGTCACAATAATTATATTCTATGAGAGGATGAGTGATATACAAAGTAATGAAATAAACCAACCAGAACAACAAGAATAATTTATATTACAACAAATAATAAAAGTAGATAATCATATTATCTAACTGGTAATAGTTGAAGTAAGGTGGGTAAGTAAGTATTTTGGAAGTAATCAAAAAACAAGTGGGTAGTAATTAGTAGATTTCAGCCACAAAAAAAAATTAAACCGACGAAATACGGAACTGAAAGGTAAAAAATAAAATAAACCTTCTTAGTCTCAATAACTAAGCTCCTAAACTAATGTTAGTAACTAATTTTGAGTTGGCGCCAAACGAACAATAAAAAAATTATCACAATGTCACCGCGCAACTCGATGCGCCTTACCTAATTCATTTGCTCGTTTGTTTGGCGCCGACTCAAAATTAGTTACTAACATTAGTTTAGGAGCCTAGTTATTGAGATTAAGGAGGTTTATTTTATTTTTTACTTTTCAGTTCCGTATTTCGTTGGTTTAATTTTTTGTTAAAAAGTTTTATCAAAGAAATTTGCAATATATGAGATGTAAAGTCTTCAACTCACTGACTGAAGATATACAAACATCATCTAACCTGTTTATTTTTAAACAACGATTACTATCTACTATCGAGAAACTGTTATTCATTTGAGGAATATTCAAATAGTTCTGAATTGTAAGTGTCAATTTTAATAGTTCTGAATTGTAAGTGTCAATTATGAAATCGCTATGATCAATCTATGTTTTTTAATTTGCCACACTGAGTTTTGACTTTTTCTTTTATTATTGTGCTATGTATACTGTATTGTTTTAAATGTGTGCTTTTAAATTGAAGAAATAAACTATTATTATTATTATTGTGCAAAAACTACACAACGGACAGAGACCATCTTCCGCACAGTTGAACTACATGTTATCATTTCCCGCAAGATTGTGTGTCCAGCTTTGAATTTATAAAAATTATGAATTAAAAAAAAAAGTTCTCTTTTTAGAGTTTTCACGGATTTTCTCAGTGGAAAGTGCACCGATCCGGTTGCACAAGAAACTATTCCGTAGGATTTTTAATTCTCTACAAAAGTTCCATTGAGTGTCAAACGATTCTTCCAATACTTTTTAAGATATTTGTAAAAAACAAAAAAAAGTGGTCATTTTTGACAATATTTCTTGTTAAAAAAATTCCACAAAGCGATTTTAGCGAGAGCAGGGTTTTCATCTACGAACTATCTTTTAAAAGGTAGTATAGGCTATTTGCGTCTTTATATGAGCGAAAAAAGAAAACGCTATTGGTTGGCCTATGCATAAAAGGATTAATTTTGATATTCCCTTGTTATAACGGTATGTTGATGATTCAATACTTTCAATTCCTCGATTTATTCAATGAATATAACACACAATTCACAGTGGAAAAGGAAACTGATAACTCCGTTCCATTTCTAGATATTAACACTTATTAAAACAGAAAAAAAAGGGAAACATTCTCAATTGAATATTGATAGAAAGATTTTTCTGTGAATTGAAAAATCCACGATTAAAATGAAGTTATTTTTTGACGATGGAAGATAGTGACTAAAGTTTATCTTTCAGTCGCAGATGATTCCACATCTGATTTTATGAACATCCTGTTTATATTTTCAACAAATCAAGAAAAAAAAACTTTTTAACAAAAAATTAAACCGACGAAAAAGTGGAACTGAAAAGCGAAAAATAAAATAAACCTTCATAGTCTTAATGAATAAGCTCCTGAACTAATGTAAGTAACTAATTTTGAGTCGGCACCAAACAAACAAGCAAATGAATTAGTTAAAGCGAAAAATGATGGCATCGAGATGCGCGGTGACTTTTTGATACATTTTTTGAAGTAATTTAATGATCTTTGTTGATTGTTTGTTTGGCGACGACTTAAAATTAGTTACTTACATTAGTTCAGGAGCTTATTTATTAAGACTATGAAGGTTTATTTTATTTTTTGCTTTTCAGTTCCCCTTTTTCGTCGGTTTAATTTTTTGTTAAAAAGTTTTCATTTTTCAATTTTTTGTGACTGAAATATACTAATTACTACCTACTTAATTTTCAATTACTTCCAAAATACCTTCTCAGCTTACTTCAACTATTAACTATTAAATAATATGATTATCTACTTTTAACTATTTATTATTATATAATATAAATTATTTTTGATAGTTCTGGTTAGTTTATTCCATCACTTTGTATATAATTCCATCCTTTTAAAGAATGTAATTATTGTGACGGATGAGGGAGGATCTGTCGATGTCAACTTCATATGTGTGCCAATGTTCACAAGTGAAAAATCTATCATCCCCTATTTTTCTACCCATACGGGTGCATTATTATATTCCAATTTAGAATATTATCAACTATAAGGTATACCCTATCTAATAAAAAAAGAATCGTCCAAATCGGAAAACCCACTACAAAGTTATGCCTGATAGAATCGGTTAACGGACCAAAATTCAGAGGGTGAATGATCAATATCCCCCATTTTGCTACCCTTATGGTTGGATTTTTTTCTAATTCAAATGGACTTCTCTGTAGAAAGTTATGAGTGGTCATTAAAAAATAAAATATACACGTCGACTAGAGAAACTCCTCCTTTTTGATTTCGTCGATTAATAACGAAGTTATCACAACAGAACACCTACGAATAGTTACAAACTCATAAATTACTATTCATATCAAGCAACGTCAAATGTTGCGGACCATATGATCGAATTTGGTCACAAAATACATATTCATAATTTGAAAATGACCAAACCGGTCAACGATAGTAGAAAATAAGATTGCCTGGAGAGTGTAGAGTTATCCACAAAAATAATAAAGAAAATTCACTTAATGACATTAAATGGCCGATGTGTTCCACCTTGTTTACTTTTATCCTCATAGAACCATCAAGATCCCATTAGCGATTTGAGGACCAGTAATAACTATAAAATAACCCAATTAGCAACACCAGGTATATATTGGAATAACATGTAACAATTCATTTATTGTAGTTTACCTACTGATGATGATAACTTATAGTCTTATAGTCAAAAATTGACCCAAAAACTAATTTTATTCTAAAAAAATAAAAATTTTGAAACACCAAAAATAAAACTATTTCTAATCTTCATTAAACCGAATCGAATCAAATATTGTTTATGAAATTCCATCTTATTATTAAGAAAAGTTTATATTGGTCAAACTAAACAATTAATAAAAGTCAAACTAAACAATTAATAAAAGATGCAAAGGTGATTGAAGGAGAAATATAAGATCCTGTGTTCAGCAGGTCAAGAGTAATCTGAATTCCTCTTCACACGCGTTTTTGTATGCACTCTGTAGAATCCCCTTTTCATGAAGTCGATTAATAAGCAAGATTTCACTTCAGCTACATAAATCATCCCGAATTAACAACATGCTTTCTTACACTGTTTAAAAAAAGCTTTCCAAAAAATGATGAATGATACCAGAAGCACCTCTTTCCAGTCTAGTTCCAGCATTTTAAGGACTGTTTCCGCCGATAAAGTGAGAAACATAAACAAATCGAGAAAGCCGTAAAACATCCCCCACTTGAACATGCTAATCGCTTGACATATTACCACCCTAAACGGGATCTAAGTGGTGCTCGGCTGACGAAAGTGAGATCTTCCAGATGTGAGACAATTAGTGATTACGAGGGGAGTGGGATATGTCGCGTGAAGAGGACAATTGGTTTAAATACCTATTGAAACCTAGCTCTGTCCCAAATTATGGTATACGTTTCTTTAAAATCCTTTGATTATTGAAATTCAAGGAGTTAATGGGTTTCAAACATTTCACAAGGGTAGAAATAAAAATATATAAAAAAGGAAAACATTATTGATACAGTTTGAACTTATTTAAATTTCTGCTATTATCAGGAAGGTGGAAACATTTCGCACCTACGTAAGAGGGACAATTTTCATACAAGCAAGTTGAATGTTTCTGGAGCCTTATGAATTCTCCATGTCTGGTAGGATGCGTATGAATATCACAGTTTCGAACATAATTGTGTTTGTGTTTTTTAAATAATAGGTACAATGCATTTGTAAATATAAATGCACGATACGCACACCATTTCATTGAGAAAAGAGTAGTGTCTACAAAATTCTCTGCGGTCTATAAATTCTTCTGGAAAACAAAAAAATAATTTTGTTTTGTAGAAAACCCCACACGGCAATATTGCAGGTAATGTGGGCATATAAAACAGCATAGTATACATTTAAAAGTTGTTTTTTATTCAAAATGATATCAAAATAAGTACCGAGAAATTTGGTGTTATCTGACGATTTAATGATTTCATCGCCTACTCTAACTTTTCTATTAGTCCTGCAATAAAACTGCATCAAAACTACGTAATCTGTGGTTACATGATTTGCAGATCATTTAATGAAGAGCAGAAAAATGCGGGTACCCATTATAGATCCTTGAGGAACCCCAAGGTCAATGTTATATGTTTGTCATCGACAATTGTCTATTTTAACATGTATCTTCCTGAGAGTCAGGTATGATCTAAGCCACGAAAGAAAGTTACGTCTGAAACCAAATAATATCAGAGTCGCGAGAGCTTTCGATAAGTCAAAGAAAGTGCACCAACATATTTTCTTTTATCAAGTGAGTCATAGACTCACCCGAAAAAAGTCTCTGTTGACCTACCTGGGCAAAAACCATGCTGAAACTTGGATATAATATCAAAATGGTCTAGAAAAGCTAGCATTTTCATATAAATTCATCTTTTAATTATTATTTTACATATCACTGTAGGTACTGTTACTGGTCGAAGGTTCTCAATTGACGATGGGTCTCCTTTTTCAAAATCTAATTTTCAGTATGTCGGGGAATTCTTCAGTTTCAGTGGACCTGTGTCAATAGTGTGTGGTGAAGAGCCCGCAATTTAGTCCAAATTCATTAATTTCGACTCAAAATCTATTTAAATAATATTTAAGTTCAGTTATAGTTGAGTTTCAATAAAATGTATCGAAGAAAATGAACTCCCGTGTTTAGTAGTATTGTAATTTTGGACAAAATGAAAACAAAATGAAATGAAAACAAAATGAAAACGGACATTTCAGAAGTTCAAAATCGAACTGAAGTCATTATTAGTAGGGAAGTCGTTCTATTCTCTGAACAAATTTTACTCAATGTGAACAATGTGCATGCCAATTTTGCATTTTCATAGTCAGACACGATTTCTGTAAACAATGTTATATCTATATTGACAATGTTTTAATGAAATAAAGAATACTATTATTATACCATAATATGGGACGGAAGAGGACCAGTTATTTACTACTAGCTGACCCGACAGACGTTGTTCTGTCCAAATTCCTATATTCCCTAATTTTTTTTCCCGAAAACTCTCGTCCGCGTAGAATTTCCTTTTTCCTATGTTTTTTTTTGTATTGTTTCATCTAGCTTATGCTTTTGACTTTGCCCGCTTCCCGTTATCCCGTTTTCCCTTTATCCCGTTTTTTCGTTTTCTTGGAAAAAATTCAGTACCTAACTCAAAGACAGTTGTTTTGTTAGAAATATGCCCGGACAGGTCGATTTTCATTTTGAATTGCGCTCGTTTCTATGTAAGAAAATGTTATACAGCGTGTCTCAAATTTGAGATATGACGTCATCGACTATTTTTTAAATGGCAATCCTAATTTTTTTATGATTATTCTCGAAGGGTATAGTAAGTTACACATGCGTAGCAAATGTCAAATTTTTATTCCGTGTCGTTTGACAGATATGTAACAAACATCAACTAATGCGAGAAATGAAGGTTTTTTTTTTTATGTTCTGGTTCCCACGAAAAGGGATATCCTGTAATGTTCAGAGAACATCCTGGGAACCAAGGGAAAGAAGGTAGGAGTTGGTGTTCTTCTTAAATTTCTGGAGGTTGTATGCCTCGGGGAACACCTCCCTAGGCAATGAGTTCCAAAGCCTCGCTGTTCGTTGGATGAACGAGTCTTTGGAAAGTGATGTTCTGCAGGTCTCCAAAGTGACCACGAAGGGGTGTGATGACTGAACTTGACGGGTTAGTCTCGAAGAGACTGCCAAAGCAGGAATCTGACTCAATGAATTAATGCGGGCACTTTAAAAAAAATTGATTGGGACGGGCCCATGGGGGCGGTGGGGGGCGCACCCCCTCCAATAGTTGGTGAGTTGGGAAATCGGTCATCACAAGTTGGCAAGTTGGGAGTTGACAATGGGACTCTAAGGACGAATTGCCTTTTTTTTTAGTTATGAAGTTGGGAGAAAATCCATATTATCCATATTCCCCCCCCCTCAATAATTTGCCCTGATTTATGTCAAGAGGTATGAGTTTATAATTTTTTCTCAAACTGGGTTGATGTTGATGTTGACAATGTCAAACAAAAAAGTTGAATAAAAACAGGTAAGGAGAGTAGCATCGTATCGAGCGAGGATATTTACCAAGGTTATTAGTTTGTCGTTTTGTGATAAACGACGTCTGTTGAAAAATCTAACAAAATGCCGTACTTAACTGAAACCCACAAGATTGAAATTTTAATGATGATTGGCTACGGAGATAGGACAAGAACACAAAATGAAGTTATTCATTTATTCAGAGAGAAGTATCCTGATTTACCACCCATATCGCAGAGTACCATAAGCAAGATTGAAAACAGTTTCGGAAAAATGGGCATTTGAGAAAAACAAAGAATCATCGTCAGAGTGCCCTCAATGAAGATGTCGAAATGAATGTACTCCTCTCTGTTGAAGAAAATCATCATGTTCCCACTAGGCAGATAGCTAGGGAACTCGAAATTAGCCAGTCTTCAGGATGAAATTCTGAAACCATAAATTTCATCCTTATAAAATGACAATCCTCCAGGAACTCACCGAAGATGATCCGGATAGAAGAATCCAATTCTGCGAAGAAATGATCGATCTACTAGACAGAAATTTTGTAAACATAGAAAACGTCCTGTTTTCTGACGAATCAACGTTTACGTTAAATGGTGAGGTGAATCGTCGAAATTGTCGTTATTGGGCAGAAAACAACCCACATTGGATGAGGGAAGGCCACACTCAATATACAGCAAGAGTTAATGTTTGGTAATCTAGTAATAGGACCAATTTTCTTCCAAAGGAATCTCAATGGAGATAGATATTTAGAATTCTTGCGGGAAGAACTGGTTCCGACTTCGGCTACTCTGTTTCCTGATCCGGATGAAGCCGATGTCCCGAATAGAAACATCTGGTTTCAACATTCCCATTTTGAAAGACCTGTCCGTGCGTATCTGGATGATGTATTTCCAGGCAGATGGATTGGTAGAAGAGGAGCTGTTGAATTGCCTCCCAGGTCTCCGGATTTAACACCTATGGACTATTTCTTATGGGGGTACTTGAAAGAGCAAGGTTTTTAACACCAAACCGGGAAACATTGAGCAGTTACAAGAACGAATACGACAGAAGTGTAGACTAATTTTCGCCCAAGTAATTAGAAATGTTCAAAACGAGTTTAAATTCCGTTTAGGATAATGTAACGAACCTAGGCCGGACCTGTCGCCTCACATGTTGCCGTCGACAGCGATGAGATCATCCCCGGAGATGTTCGAGAACCATCCAGTCCCTCTTCCGCGTAATGCAACGGTCAATATTGGAAACAATTGGAACATGCCGTCGCCAACTGGAAGAATTCGAAACATCGAGAATGCTGTATCGGAGATAAATAGAGAGCCCTCAAGAGGGAGTGGACAGTCTGAACGAGCCCATACCATCGAGCTATACAGTGGCGTAGTAATATAAATTAAGTTATAGATTAAGTGTTAAATAAATTAGTAGAACCAAGTTAAGTTTATTTACGTTACAATTGGTGTCAGAAGTGGGATTTTGAAAATAAACAAGTGATCGTGGAGTGGATAGTCAGAAAAATAAATTGATAGACCTTTTTGTACGCAGAAAATAGACAGTGGCCCGGTTTTCGCGAAGTGGACAATTGTGCGTGGGAATATAAACTGATACACTGTTCGCGTGAAACAGAAAATAGACAGTGGCCCGGTTTTCGCGAAGTGGACAATTGTGCGTGGGAATATAAACTGATACACTCTTCGCGTGAAACAGACAATAGACTGGTGGCCCGTGGAAAAGAATTCGCGAAGTGAATTTTAACAAACTGATAAACTTTTTCGTGTGAACAGACTGATACCTCGTCAAAGACAAAATGTGTTCAAGAAAAGTGCGCCTTGTGGACTTGAAGGTAGCGGAATTGAAACAGGAATTGGAGGAAAGGGAACTGGAAACAACGGGTAAAAAGCAAGTACTCCAGGAAAGACTTGCAGAAGGACTTATACAAGAAGGTGAGGACCCCGAAACATTTTTATTCGAAGTTCCCGGAGGTGATTTGAGTTTGGTAATGAATAAACTCGAAGAAACTACTAAATCCGTGAAAGAAGAACTGCAACAAAATTCGAGGACTGTGGAAGAAAATGCTAGAAATCTGGAAGAGAAGCTTGAAGAAAATTCTAGAAATCTGGAAGAGAAGCTTCAGAAAATTCTATAAATCTGGAAGAGAAGCTTTCTAGAAATCTAAGAGAAGCTTCAGAAAATTCAAAAGCCTGGAAGAGAATGCTAGAAATCTGGAAGAGAAGCTTCAAGAAAATTCTAGAAATCTGGAAGAGAAACTTCAAGAAAATTCAAGAAGCCTGGAAAAAATAAAGGAAACGAGGTAGATAAAATAAAGGAAACGATCAGTAAGCTGGAAAAACAAATTAATAGTGCGTCCTCCACAGAGATGGTTAACGAAAATGCAATGCTGGACTTGAGTTTGAACGTGGATAAAGTTCAAGAGGGTATAAAAGATGTCAAGGTCATTTCTGAAATAGGGAAGCTTTCCATGAAGCCGCCCCAATTCGACGGAAAAACTCCATGGGAAAATTACCGCCGACAGTTTGAAGCAGCATCCAAAGCAAATGGATGGAATGCGGGGGAAAGAGCTGTAGCACTAACACTTGCATTACGTGGAGAAGCGACGAATATTCTACAAACTCTTACCGCCCAAGAACAGGAGGACTATGATCAGCTGATTAAACATCTAGAATTACGATATGGCCAGGCCCATTTGGAACACGTATATCACTCCCAGCTGAAAAATCGCTGCCAAAAATCGGGCGAATCCTTACAAGAATTCGAAACTGACATTGCACGCTTGGTTCGTCTCGCATATCCAGCCACACCAGAAAATGTAATGGAGCGACTAGCGGTTCAAGCATTCTTGGATGGACTCCGTGACCAAGAAACCAGACAAGCGTTGATATTAGCTCGTCCAACACATCTCGTAGACGCACTGGCACGAGCTTTGGAATTTGAGGCAGCAAAACAATGCTGCAAAAGCCAAAGTAAAGTTCAAACGATTGAGGAAGACTCACAGGAGCCTGCTAACTTGGAAGCTGCCATAAGAAAAGTGATGAAGGAAGTGTTGCCTGAGAAAAGACATATAAGATGCCGGAATTGTCGCAAAATTGGACATGTGCGTAGCAAATGTCCAACATTCATCGACTCCGATGCAGGAAAACTAAGAAAAGGTCGATGAGAAGGGCAATCGTCGGCATGTGTCCGGCAAGCCCGGTTAACAACCATATGTCGCTATGCTTCAACGACAGAACAAGGGTGTCTTCGTAGACGGTCTCATCAATAACGAGCCTTGCACCATGCTGCTAGACACGGCTGCGACTAGGACAATCCTCGGCCCTCCCTCTGCCAGATACACCGGAATCGGATTGAACCGACAACTTGGAAGCTACGCACAGCAACAGGGAGCCAGCTACTGTATATGGCGAGCTACCGATTGAAATAATTTTGGGCAACACTAAAGGAAACATCAGGCACTTGTAGCGGACATCGAAGACGATGCAATCATCGGAATGGACATCATGAATTCCAGAGGGTTTGAATTGGATTTCAAAGACGGCGTCCTACGTGTCAACGGAGAAGAGCTGGTACTTCATGGGAGAAGTGAAGAGTTGATCCGTGTGCTGTTGGCTGAAGATGTAAGCGTACCTGAGAGGGCTGAAACCATTCTGGAGGCTCGCCTGGACGGGAGTGCGAGCAGTGGAGACGTGGTGATGTTCGAGCCCAAACTTCATGATGAGAAAATTGGACGAGGGATTGCACTAGGGAAGACCTTGTTGCGTGCTGACAAATTTGTGCCGGTAAGGGTCATGAATGTCAATTATTTCCAGTGACCTTGAAGAAAGAACAATTTTGGCTGCAAAAGGCAAAAAACCAGCTGTGATCCGGTGCGACGAGGTACGATTAGCCAACCCAACAACTTGCCCACAGAACTAGAGAAATTAGTTACCATCTCTTCCAAAGACATAAAACCAGCTCAACAGCCCAAACTAAGAGATTTAGTCAAAAAGTACCAAGACATCTTCGATACCGGACAAGGAAAAGGGGGTCGAACTAATGTGGTCCAGCACAAGATTGATACTGGGGGTGCCCGACCGATCCGGCAATCAGCAAGAAGACTTCCTCTTGCCAAGAAGGCAGAGGCTGACAAAATAGTCAGCGATATGGGAAAAGAAGGAGTTATCGAACCGTCTGACAGTCCCTGGTCCTCTCCAGTCGTACTGGTGAAGAAGAAAAGGATGGATCGACACGCTTTTGTGTAGACTATCGCCAACTTAATAATGTCACGAAGAAGGACAGTTACCCTCTCCCGAGAATAGATGACACCCTAGACACGTTGGCTGGTTCCACGATCTTCTCGACCCTTGATCTGAAGAGTGGATACTGGCAAGTAGAACTCGCTCAGGAAGATCGAGAAAAGACTGCTTTTACCATCGGCTCAGGATTATGGCAGTTCACCGTTATGCCATTCGGGCTCTGTAATGCTCCCGCCACATTCGAAAGATTGATGGAAACAGTACTGAAGGGACTCTCATGGAACACGTGTCTAGTGTATCTCGACGACATAATTGTGGTCGGCAGATCGTTCGAGGACCACGTGAAAAACTTGGAGGAAGTATTCCTGCGATTGAGGAACTCGATTGAAGCTGAGCCTAAGAAATGCCACCTGTTCCAAAAGAAGTACGATACCTCGGCCACGTTGTCTCTGGGAAGGAGTAGCAGTGGATGACCAGAAGATCAAAGCTGTTAAGGATTGGCCCATCCCAAAAGACATTCACCAACTTCGAAGTTTCCTTGGTTTGTGCACATACTATCGCCGATATGTGCTGGGGTTCGTAAACATCGCTAAACCACTGACCAGGCTCACGGAAGGTCAAACAAAGTTCCAGTGGTCCGAAGAATGCCAAGACTCGTTCAGGAAGCTGAAGGAGCTTGATTAACGCACCTGTTCTGAGCTATCCCTTACCCAACGGAAGTTCATTTTGGATACGGACGCCAGCAACGTGGGACTTGGAGCTGTCCTATCTCAGATCCAGGAGGGCAGGAGAAGGTCATTGGTTATTTCAGCAAGACGCTCAGCAAACCAGAGCGCAATTACTGTGTCACCAGGCGAGAGCTGTTAGCTGTTGTAAAGGGTGGAGCACTTCTACAAGTACGTGTATGGAAGAAGATTCCTGCTGAGAACTGACCATGCAGCTCTCAAATGGCTCTTACAGTTCAAAATCCTGAGGGTCAAGTAGCACGTTGGATCGAGAGACTCCAAGAATTCGATTTCGAGATCGAACATCGAGCCGGAACTAGCCATAAGAATGCAGATGCCTTGTCGCGAAGACCATGTCCAGATGATTGCTCACATTGCCGACGAGCAGAAGAGAAAGAAGCAACACTTTGTAGAACCGCGGCAATGGATGACAACTGGAATGACAGGCAAGATCCAGAAAGACCAAGAGAGAGCACCCGACCTTGGCGTAGCCGTCAGCTGGAAGAAGGGGCAATCGAAGACCATCATGGCAGGAAGTCGCAGGTTACTCGCCGGCTGTTAAGTCCTATTGGGCACAATGGAACTCTCTTATTCTGGACAATGGGATCCTGAAACGTGTTGGAGGCCGATATTGGTGGGGAAGACAGACGCCAAATAATTGTTCCCAGGAACAGAAGAGAGGAAGTGCTGCGGGAAATCCATGATGGAGTCGCCGGAGGACATCTGGGAGTGACGAAGACCCTGCAGAAAGTGAGGCAACGGTTTTACTGGGCCAATTGTCAAGCTGACGTCCAGGACTGGTGCAGGAAGTGCGCTGTATGCGCTGCTAGCAATGGACCTCGAATACGCCCCAAGGCCCCGATGCGTCAGTACAACGTAGGCAGCCCGTTCGAGAGAATCGCCATTGACATCGCCGGCCCGTTTCCCGTATCCGACCACGGGAATAAATACATCCTTGTGGCAATGGACTACTTCAGTAAGTGGGCGGAAGCCTATGCCCTGCCCAACCAGGAAGCCATCACCGTCGCCGATGTCTTGGTGAAAGAATGGATATGTCGATTCGGTATTCCAATGGAGCTGCACTCGGATCAAGGCAGAAATTTCGAATCCAATATTTTCCAAGAAATATGTCTACTGCTGAACATCCGCAAGACAAGAACCACGGCCCTACATCCGCAGTCCGATGGAATGGTGGAACGGATGAACAGGACGATCAACCGCCACTTGTCCAAGGTTGTCTCTGACCATCAAAGAGACTGGGACCAGTATCTTCATTTGTTCCTGATGGCCTATCGATCCGCAGTACACGAGTCAACCGGTCAAACTCCTGCTAGTATTATAATGGGCCGAGAACTGCGACTGCCTTGTGACCTGAAGTTTGGGATACCGCCAGGACAAGACACTGCGGGAGAGGACTACGTCAGCAAACTTCGGCAGAGAATGGACGACATCCACGAACGAGTCCGGTTGAACATCCAGAGTGCCAGCGATAAAATGAAGAAGACCTATGACATCAAGGCCGACGCTGGAGGATTTAAGGTTGATGACCTGGTTTGGCTGTACAACCCCAAACGTCGTCGTGGACTATCACCAAAGTTGCGGAACTCGTGGGAAGGCCCGTATAAAATCGTGAAAAAGGGTAAACGACCTTGTGTACCGAATCCATAAGCCACCCGAGGGAAACCAAGGGTCGTCCATTTCAACAGGTTGGCCCCTTACGCTGGAAACCATGACCAAGTTCGCACCCTCAAGCCACCGGAGGATGATATGACGTTCGAGAAGTTTATGTCCTTGTATTCAAACGGGCAGAAAGTTCTACATGGGGTTACTAGAGAGGAGTCACGAGACCTTTCGAGGTGCCTGCTGACTACGCACTAGCGCACTGTGTGGCAGAAGATCTTCGAATGTCCAGGGGCATCGCCGTAGTGTTCTCCAAGAAATTTGGTCAACTCAAACACTGCGGGGCAGAATCCAGAAGTTGGTGGGGTGCTACAGTTGAAGAAAGGCCAGAGAAACATCTACTACCTAGTTACCAAAGGCATTCCCAAGATAAACCGTCCTATGAAGATGTCTGGAAGAGTCTCACCAAACTGAGAGATACTATGGTGGACCAGAATCTGGTGGATCTAGCAATTCCAAAATTGTCCTGTGGCATTGATGGGTTGGACTGGAGAGTCATAAGAAGTATGCTGGAGGCGATATTCAGATCCAGCGGCGTCAAGATTTTGGTTTGCTGTAACCCTCTTCCACGACCGATCATGAAGACCGTGGAGTGTTACTTCCATCGAACTTCACGGTGCAGATATGGGGAGTCATGCAGATATCGTCACACTCCAAGGATGAAATTTCGGGACGAAATGTCTTTAAGAAGGGGGCAATGTAACGAACCTAGGCCGGACCTGTCGCCTCACATGTTGCCGTCGACAGCGATGAGATCATCCCCGGAGATGTTCGAGAACCATCCAGTCCCTCTTCCGCGTAATGCAACGGTCAATATTGGAAACAATTGGAACATGCCGTCGCCAACTGGAAGAATTCGAAACATCGAGAATGCTGTATCGGAGATAAATAGAGAGCCCTCAAGAGGGAGTGGACAGTCTGAACGAGCCCATACCATCGAGCTATACAGTGGCGTAGTAATATAAATTAAGTTATAGATTAAGTGTTAAATAAATTAGTAGAACCAAGTTAAGTTTATTTACGTTACAATATTGTCAGTCAGTTACTGGACAACACTTTGAGCATTTATTGAAGAAACATATTTGAGTTGATATCAGATAGATGAGGTGAATCTCATTTTCGAATTAGTGGATTTTTGTTAAATATCTGTCAAACGACAAGGAATAAAAATTTAACCTGTCCGGGCATATTTCTAACAAAACAACTGTCTTTGAGTTACTGAATTTATTCCAAGTTAGAGACTCGCACTGTATATGTTACGGGTAGAGTTAGATTAACGATTGAACCTGGGTAAATTCCAAAATATATTTGAAATTGTACATGTTTCGGGCATTACCCGGGTAAACCGCGTTCTATCAGCTTTCGCTTGGTTAAACTTGGGTGTACCAAAAATGACACTAGACACATAAAATTGGTTCCTGGTAAACATTTCATCGATGGTTCCTCTCTTGTTGGCTAGCTTATAAAAATCGTCATCGGTTTTCTCGATAACTGTTATGAGAATGTTGCTAAAATCGCCTCTCCCTTGATCAACGTCTGGAATTTTCACTCTCACCGTATCTCCTACGGAACATGGAGGAAACTTTGAATTAGATAAAGCTCTCATTTTCTTTGCTTGTTTTTCAAATTTTTTTTTGCCTCTAGACTGTTTGACTGTATATTTTTTTGGCACAAGCAACGTTCACACCTCATATGTACAGTGCTTCTCAAAAGTCCCCTCCCCCCCTCTTATTTTTGGAACGATTATACATAAACAAGTGAAATTTGGAAACTGAATATTAAAGGTTGTAAACTTCCCTACTAGTGATGATAGATGACGAAATCGTCAAAGATGACCTCACAAGGCCATTGTGACCAATAATTGTAAATGGAACCCTACGGCAAGCGACACCTCTTTTAAAAGGTATCGAAAAAACCTATCCAATGATACTAATTTTGTTTGTGTTTATGGCAGTTTTGGCAACTCGCTTTTAAAAAACGCAAAGCTGTGATGAATTAAATCAGTTAATACTAAAATTCCAAATTCAAGCTCCGCCTCTGGATAGTTGTCAAATAAGCTGACGTTTTTGTTGGTCTCCCTAATTCGACGTTTTTGTAATTGTCAGAGTTTTTGTACATTTAATAATTTGTGTATTGTTGATCGAACGTTTAACTGTTTTAGCAGCTTTTGGTACTTTTAATATTTTTGTACATTTTAATAATTTGTTAAATTGTTGTGAGCCGAACGTTTAAGTGCTTCAAGAAGCGAAATGGTACGTGCTTTAGGTGATAAAGTAGCAGCGATCCTAATTCTTGGTGAAACTGGACAAAATATTCATGCAGCAGAACGCATTTTTAATGAGAGGTTTCCCGATCGCCCCGTTTCGAGGACTTATTTAAGGGAGCTTCTTCGTAAGTTTGAAACAACGGGTAGTATTAATGATGCGAAACGATCTGGCAGACCACAAATTTCTGATAAGAAAAAAATTGATATACTGGCAGAAGTAATAGTTAATCCTACTTCTCCAACAACTCACGTTGCATCTACCTGTGAAGTCAGCACTGTATTTGCTGATGTACTTGGCTCATCAGATTATATATAATTATTGTCGACATTTTCCATCCATAGACTGGTCTTCGTTTTGTTCTTGTTGAGGCTGTTCTCCTATACCACATTTTCGAAAAGTTCAATCAGTTTTTATTTCAATAATGAACAATACCAAGAAATGTTAGAATCAGTCAAGTTGGCAAAAAATGCTAAAACCACGACCACTCTACAATATCGACGTTTGAAGAGGTTTGACATATGTTCTGTTAGAGGCGTTGAAAAGCTTATTGCTCGTGTATCATCGGGTGAATCTAGCATAAAATGTTACGTTACAAACGACGAGATGTTTGACATTTTGCATGATACATATTGAACAAATAGATTATAGTACCCTTTACTTTAGCAGGATACAGTTTGCTTATTTGTGAAATGTGTTTTTTTTATTAAATATGTTTTGCAAACATTTATGGCCTTGTCATTTTTGGTACACCCAAGTTTACCCGGGTAAACCTAGGTTTAATCATTCATCTAACTTTACCAGTAACATATGATTTCATGAAAAGTTTTCCAGGACAAAGAAATTTCCAATATTTTTTCTAAAAATATTTTCTTTTCCTAAAAATCTTATTCGGAGTATTACGAACATTAAAAAAAAACAATTAGTGAAATCGGTCCAGCAGTTGTTTTTATAAAATAGAAAAAATTACCCTAAGCGGGATTCGTTCCTGTTACCTTCTGCTTGGTAGGCGACAATGTAACCGCTCAGCTGATTCCTCGTTGGTAATAAATGACTCGATAGAATCGAGAATAATTTTTATTACATAGATTGGTTGGATTGTTGAAAGGATGAAATATTTTATTTGGAACGCACAAAGTACTCAATCTACCATATTTGGAACAGACTGTACATATGGCAGAAAATTATATTTTTTATCTGAAATATGTCTATCTGAAACGAATAAGCTCTATACCTCGTGTTTTTCATTACTAACCTTGGTCCCAATAATTCAGTCAATCACACTTACAGTAGGAATATTACAAATTCTGGATTCAAATTATTCAATGAGGAATTATCCCAGAAAAATTGGAGTGATATGAAATTAAATTCTGATGTTGACTTTGTAGCTTCCTTTATGATCTCATGTTTTCATGGGATAATAGAGAAAATATTTCTACTAAAAAAGAACAAATTTAATAAAAACAGACATCTGGTGCCTTGGTTCAACAACGATCTGAGATCACAAAGGAACACACTGATGAGTTTAAAAACTGTATGTGATTCTACCAAAAACCCACGAGACATCAACATATTTAAGTGTTACAAAAAACACTATGAAAAACAGTTAATATTAACTAAAAAAACAGCTTATGATAAGTATGTCTCAGATGCTGAAAATAAATCGAAAGCAAGCTGGCGCTTGATAAATTTCGAAAGGAACAATGCGACACTTCAACGGACAAACTATCGTCTGATGATGTCGTTGAATTTTTTTCCAACGTGGCCGAAGATATAATCAAATCTTTATCACATGTACCCACCACAACATCCCTAAATTACAAAAAATTTCCCGCTCCACCTTCCTCATTTTTCATGCAGCCTGTAACAATTTCTGATGTCAGAGAAGCTATCTTATCTCTGAAAAACTCAAGATGCCTAGATATCCATGAACTTAGTAGCAGAATCTTAAAAGAAACTATTTATACAATTGCAGAGCCTCTAACAAACCTAATTAATCAAATTTTCGAAACTGGTAAATTTCCAGATATTTTCAAATACTCCAAAATCATTCCGCTTTTCAAAAAAGGGAATAGGGATGAAACTGATAATTATAGACCCATTTCTATCATCTGTATTTTTTCGAAACTGATTGAAATTGTCTTAAAGCAAAGATTATCCAAGTACTTCGAAGACAGCAAGTTTTTTAGTAATGAACAATTTGGCTTTCGAAAAAATCATTCAACAACAAGTGCAACAATGAGGGTGGTTGAGCAAACAGTTCATCATGTGGGTATTACTCTCTGCGATTTATCTAAAGCTTTTGATTGTGTTTCCCATGGAATCCTTCTTGAAAAACTCAGCTACTACGGAATCAGAGGTATCACTCTCACACTTATTGAATCGTATTTGAAAAATAGTTTCCAAGCTGTATTTTTCAATAACGAATTGTCCAGTTTTAGAGACGTTAAATTTGGTGTCCCACAGGGTTCGGCCCTGGGCCCACTGTTGTTTGTAATTTATATTAATGATCTTCCTTCCTTCTTGGCCCCAAACGAAAGTGTTCTATATGCAGATGACACTACTTTAATTTATTCTCATGAGGAATATAATTCCCTAGAAAGCGTATCGGAAGAAATTGAAGAGAAAGCTGAACAGTGGATCATAGCTAACATGAAATTAAACAACAATAAATCACAAAACTTGATAATCTCTACCAGAAAACCCATCCCAGAGGATAAAAATGTGAAGCTACTAGGATTCATTTTGGATGATGAGCTAATCTGGACCGAGCACGTCTGGCAACTTAATTTGAAACTGTCATGCTCTCTTTTCTGTATCAAACAACTCAGACATTGCACAAATATAAACACCCTGAGATCAGTTTATTTTTCTTTATTCCATTCTCATCTTGATTATGGCATTGTAGATTGGGGAAACTCATCTGCAGTTTCTAGCGTTTTCCGACAACAGAAAAAAGCTATTAGAATTCTGTGCAATGCAAAATATAGAGAAACCTGCCGACCACTATTTAAAAATTTAAAAATCATGACTCTTCCTTCCATTTACATTTGGAATACTTTGATAGAAATTCACAAAAGAATTCCCACATTAATAACACAATCAGACATTCACCAACACAACACCAGAGGTGCAGATATAATAAGAGGACCTAGACATAGGCTCAGTAAATCCCAAAATAATTCACTGAATTTGAACGTCTACAACATTCTTCCAGGGGAAGTTAGAAAATTAGGAACATTTGCTTTCAATAAAACAATAAAATTATTTTTGCTCGAAAACCTCTACTACTCTCTTGAGGAATATGTTAAATGTGTAAGGCAAGGTGTAACTATGCTCAGGAAATCATGACTTGTCAATAACTTTTCAATTATTTTAAATTATTGATTATATGATTGATCGACTTATGCTCAAGTTCTCGTATGTGATGTCCATTATGTCTGGAATAACATATTAATGTATTACTCTATTCTATTAATTTTATTTTATTTATTTATTTACACATATTTTGACAAAAACTTTTTTACTACTTGTGAACTACAATTTTACTATTTTTGTAAGTGTGACCTATCATAAATGTATTTTGTGTACATAGCATGATTAATAATGTATCTATCTATCTATCTATCTATCTATCAATCTATCTATCAATCTATCTATCTATTTATCTATCTATCTATCTATCATTTGCTATCGAGAAACGATTCCTCGGGATGTGTCAGATAGCATTGATCATAATTTTTGATAGTGGTGAAAAAACAAATTTTTGGTAAACCTCAAATAACGAAGAACCCTTTTCCATAATGATTTCGTAATGAATTTGCTGTCTTCAGCTTCGTTATATTTTTCATGTGAAATAAACACTCGTCAAGTGATATATTTTTTTCTCTGTGACAAGGATAAAGAACTGTGCTAATCGCTATGCAGACAACCATGCCAGTGAGATGAATAATACAAATAAGAAACAAGTTGAAAACATGTATTTGTGCCAGCAAATTTAAAAATTGCAAATTTGTTTCTGTAGTAAGGTTTCGTTTATCAATTTGTTTACTTCAATGTGCGAATATAAAAAATAAGCTTATGCCAGCGCCTTTGCCCGCATGGATTACGAAAAGGTAATACTATTTAGGGTTGAATTTTCGAAAACCCTGAAATACGTACCCATTTGTAAAAAAAACTCAAAACACCGAAGCCAAATTTCCATGACTCTATCTTCAAAACTAACGCAACCCCCATACAAACTTTCACTTCCCCCATTTGACCCCTTTAGGGGTTGAATTTCAAAAAAACTGAAACTCGTATTTCTTCATTTGTAAGAAAGACCTCAGATACCAATTTTTATGACGCTAACTCAAGAACTAACGGTAACTCCTATTAGTTAGAGAGCTGTAATGAACAAATAAATAATAGTTTGAAAAAACTAAGAAACACGCTCCTATAGGAAACCAGACTAAAAAAATAAAAAATAAGAAAAAAAAGTATTTTATTTTAAAAAAAGCGTGGGATGCATGGTATCGCCTCGGTGTGTAATGTACTATATACCTAATTATTGATACCATGCACCCCACGCTTTTTTTAAAATGAAATCCTTTTTTTTCTTATTTTTATTTTTTTAGTCTGGTTTTCTATAGAAGCGTGTTTTTCAGTTTTTTTAAACTATTATTTATTTCCTACTTTTTAGTGTGGTTTATTTATGAAAGCGTGTTTTTTTAGTTGTTTTTAAACTACTATTTTTATAATTTTTTTGCAAATTGAAAAATGGAATAATCTTATCAAATTAGGTAATCATAATCTCCGACCCCAAAAACCCCCACATACCAATTTTGAATAGAATCAGACCATAATCACAAAACTCGGCCGCCATTTTGAATTTCCAATTTTACAAAAGAATCATAATATTCGACCCCAAAAACCCCCACATACCAATTTTGAATAGAATCAGACCATAATCACAAAACTCGGCCGCCATCATGAATTTTCCAATTTTCACAAAAGAATCATAATATTCGACCCCAAAAACCCCCACATACCAATTTTGAATAGAATCAGACCATAATCACAAAACTCGGCCGCCATTTTATAGCCGCCATTTTGAATTTTTCTTCACACAAAAGATTTCTTAATGCATTGTCACCGAAATCCTCGGATACCAATTTTGAAGCGAATCGGACCATAATCACAAAACTCGTACGCCATATTGGAGCCGACATTTTGTTTTTTCTTCACACAAAAATTTATTAATGCATTGTCACCGGAATTATGTACACCTGCCAAATTTCAAATCATTCGGACGTCCGGAAGTGGGTCAAAATCGCGCCCAAAGGAGTCGGTTACAAACAAACAAACAAACAAACGAACAAACAAACAAACAAACATACAAGTGAAGCTAATATAAAGCGTGTAAAAACGACCTATATTGCATTGTGATAAACATGTTCCCCGAGCCCCCCAGAACCCCTGGTACGTGTGATTTCTCTGAACACGTTCTTCTTTTCAAATTATGGCCATTGGAGATACAGGTCGAAATCATCTGGCGTGAAGGACGTCTTGCAATTTGCAAAATTGATAGTCCAAGTCGCCAGAAATCAGGTGGTGGTGTGAACTTTGCCGTCATCAAAGAGGTCATTTTGACAATTTAGAACCTTAATGGACTAATTTGGTACTTTTAAATAATTCTTAAAACGACTGTGGAGTCATTAGTGTCAAAGTCTTATATTTACCATGTTACTTGATCAAGAATGAAGCTTTTTACACGATCCATGGCATTCTAGATCGAAAAATAAAAATTGGAATAATAAAAACTTTTTAACAAAAAATTAAACCGACGAAATACGGAACTGAAAAGTAAAAAATGAAATAAACCTTCTTAGTAATTTAATGATGTTCGTTGATTGTTTGTTTGGCGCCGACTCAAAATTAGTTACTTACATTAGTTTAGGAGCTTAGTTACTGAGACTAAGTGTGGATTCATGCAGCACAAATTAACAATTATCAAATAAGAAATAACAAATAACAATTATCAATTAACAAGAATTAAAATGTAGCATTCGTGCACTCAAAATAACAGTTAAGAAATAAAAAGTGAGCATGCGCACAAGAGGAACATCCGAGGCATTTAAATTAGGTAATCCTACTTTTTCGAAATTCCATGTCCCCTCGATAATAAGAAACAAGTGGAAATTCAAAATGTCCAATAAACAATATGAAACAAAAACAATACCTCAAATATTAGAAAAAGTGAGGTTATTTTTATCATCGGTTTGACCAATCCGAGGTCATCTGGCGTACTAGTTGCGCACTAGAAGAAAATTTCGTTAAAATAATGTAAAAAGATAAAAGTTGGCCAACTTCTACATGTTATTTCTCGAATGATAATTGTTATTTGTCTGCATGAACATAGTCATTGAAAACTATAGAGTTCAACTTATATTGCTGAATGTTATTTCTTATTTGTTATTTGATAATTGTTATTTTGTGCTGCATGGATCCACACTAAGAAGGTTAATTTTATTTTTTACTTTTCAGTTCCGTATTTCGTCCGTTTAATTTTTTGTTAAAAAGTTTTTATTTTTCAATTTTTTATTGCTAAAATATACTAATTACTACCTACTTGTTTTTTGATTACTTCCAAAATACTTACTTACCCACTTTACCTCACCTATTACCAGTTGAATAATATGATTATCTACTTTTACTATTTGTTGTAATATAAATTATTTTTAGAAGAAACGAATTAAACGGTTTTCTTCACATAAAAGATTCAATATAAATTGAACCAGAAAATGGTAGATCTCAGGTGAAAAACAACTACTTTCCTGGCAAATACCACGCAGAACGTTGAATGATATTCACCTGAAAATCCATGCATACCTCCATATAAATGGACATTGAATGCAATTTTTCTTTCTGATAAGCTCGATTATGTTTAATTATGTCGTGTTCACTAACAATCGCATCCGGTTTCAGGCTTTTGCCTCATCGTACGGAGTATAACCAGCCAAAGGTCGAAGAGCTCTGGCTGAAGCGAGACACAACATAACCAAAACCATCATCGAGTCTATAACACCTATAGGTACGCCGGAAAAGAAAACTTTTAACTGGCGGTACCTAGTGACAGAAAGAAACACTCCGAAAATCTCCCACCTCCCACTCCTACTGAGAAGGAATCTTTTATTTAGAAACCTATCGAGGTGGGAGATTTTGGAGTGTTTCTTTCTGTCACTAGGTACCGCCAGTTAAAAGTTTTCTTTTCCGGCGTACCTATAGGTGTTATAGACTCGATGATGGTTTTGGTTATGTTTGTCTGCTTCAGCCAGAGCTCTTCGACCTTGGCTGGTTGACTACCCGTACTGATGAGGGCCAAAAGCCTGAAACCGGTATGCGGATTGTTAGGTGAACACGACATAAATTAAACATAATCGAGCTTATCAGAAAGAAACATTTGCATTCAATGTCCATTTATATGGAGGTATGCATGGATTTTCAGGTGAATATCATTCAACGTTCTGCGTAGTATTTGCCAGGAAAGTAGTTGTTTTTCACCTGAGATCTACCATTTTCTGGTTCAATTTATATTGAATCTTTTATGTGAAGAAAACCGTTTAATTCGATTTTTCTATTTATTCCACTTCACATGGCGTTTATCTTTCATAAATTATTTTTGTCTCATAGAATATAATGGTTTTGACGGATGTGGAACAGAAATAATGTCAGTAGCGATCTGTCATTGTCAACTACGTATGTGTGTGCCAATGTTCATAAGTGAAAAATCAATTATCCCTATTTTTCCACCCGTAAGGGTATATAATTCCATTCGAAATCTAAATATAAGGTATACCCTATCTATTAAAAAAGAATCATCCAAATCGAAGAACCCAGTACAAAGTTATGCCTGATAGAATCGGTTAACGGACCAGAATTCAGAGGGTGAGTGATGATCATATCCTTCATGTTGCTACCCTTAGGGGTAGATTTCATCTTTTAAATTCGAATGGGACCACCTTCGAAGTACACCCTATCCACTGAAAAAAGAATTATCGGAATCGGACGCCTCAGTAAAAAGTTATGCGTGATCATACATAAAAAAAATTATGGAAAAATAAAATACGGGTCGACTAGAGAGCCTCCTCCTTTTTGGTTTCGTCGGTTAAAAATGAATTTATCTGTCAAATATTGACAAGTTAGGAGTTGTCGGATTTAGAATGTCATTCTCGACCGAAATAAGTAAAAATATATAGGATGTCCCATTTAAAAATCGACAGTTGGGGTCGTCTCCGGTCAAACCAAAAGTACGGCAAAGCAACTAAATATGTCAAAAAATGTAAATTGAACTATAATACACAACTCCCAAATTTCGTTTTTCTATCTTCAATAATAAAAATGTTATAGGGGTGAGCCATTTTGGAGAATCACCCGGTATAGGGTTGTGATATGATTATGACATGTGCGGTTAATTTTCATTCATTCTTTGGCTATTATTTCTCACCTAGGTACGCGAAGTTATTTTTACGAAGCGCATAAAATCAATTCATATCAAAAGTAGTGCCAAATGACGTATAGACCAGCCTTTAAAAATGGTAAAAAGTGAAAAAAAATTATAGTAGTATGAAACCCATTGGAAAAGGAAGAGAATATAACAAAAATGAAAGGAAAAATAATTTACGGGCGATCTGAGGTCGGGAAGTGGAAGGGGGTGAGTTTTTAAGGGTAAAATTTCTATTTCCGGCAAAACTACAAATCCTTTGGAAAAAAGTTGAAAAAATTTAAATGAACAAGTTTTTGGTTTTTAATTTTATCTTTTACAAAAAAAAATTTTTCGCGGAATTTGGTGAAAACTTACCTTTTTACGTCTCAAACACACTGTAATTTATTTGATTTGAAATATTAATTTTTTCTCCTTATTTTGACTTAATATCGAAACACCACCCTAATTTTCAATCGAAAATTCTCGCGGCAAAATATCAGCTTTTTTCAAGAAGTCGGTGGGCTTTTTATTCGTTGAAATCTCTACTTTCTGATGGTGAAAAAAAATACATTACTATGGTAAATGTTCTCAGAAAATGCAAAGAAATAACAGGTAGTAAGGCCCAGACCCTCCCAGCCCCTTCCCCACTTCTCTATGAAATACCTTTTGATGGGCTAAAATTTTCCGTAGGTCACTCAGGTATATAAGTTATCTTAAAATAGCAATAAATAGGCATCTACGCATATAATTTAAAGAAGATTCTACAACTTTCTCAAAATATTGTAAATGTCTTATTAAATTCGGATTCGAGTTTTTTTCTATGCACCATCAGAAAGTAGAGATTTCAACGAATAAAAAGCCCACCGACTCTTTAAAAAAACCTGATATTTTGACGGGAGAATTTCTGATTGAAAATTAGGGTGCTTTTTCGATATTAAGTCAAAATAAGGTGGAAGAATTTCTATAAAAAGTTTCTTTCAAAACATTCCAATCAGTAACGTTTTGAATATTTACTACCAATTTGGCGTTACCTGTCAATTTTCCAATCAAAGAATTCAAAAAATATATATTTTGAAAGCACCCTGTATTATTATTATCATGAAAATGAGTTATCAAACTTTCCCAACTACTCAAATATCTATTCAATTCGTTTGGGTTCCCATCAAATTGGGGAACACAGTGCAAATATTCAGGTTTGAAATTATTTGCCATACTGAGATTTGTATTTGAAATATTCGATTGATTATTGGTATTGATTTGATTTGGAATAGATTGGGTATCGATTTGAAGTGGCGGAGAATTAGTATTGTTTGAGTCAGCTAAAGACAAAGATTCAAATTTTTCAAAAATATTTTCAAGCGACATATAATTCAGTTGTACTCACAATATAAGCAAGCTTTTGGCCATCGCTCTTAACCACTATAAGGAGTCTGCCCTGGATCAGCGAATTCTGTCTTCACCAAGCGATTTTTCCTTGCAGAAGGGGACAATGGGGTTCCTCTTCTCGAGAACAGCTGGGATGGAGTTTTCCGCAGGTCTATGAATGACTGGGTGTCCTGAAGTCCAAGGAGCCACTCTGTTTCCAAAACCAACTTCGACTGTTCACAAAAGTTCGATTGCCGATCAATCGTTAAACGAAAATCATCCGTTATACGTGCGATTTCGACAATCCTACCGACTGCGCCAATTAACTATCGACGACACGAAACTTGCTTTTTAAAAATTAGTTTTATTACAATAATTAAAATATACAATTATGAAAATAGGTGTTGCTATGTCTAAGTGCGAAATATTAATGCATTCCCAGATCGTTCCAAGATGGCTCGTCCCGTGAGATAATGTCTACTCAGCATCTTGGATGGAGTGGTGGTTCTGCTGGCGTCAGCAAGTATGGCTGGAGATGGTGACATAATTAGCGAGAATTTTCGATTGAAAATTAGGGTGGTTTTTCGATATTAAGTCAAAATAAGGTGAAAAAATAAATATTTCAAATCAAATAAATTACAGTGTGTTTGAGACGTAAAAAGGTAAGTTCTCATCACATTTCGTGGATTTTTTGTACAAGATAAAAATAAAAAACCAAAAACTTGGTTATTTGAATTTTTCACATAAATTTTGAGGTTATGGGAAAAAAGTGTGGATACAAAAGTTGTAGATCTTTTTATTGCCTACAACATTGCCGCCAACTTTTTTCCAAAGGATTTGTAGTTTTGCCGGAAATCGAGATTAACCGTTTTTTACCCTTAAAAACTCACCCCCTTCCACTTCCCGACCCCAGGTCGCCCGTAAATTATTTTTCCTTTCACCTTTGTTATATTCTCTTCCTTTTCCAAAACGTTTCATCCCACTATTATTTTTTTTGGTTTTAAAAATTATCGACCCTGGTCTAGTAGGATCAAATTAGCTAAGGTTTCTTAGCCCAAAATGAATCTAGTGTTTTCCATGAAGTTTGTGTTTAGTCTTCAAGCAATCTTACCCATTCACAAAACATTCTAAAACATTCTAAAAAACATTGAAACCATATCTATACACTATATACACTATCCACACACTTATCTAGTTAAGTCAAATCAAGATTGTATATATAACTCACTATTTTAATAACTTTACAACTTTATTTTATTTATTACAACTTTATTTTATTTTATTTAAATTTTAGTCCATCTTATCTTATTTTATTTATATATTTCACGATCTAAACTGAATTAGTATTCATCATATGTCCAAATAGTCTACTATTTTATATGATGCTAATTATTACCTTGTTCATGCTCCGCACAAGTCTCGAATTTTGGAGCCAATATGTTTATTGTACCCCTATATACACTATTGTACTTTTTTATCGATGAATAAACATTATATTATTATTATTATATAGTAGTTGCCACTCACACTTTCGATGATTAGAATAGAATTTTCCTCTTGGATGAGTCGGCCACAAAAAAAATATGGTCGAATTAATGGTCCATGTTGAGTGTAACGGCAATAAAATATGCGTACATTTCCTCATTACAACATTTTCGGAACACATGCTCACGGTGGGAGTGCCAACGTGTAGACTTGTGGAAATTTCTTGCGTGACGTGAATTTTCAATAAGTCGCTTTTTTACGGCTTCCAGACGTAAACACATTTTCTCATGAAGGGACTTATTCAAGTAATAACTAGGTTTATGGTACGTTAAAATTCGGATGCTGTCGTCACTAGGTATTTGCTCTTCCCATTTGTTTCGTAAATGTATTCTGGACCCAATATACCCAGAAGAATGAAACTCATTTTACTTCTTGAACGTGAGATGATTATTTTCCTCATACATTTGTATAGGACAAAGAGTCGCTAATAAATAAATAGTTATTTATTATACAAGGGAAAAAAGTATTAGATTTTAGCTCGATGTTGTGTTGTCAAAAAACCGAGAGCTAAAATCTAATATTTTTCCCGTGTATAATAGACTATTTTTTACTGTGACGGGAAAAACGACGATTTAATATCGAAATAACATATTATTACAATATATTAAAGTCAAAAAATGATCGATGTGAAATTTGAATTTTTAGGTAGGCTGTTGTACTTATAGCGACAATTAGACCTGCGTTGCTGAGGAAACCTTTAAAGTTTGATTTAAAAATTGCGAACTTAGTGGTTGTTTAGTAGTTATTTTGAATAATATAAAGTTAAAAAATGTCTGATTCCGAGTTATCTCTGACTCCACCGGAGTTAGTAGATGTGGCGAAAGTAGCGTTACAAAAATTATTGCCAGCCTAATCGCGGAAAATTTACGAAACCGCGTATTTAAGATTTATGGAATGGAAGGTCAAAATAGTTTTTTATGTATCAAGGGTGTAAAATAGGCTTTTATGGACCGCAGCGTGTAAGTAATAGCCCGAGCGATAACGAGGGCTATTAACACGCCTAGGTCCATAAAAGCAAATTACGTCCGAAATACATACACAATTTTATGCACGACCAGTATATTTGATGTCATGTAGATAGATACCTCTTTATATCTATAACATGAAAAAAATACATCAAGGCTGCCGTGAGGATGTATATTCATATCATATCGGAAACAGAATAAATCAAGAAGTGATGGAATGAATGTTACCATGGCAACTCAGTCAATTTTTCGAAATAAGATTATATAGGCTAGTAGCCATATTTGCTGTCAATTTTTGTGATCACAGATAATTTATTACTGATTTTGAAATGGATTCAAGAGACGAAGAAAGTGTGAATTGTACTCCACCAGAAATAAGTAAAGCAGCTGAGGATGCGAAATTGAGTTTATTGCCAAGTAATTCCAAGAAAATATACGACAAGGTGTATGAAGAATTCGTGAGGTGGTGCAACGGGAAAAATGTAAAAAATAAGAAATACGCAGAGACTGTACTTCTTGCCTATTTTCTGGAAAAATCTAAATATTGTAAGCCCTCTACCATGTGGTCATATTATTCCATGCTGAAAGCTAATTTAAATGTACATGATAATATAGATATCAGTAGATACGCAAGATTGATAGCTTTTTTGAAACGAAAATTTGATGGTTATAAACCAAAGAAATCGAAGATTCTAAGCAGAGAAGAAATCGAGTTATTTTTGAGGGAAGCACCAGACGATTTGTATCTTATGATGAAAGTAAGTTCTAATTTCATGTTTTCTCAATGTTCAGTATGTTAATCTGAGAATTTATTGTAGGTAGCACTGATTTTTGATATTTGTGGAGCATGTCGCCGCGAAAAATTGGCAAATATCACATTGTCGACGACATTCAAGATTTCGAGACATTCTTACTCATAACTATACGAGAAACCAAAACGAAGATAGATCTAGTATTTACTGTAATCTATAAAGAACAGAAATCGCCAAGTTATTTGGATATTTACAGAAAATATTCAAAAGCGGTTTTTTTATATTATAAAAATGGCAAGTGTACGAGACAGGTTATCGGAAAAAATACATTCGGTCAAATACCATTCAGAATAGCCACTTACCTAGGTATTTCTAATGCGAAAGAATATACTGGTCACTGCTTCAGACGTTCCTCAGCAACTATGTTAGCAGATGCAGGCGAGGATATAATCAACATTAAAAGACATGCTGGGTGGAAGTCGACGACTGTTGCGGAAGGTTATATTGGAAATTCAGTTGCGAATAAGCTGAAGATTGCTAAGAAAATTGTAGAAAATGATGAGCCTTCTACTAGCCATTGCAGAGAATCTGAAAATATTGCTCACTACTCTGAAACACCAGATAATAACATGCATTCTCTTCAGACTTCTAGTAATGAGGAATCAGTTGAAATCAGTAACTATCTGCAACAACAGAAAACACAAATCCAAATATTTCCATGAATAACTGTTCTAATTGTATTGTCAATATTAAGTTATAATTCATTTTTTAAATTGATTTATGTTCATTGTTTTCGTTATATTATTGTTAATGATGTTTTGGGTTTGATTATATGATCCATCGGAATATAGATTTCTATCGATATGAGATTGAAATTCACTTTAGTGCCTGTTCAACGATTTTATCGCCCGCCGGGCGATAAAGTAGTCCGAGGGCGCTAAAGTGCTACTTTACGCCCGCAAATCCGGGCGCTAAAGGTCTACTTTACGCCCGGTCGTGCATAAAGACATTTAGTTCTTTCTCGGAGACGGTTTACGGAACTGGCACAACAACAAAAGCCATCAACAGTGGGGTCGAATTATTCAATGATTAAAAGTATGTTACAATCCAATAATAATATAGACATTTCAAAATATTTCAAACTAATTACATTTCTGAAACAAAATGGGGAAGGTTACTCGCCCAAGAAAGCTGCGATTTTTACGAGTACACAAATTAATGATTTTTTAAATAATGCCACCGATGAAGTTTATTTAATGGCCCAGGTTGTTGTTGTATTTGGGATTGCAGGAGCTTGTCGACTTTGTGAAATCAGCCAGGTAACATTAGATGATATTGAAGATTCGGGAACGTTATTAATTGTGAAACTTGAGCGAACAAAGAATGATGTAAACAGGAGATTCGTAGTTACTGAAGAATATATTAAATTTTACCGAATGTACATAGCCCTTCGTCCAGCATCAGCAAAGGATCGTCGCCTATTTTATGCATATCGCAATGGAAAATGTATCGATCAGGTTGTGGGTGAAATTCAGTTTTCTAAGGTACCTGAAACAGTAGCTAATTTTCTTCAACTTGAAAATCTCATTTACAGGTCATTCATTTCGAAGATCGTCTGCTACACTTTTAGTTGAATCTAGGGGAGACTTGATGACACTAAAGAAACATGGAGGTTGGAAGTCATTAACGGTCGCAGAAGGGTATGTTAATGAATCGGTAGCACACACGACAGAAACAGCTAATAAAGTGTTTAGAACGTGTGGCATTGCTGTAATAACACCCGATTTGCGACCAGGTACACCAACGGCAGTAGTGTCCATGACTGAAAAAAATATAATTTCAACACCAGAAAATTCGACTGTTGTACCGAATAGTTCAAGGAACATGTCATTCATGCAATGCACATTTAATAATTCTTCTTTTGATATAAAGGAAATGTAACTTTTGTATAATACAATATTCTAAAATTAAATATCTACCATTATTTATGTGTATATATATCCGGGAAAAAAGTACTCACTTTTTTCCCGGGGAAAAAAGTAATTTCATAAAAAGTGATATTTCGTTACCTGTCAACAGAGATAAAATGTCAAACTTTTTTCCAGTCACAGAAAAAATACATTTTCATTGTATTTGAGAAACTAATCAGACAAGGCGTCTGAAATATAGATAAAAGATAAGAGTCATCCGAAATATAAATAAAATACTTGGTGCGTATACTTACGTTCCCGCGTTATAGTCTAGTCGAAAAGTGAATTTCCTGCGAAAAATCGTCCACTAAAAATATGAACGATGGCTCATTCGACTGGGGATATCATTCTGAGAAAGATGTATTTTTCGATTTTTTCCGCTGTCGTAAATTTGCTATTTTTTTTTAACAAAAAATTAAAATAAAAACACCCTTAGTTTTTTGGCAATAGCCCAAAAACTATTAATGGATAGAGAAAATAACAAAACATATTCTTGAGGAGGAAATTTCCCATGAAAAAGTTTGCACTCCCGGAACTCTTATCTCAATTATTTATACATATTTTTAATTCAACGTTGAAAATAGGGGCCGTTACGGCAGGAGTACAGGACCTCTCGAGACAGCAATGCACATATGTTTTTCATATTATTTAATATAAATTAAGAAATAAAAAAAAATCTGAACACTCGAAAGAATAAAATTTCGTTGGGAAAAATAGTTTTTATTGAATTTTGATAATGTGATGCCAACTTCATGTGCTTTAATATATCTAAAACCAAAATTATATCTTTAAGATTTGGCTTTGATGACCTGACCCTGGGTAACCAGGCAATAATAAATAGTGAATGCAGTAAATATCTAGGATTACTAATCGATCATAAATTGAAATACATGGGCCACATATCAAATTTGAACAAAAAAATAGCATCAGGCTGTTTTGCGGTTTGAGTGGTATTTCATGAACTAGGTCAAGATTTAGCAAAGATAACATACTCGGCACTCGTTGAGTCCCATATAAGATATGGTATCGCATTCTGGGGATTCTGTAGCTCTCAGCTGTTAAATTCAGTCATTGTTCTACAAAAAAGAGCACTCCGTCATATGTGTGGTGCAAAACCGAGAGATCACTCTAGATTACTATTCAAAAATCAACAAATACTGACAGTTATTTGCCTTTTTGTACTGGAGACTGCTTGTTTAGTCCATAAAAAATATAAAAATACAGTGAATGTTAATAGACACAACACACGAAATGGTTTTCATCTGAGATTACCTATTCCAAAATAATCACTTATAAAAAACTCTATAATATATGAAAACTTGAAGATATATAATCACCTACCAGCAAACATAAAAAATGTATGTGATGACAAACAATTCAGGAAAGTCCTGAAAAGTATGCTTGCCACTAAAGCATACTATAATTTAGGGGAATTTTACTGTGATCATCTATAGCACAAAAAAAAATGTTTTATGTAATTTTACAATTGTATTATATACATGTTTTTATTGTGTGACTATGTCATCAATTTAATTGTGACTGTAAATGCTTATGCCGTCTTTTGTTTTGTTTTACTAATGTATGTGTTTTATAAGTATACGTACATATAAGTTTTTATATTTACACTGGCTTTGTCAATAATAATTATGTTCTTCGATAATAAAGCATATTTGATTTGATTTGATATTGTTAATTAAGTTGTTTTTTTGGAACCGCCGATTTTAAGAAAAACCGAATAATTGTTTAGAGAATGACTCCATAATTTTTTCGCTTCCTGGAGCACAATTTACATGTGTACTCAATAATATCACTCTATAAAATTGTATAAAAGTTGATTATTTTGTTAATTATAAATTTCTAAAGTTAACAAAATTTGAGAAATTGCGTAAATAATGTAAAAAAAAATATGTTATTTTATATAATTATCAGTTTTATGTCTGACAAAGGCATTCAACGACGTTTAAAAAATAAAATTTCGCTATTTCTTTACCTATAATACAGTGTGAGTCAAGCTGAACGTCTCGGACTCTCGTGGCCAAATGGTATTTTTCAGTAAAGTCTGGGGAAGTTTATGTATGTCGATCTGAACTACATTTTAGAAATAATGATTTTTATACAGTGTATTTGAAAAGAGCGTGACATATCAAAGTTATTTTTTTAAATGGCTCACCCTGTATTTTCTTGCATTTTTGAATTCTTTGAGAAAAAATAAGCTGACTTTGCAAGTATCCCTATACCTAACTCTCTCCGTTTGTGAGATATTCAATTTTTTCTCAAAATGTAACGTCAGAGAAATTCAATATTATTGGAATTAGCCACAGCAGGTGTACGAAATTTTGACCGGTCACTCAAATCCCTTCAAGCTAGTTACTGTGACTGTAGACGATCAATAGCATATATTGTGTTTTATATTATCAGGAACACTTACCGCATATTTGAACTCCAATAACTTTGTTATTTCAAATGGAACACCCTATATTTTTCCACGTGACAAGATATATTTTTTCATTTGCTTTCGAACCATATAATATTTCCCTATACCTAAATGTGGTGCTTCAGGAATTATCGAAGCCTTTTCGAAATCCGATGAATTTTTTGAATTAACATTATTTCATCTAGTATTCTGTTGTCATAACTTGAGTAATACGTTCAACTCTGTTCAATTTTTGTTGTTGTCAAATAGTGTAATATTTTGTCATAAGTTTGTGTTGAATTCGTCTTGCTCTCGTGTTCTCAGATTTGAGAAATAACATGAAAAGTTTTACACTTGAAGAAAGAATCAACATGATTTTAACCATTGGAAAATGTTAGGAAAATTGCTTATTAGCGTCGAGGGTTTATGCACGAAAGTACCCAGATCAAGAGCATTCTGATAAAAATGTATTTGAGAGATTATTAGCCAGATTTCGAGGAACAGGTAGTATCGAGTACACTGTTCGAGAGATATCGAAACCAGTGACTGGAAATAAGGAACTAAATTTCGAAGTTTTGAAATATGTGATTGAAAATCCCAATACCAGTACTAGAGCCATTGCTAATGCAACAGGTATAAGTCAATCGGGTGTTAGCAGAATTATTAGAAAACACAAATATCATTCAGCTGCATCAACATCTGTATGGAAGGGCTTTGAACGCAGATTAGATTTCTGTTTATGGTATCTTGAACGAGTTGGCGAAGAGATGAACTTTTATGAACATATTTTATTAACAGACGAATCAACCTTCCATAACACTGGTGAATCGACATAACTTTCTTTATTATGCCACCGAAAACAGACATTTATTTCGAACCGTCGATCGCCAGAACCGGTGGAGTGTTAACTCATTCGGTGGAATCATAGGAGACACCATAATTGGTCCTTATTTCTTTGACGGGCATCTGGATGGAAGGACATTTTTAAGATTCATGAAAACCGATTTTTGGAATCTTTTGGAAATATTCCTTTGAATGTGAGACAGAAGATGTGCCTACAATTAGATAGTGTTTCAAATGTGTTGTCAGGAACTATCTGGACAGAAAATTTACAGATGAATGGATAGGGAGAGGTGGTCCTTATAACTGGCCAGAGAGATCGCCTGATCTTACACCCTTGGAATTTTTTGATGAGGATATATCAAGGATATTGAATACAGTACACCACCCACTACTCTTGATGATATGAGAGTGGGGATTAGAAATGTCTTCCAAACAGTAGCTCCAAATATGTTGAAAATGTATTATGATTTTTTGAATTTTTCCTCAATCTTTAATCTTTGAATATATTTTTTTTTAATAAAAACCAGTAACCCCAAAAATAGTAGATACAGGTGGACCGACATAACAATGCTCTAAAGAAAATCAACTGTAAGTTGAATGTTAAATTAATTTAAAATATTGAAGAACTATTCTTCAGTATTCGACATCAGACTACTAGATGAAATTATGTTAATTCAAAAAATTCATCGGATTTCGAAAAGGCTTCGAAAACTCCTGAAACACCACATTTAGGTATAGGGAAATATTATATGGTTCGGAAGGAAATGAAAAGGTGAATCTTGTCCCGTGGAAAAATATAGGGTGTTTCATTTGAAATAACAAAGTTTTTGGGGTTCAAATATGCGGTAAGTGTTCCTGATAATATAAAACACACTGTATAGTATTAATCGTCTACTCAAGCCACAGTAACTAGCTGAAAAGGATTTGAGTTACCGGTCAAAATTTCGTACATCTGCCGTGGCTAAATGCAATAATATTGAATTTCTTTGACAACGTTACATGAAAAAGTTGAATATCTCACAAACGGAGAGAGTTAGGTATAGGGATACTCCAGCAAAGTCAGCTTATTTTTTCTCAAAGAATTCAAAAATTCAGAAAAATACAGGGTGGTCCATTTAAAAAATATAATTTGATATGTCACGCTCTTTTCAAATACCTTGTATAAAAATCATTATTTTCAAAATGTAGTTCAGATCGACATACATATACTTCCCCAGACCGTTTACTGAAAAAAAATACCATTTGGCCACGAGAGTCCGAGGCGTTCAGCTTGACTCACCCTGTATATTTATAAGCAAATGGATAAGTTGAATATTCATCAGAGGACAAAATATTCTTTAAATAACTCAGGAAATTATCTCCCTCATATCTCTCCCTCATATCTTTCAACGTTCCACGTAGGTCCACTAGTCAAATAAAATTATTCGTTACACCATATCATTCAACTAACTATGGTTACAACTCTCCTATATACAGCTGCAATTTCATTCTTTGAAAAAGCTGTAGAATATTTTGAAACAGGAGAATGCCCTGCAGGGATCTTTTGCGATCTCAGCAATGCATTCGACTGTGTTAACCATCAAATTCTATTAGCCAAATTGTGAGTTAGAGCTCTTCCTTCTTAGTTAACCGACTTCAATACGTGAGCATACCAGAACTCAGTTCTGGAGCAGCCACACAAACCAAATCTGAATCTAAATTGGTCAACATAGGAGTCCCGCAAGGGTCAATACTGGGGCCAATTCTATTTCTGTTGTACACCAACGATCTTGATAAGCACTTAACAGAGACCCATTTAACGATGTTTGCTGATGATATCTCTTTAATAGTATCGGATAAGGACGAAATAAAAATACAACAGATAAGTGAACAAGTCTTGAACTCTGTATATGAATGGTGCAGCTTAAATTTTCTATATCTCGATGCCTCTAAAACACAAATAGTGAAATTCCATAACAGACAAAAAGATTGTCTACCAATAACTATCTGCGTCAATGACGTATCAATTGACAATACAAATGAAACCAAATTCCTGGGTCTGGTCATTGATGAAAATATCAACTGGAAAAATCATTGTATATGCCTGAACAAGAGGTTGAATTCTTTATGTTATTTGTTCAGGAATCTCAAACAAGTCTTGGAGGAGCCCCAGCTACTATCCTCAGGTAGCGTCCCGAATTAGGTATGGTATATGTTTGTGGGGTAACTCCACTTCCGGTAATGACGTGTTCATTTTGCAAAAAAGAATAATAAGAATAGTGGCAGGCGTTCCTTCAACCTACACTTTATTCTATGAACATCTATGAAATATGCACTTTTATTTTTACGAACAAAACTAAGTTTACTCTGAATGAAAACTTGCATAAGGTAAATACACGACAAAAGAAGAATTTCGATATTCCATTTTATAAATATAGAGTTTCGCAAAATTCACTTTCCTATTTGGGTTTGACCATCTATAACAGATTGCCGCATGAAATAAAAAATACTAATGAAAGTAGAAATTTTATCGCAGCGCTGAAAAAACTCCCAATCAAAAATTGTTTTTATGCCTTGGACGAATATTTTAACATGTGATGTTTCAACATGTGACTATATTGTTCTGTTCCGTTTTGCCTAATGTGTCTCTCTGTGTGACTATTCCTTTACATATGTACTTGTGTCTTACTGGAAAATAAATATTATTATATATATATATATATATATATATATATCGGAAATGTTAAGACTGGGAAATAACTATTGTGTGAAATTGATTTCTTCTGTCACACTCCAAATATTTTCAAGAATAAAGTATCTCGCGCATTGCTCATTTGAATGTGGTTCATTAGTTCATATTGTTAATTATGTTTATTGTCATCATTGTCCTAAATATTGTATATATCTAGATCAAAAATTATAATTTAATTAAATTATAATATTATAATAGTATGAGTAGTAAAGTGGTATAGAATAAGATTTACTTGTTATAAAATTATTGTAAACAAAATTGGGGGAATGAAATGAAATCACACTTTGAATTGTTGCCGTATGTTTACTAAACATTAGTCGCGCTGCTAAATCGCGTTGTCAAGTCGTCCACGCAAGAGCAGTCCCAATGAACAATTTGGGCAACGAGCCAGACTCGAGATCCAATTTGCTCGTCCTGTTCGACAACAGTCCAGCTCCCGACTCGACATAGTACGTCACCAACCATCAACCACCCAGAACCGTCCGCATCTAAAAAGCCTCCATTGCCGATGGCGTGCCTTTACGGGGCCGATGCACATCAGCATACGTTTTCTCGGTAGCCGCTGATTGACCTTTATACGAGATGAAAACAATAATAAAGCGCGTATTTAATTCAGATCACGGAGAATCCGCGACCATATTAAAAGAGTCGCGATGGAATGTTAGAGCACGTCCAAGAGCGGCTCGCACGTCCACAGGGGCGGATCTGTAGTTTTTGGCCCCGATGGCGGCACACGCCGCAGAAAGTTGGGGGGATTCAATTAAAATTGTCTATAGGATAATATAAGTATATTAAATTAAACGAATTCTCTAACAAATGACAAGAAAATTGATCCTTCCGATTGGACAGTATTAGATAAAATCGCGGTCATACGTACATACACATGCAGATCGAAAAATAATCTATTTTTTGTTTATGAAGTCGAATGTAAATAGGTTAACAATATTTCCTGGATATGTAGGATCATTATGCGAAAAGCTAAGAGGGTTAACATAATGCCAGGAGTACTTTGTGAATGTCTAACAGAAAACAACTACTTCCCTGGCTAAAGCCACGCTGGACATTGAACTACATTATGAAATGGACACCAAATTAGATAAAGCATTGGCAAGTGAAACTGCTTCACTTGTCACACCACATAGAGTACACATTTATATTTATATAATTTTAAACAACGCTAATGTGGTTGTAGTAACTTTGAACTTCGTTTTATTCCTTGATCTACGTTTTTTTTCTTTTGTATCACTATGTTAGACGAATATGTTTAACATCATTAAAACCAACCTCAACAAAGTTTCTTCCTATTGATGGAAATAAACCTTACCGAAAGCTTGGATAAACCTTAAAGAGTTTACTTTCTCATTGCTGCTTACCCCAATATCCCTAGTTTTGTATATATATATATATATATATATATATATATACCGGAAGAAATTTAATGGACATAGCCCTCAGAGGGAAGTGTTAACAGTAGACACGTGTTTCGGGCTCTCGGCCCTCATCAGTACGGTGAAGAAGTGCAAGGATGAACAACACTTGGTAGAAATCAACAAGTCAACAAACAGAAGCCAGCCGCACATTTGTGGTTTCGGTTAGCAGACCCTGCATTCCATTATCAATTATTGCTGCCCATACATTTACAGACAATTGATACTGATAATGTCTTTCACTAACTGCGTGCGGATTTTCCAGAGCCCAAACATGTTTGTTATGAAAGTTTGTGATAGCATTTCGGGAGAAGTTTGCCTCGTCCGTGAAGAGTACATATCTTAAAAATTGAGGATTTCCAGCCAATTTTCTCAAAAACCAGTGACATATAGTAATGCGTTGGGGAAAGTCTCGTGGCAAAAGAACTTGTACCCTTTAAATATGGTTTGGATAAAATTGTTGATCGTGGATAATTCTCCAAACTGTGGACTGAGTAGAATTGAGAGCTTCAGCAATTATTCTTGTACTTGTTTCTGGATTCTCCTCAAGAGCGTTCAAAACAGCTTCTTTCAATTCTGGGGTTCGGACTGCTCGTGGTCTTCCAATAATATCAGCTGCCCTCTTAAAACTACCCGTTTCTGCCAAACGACGGTGGAGACTGGTAAATATTGGAGCTGAAGGCAGTACTCGTTTAGGAAATCGCTCCTGGTGAATACGTCTTGCTTCGCGCGCATTGCCATCCGCAAGGCCATAAACGAAATGCATATCGGCTAAACGAGCATTATTGTTTAAACAAACTTACAGGAACTTTAACAAAACAAAAAAACGTTTAACTGTCACGTAATATGTAATTACCAAAACTACTTACTCAAACGTCAAATTCATTTCCTAAGCATTCTTGTGAAAAACGCAAAATAATGGTAATAATTTCAACACGCATCGATTATCATATAATCGACTTGAAATTTTCAAGTCCAAATACGGTTGCTTATAGCGACTTGTAACAGGGGTATCTTTTTTACGTAGATATGATAGAGGAATTTATTTTTTTACTGAAAAATGTGCTAGAAGTACGCTCGAAAAAGTTATGAATCCTCAAAATAGAAAAAGACGTGTAGGTGGCGCCCCCTACGAGTAAGAGCTATAATAACATCAGGTTCGAATTCGACACCTCAAAAAACCTCTCAATACCAATTTTTGTTCAATTAAGGTGAATATTTCGAGAGGTTATTTAAAAAAAACGAAAATAGAAATAAAACTTCAACACTCTCACCCTGTATATATATATATATATATATATATATATTTCTTCGTAAATTTTCGCGGGTATAATGTGTTGAGATAGTTTCTCGGGTTTCTGTGTTCTTGGTCCTCAAAAGGTCCGATTTCAAGACGTTTCGGCAAATTCACATTTGCCATCTTCAGGTGATGTCTAGAGATTGTCTCGAACACGACTGTCAATAATTACTATCACAGATTGCATTATACGTACGTAGAAGTAATTAGAAATAACCAATCATCAATTCGTGTGTCATTACATTTTCCGTCACTTCAATATGAATTACCATTTAATTTCAAGTCAGTACCAGTATTACGTCAAAATATTTGAAAAAGTTTAAGGTATACGATTAAACTATTTTCTAGATAAATTCATATTGCTGACAAAATGTCTTCATGGCTCCCGAGAAGATTTCTGCACTGAAATTAAGACACTACCGAATCGATAAGGATATGCTAGAAGCTGGACAATTTTTTTATTAATCCAGGGAATTTGACACCCATTATTTTGAAAAATTGGGTACTCTTGGAATTAGGGGAAACCTTAATGAATGCCTGTTATCATGAACGGAAGAACGTCAAATGATAGTTAATATTGATGAAGCTCATCTGAAAACAAATGAATAAATCTAGTAGGGAACTTCTCAGGGGAGAGTATTTATAAAACTTTATTATACATAAAATCTACTAAGGCTTCCAAAGCACTCCGCAGCTCTTTTCGAAAAGTGCTCAAATTATATAGGTAATAAATTGTTTAATAGGCTTCCAGACTGGATCCAGCCAGAAATAAACAACAACCGCTTCAAACTCAAATCAAAGAACTACCTAATAGAACTATGTTTGTATAATATAAATGCATACTTTTTTTGTTTATTATTCCTAAAGTTTGTTTTTTGCTTTTGTGGTGCCTTCTTTATATTACTTTCTCTAGACGTATATAACATATCCTACACTATGTAATATGATCTTGCAGGATGAATGAACTATTCTATTCTAGTGGGACCACTACTATTTCTGCTATATTTATATACAACAATCGAAACGAACACAGGAGTTTATTTCGCAAATAGGAAATGTCATTGAACAATTTTCAAGTGCAGTTAATCTTTTACTGAAATTATCCACGACAAAAATAACGGAATTGTCAAAAGGCCGCTCAAAGACCGTGGTCTCTATAAATTTCGACCATCACACAATTGAAAAGAGTGTGAACACTTCCTTTTTCGGCAACCGTCTGCAAAATACTTAATTCCCGGACGCTTTTTTCCAGAAAGTAGCACTTTTCTGGCCTAGTGAGAAATTCAAACTGTTTATCGACTCACGGAATTCGTCCTTTACTTTGTATGATTATATTAAATGGCGAATCCCCGTAATATACTAGTGAATGTTTGTTAAATAATCAAGAAGATTACGAGTTACTACTCAGACATTCATAATGAGTCAGTAAAATATAATTTATACAGGGTGTTTCTTAATAACATGCTAATATTTGAGGAGGTTGTTCTTGGGTCCATTTTGAGAAAAAAACTCCATATGAACATATGTCGTAAAGGTCTTAACTTTTAAACTACAGGGTACTAAAGTTAAAAAAAAAATATGTTAACTTTGGTATGACCCTAGATATTTTTGTGAAACGTAGTATGCATCTTTTATGCATCAAAGGGCATTTTCTGCTGTATAACATGATTTTTTATTCTTGCCAGTTGCGTTCGTGCGGGATTTGTATTAAATCATTTTAAAGAGAAAATAGATACGCCACTGCTTTTTCTTAAAGTAAAAATTAATTTTTGAAATCCTTATTCATTTCTGAGCAAATCGTGTCTCTTGATGATTTTTTTTCGTTTAACGAACGGTTTTCGCATAAAAATATTAATTTGTATCTCGCTAGACCACTCACGAGAAAATAGTATTTTGTTTGTGACGAAAGTAAAAAATTTTTTCGACGAGTGAAACACTATACTTTTTCGACAACCCTGTTTATATCATAATAATATGCTAAAAAAGAACAGTGAACAAATATTTATTTTAAATTAAAAATAACAGAATTTCTTTAAACGTTACTTATGATTTAAATATTGGGTAATTGTGACATTCGAGCAATTATTCAAAATTATAGGAGTATTACAATCAAGATTTTTATCTATTGATGCCACATCTGTTATGTTGTTAACTGATGTCACTCCAGATGAAGATGCGCCGTAATCGGATAGCGTTGTTTTTTGTATGGATTGTAAAGTTATGGTTTGTATTTGATTTTTGCTGCTAACTGATTGATCAACATATCCCTCCGCAACGTTACTAGATTTCCAGCCTCCATGCTTTTTTAATTGAAGTAAATCACCTACTGCATCCACTAATAGCGTTGCGGAAGTTCTACGCAAACAATGCCAAGTATATTTTTGGGGATCAGTTTAAATATTGAGCAATTTGCATGGAAAATTTACTGAATTTATTTATTCTCACAACCTGTCTAGTACACTTTCCGTTCTGGTAGTTAATCAAGAATCTTGAATTTATTTTGTCCATATCTAGAGGACTGATGTTCATATATATTTTAGAAATCTCGTAGAAGAACCCAGAAATGTGGAAGGAAAGCGGTACTTTTGTTTTTGTTTTACGTATTGTAACTAAGAGTATACTGCTGGTATCTTTCACATCATTTACTGTCGAATCTTTTAATTCATGGCAACGACAAACCCCCGAAATTCCAAAAACTAAGGCTACATACAAACTTTAATATTAATATCATTGAGAATTTGTTGCAATAATAAAGTAATTAACTTATCTTAGTCATTAGGTATTTGGAGTCGGGTGCATTCTTTAAGAAAGTATGTATCTCATTGGAAGATTTTTTTTAGACTTTTGACTAATAAAAGCCTCAGATTTTTGTTTAAAAAAAGAACGTAACTTGGGATATTTACTGTTATCGATATTATTTTTAATCGATAAAGTGGTTCTCAACATCGAATACATCCATAGCGTCGCTGACTTTTTTTGACAACCATCCAAAATACGCAAGCAGCATAGTTTCCGAAAATGAATTTCCGTGATTATCAACTCTCCAATCCATGTATATTTCATATATTTCTTCATATCTCTTTTTAGATTTTACTGGTAATAAATCCAAAGAGGTTTCCTCGGCTTGATTTGCTATTTCTGGTGGTGTATTTGGAAAATCTAAATCACTTTCCGAATCAGAAATCATGATAACTTAAGAAACTAACAATGCTTTCAGCACAAACAATTAACGAGGAACGTCATACTAATGAAACCAGACAACTAGATATAAATTGTTTTTAAATCTCACGGTTCTTTTTACGATTCTATTTTGCTTTTTAATCAAACAAAAGTAAAAAAAAGCATTCTAATTACAGAAATGATTCCTGTCTTTGTTTATTAATAATTTAAAGTCATCAAAACATTATATACGAGGGCGGGAAATGATTGAAAATATAAATTTAACTTTCGTCACTAGAAACGAAAGTTAACGTTAAGAGAATTTCTCTCACTTGCGACGGAAACCACGTTTTCGCTGAAGGTATTCTATTACAAAATGACGTCTTTTCGTGGAGGGTTGTAGAAAAAACAATGTATGTAACTTCAAACAAAAATGTATTCAAAAGAGTAATTTTCAGAAGGTGAAATTACATAATTAAAGTAATCTAAATACATTTTGGAATGCTCACCCAAAACCACCCTGAACGCACAAAGAAATAAATTAAATCAAATGTTTAAAATGTGAACCTCCTGCAAATATGCATGCCTCTGCTCTTTTTCCCATGGACTCGTTGGAAAATGCCGGGAGTGTTTCTAATAGTTTCGCAAGAAACTATGATGTGATTTCTCAATTGCTCTTCAGTAAGAATTGGTGTATTGTAAACCAATATTTTAAGATGACCCCACGGGATATAATGTAAACTATTGAGGTCCGGGGACCTAGGTGGCCATGCCTGTGGTCCTCTGCGATCTATCCAGCGATTATTGTAATTTTGGTTTGAATATTCGCGCGCCAGAGCACTTCTTAAATATTATCATGTACCCTGTAGATTTACTGACTTATAGTCAGAAGAATTACTATTCATTTAAGATGTCTTAAAACTCTGATGCTTGCACTTATACCTGTAGAAGTTTGGGATCGACTTGGCGACACTTGGCCTACTTGATAATAGAGATTACTAGCGTGTGATGGCGCCAATATTGTTTTAGTTTCAATTCAGTAACAGGGTATATTTATTTCCTCAGCTCTCTTTTTGAGGCGAATTGTTCGCGGGTTCTTATTCTAGCTTTTTGCTATTGGTTGAAAAGATACAGCTGTCAGACATCACCAATAGCAAAGTTAGAATTAGAAGCCCCCGAACATTGCACAAAGAAAGCACTGTCGTGTTGTTTTCGTATTTTGTACCATTTGAATTTAAGGTTAACTGCATTTTGACAGACGGAGAATTAGAAATAAAATTGTCATTTAATTGCAGAAAATATAAAATTCAATGCATACAATATGATGAACTATGGAAATATCATTATTAGTCAAATCGTCAAGATTTGTACTTGCTTTTGGTACTGAATACAGGTGAATATTCGAATCTGCGGCTTTATACTGTCCACACAAAATACAAATGTGGCCCATTCTACAAAAAGTATCCTTACACACTACACTACTTGAAAATAAACAATTACTCACGCACTAATGAACTGACGTACGAGTGATTTTTTAAAGAACAAACTCAGGAATAAGCTTAGCGAAATGTCAAATCAAAGAGATGGAAAACGCATAAATTTTTTCATATAAGATGCTGCAGGTGTCAGAATTTAAGTTCTGACATTAAGCGAGAATATAAACAAACATTTCTGGTCGACGCCATCTACCACAGACTACCACAGACTACCACAGAGAGAAGCTCTGTTGAAGTAACAGGTGGTGTCCCCTCGAAAATCTAAACAATATCGAATAAATAGAAAAATCGAATTATACGGTTTTCTTCACATAAAAGATTCAATATAAATTGAACCAGAAAATGGTAGATCTCAGGTGAGAAACAACTACTTTCCTAGCAAATACCACGCAGAACGTTGAATGATATTCACCTGAAAATCCATGCATACCTCCATATAAATGGACATTGAATGCAAATGTTTCTTTCTGATAAGCTCGATTATGTTTAATTTATGTCGTGTTCATCTAACAATCCGCATACCGGTTTCAGGCTTTTTTGGCCCTCATCAGTACGGAGTAGTCAACCAGCCAAATATCCGAAGAGATCTGGCTGAAGCGAGACACAACATACCAAAACCATCATCGAGTCTATAACACCTATAGGTACGCCGGAAAAGAAAACTTTTAACTGGCGGTACCTAGTGACAGAAAGAAACACTGAGAAGGAATCTTTTATTTAGAAACCTATCGAGGTGGGAGATTTTCGAAGTGTTTCTCTCTGTCACTAGGTACCGCCAGTTAAAAGTTTTCTTTTCCGGCGTACCTATAGGTGTTATAGACTCGATGATGGTTTTGGTTATGTTGTGTCTCGCTTCAGCCAGAGCTCTTCGGACCTTTGGCTGGTTGACTACTCCGTACTGATGAGGGCCAAAAAAGCCTGAAACCGGTATGCGGATTGTTAGGTGAACACGACATAAATTAAACATAATCGAGCTTATCAGAAAGAAACATTCGCATTCAATGTCCATTTATATGGAGGTATGCATGGATTTTCAGGTGAATATCATTCAACGTTCTGCGTGGTATTTGCTAGGAAAGTAGTTGTTTTTCACATGAGATCTACCATTTTCTGGTTCAATTTATATTGAATCTTTTATGTGAAGAAAACCGTTTAATTCGATTTTTCTATTTATTCCACTTCACATGGCGTTTATCTTTCAACATCGAATCAGTTCATTCACCAGGGTTTTTAGACATCTTATATTCATTGAATGAAATTAAGTTGCCAAGTTAACGTCAAATTAAACTAGGAGTGATCTTGTTCAGTTTTCATCAAGCTAAGTTGGTGTTCAACAATATCGATACATAATTGAAGGGGCCCCTAGCATTAGGGGCCCTAATCTCCCCTCAATCCATTGCTGGCGCGAGGAGTACCGTAAGAAGAAGAGAAGCAGAAGAAGGACAGACCGCGAGACCTCACCATCAGGACCAGATAGGTCTCAGGCGATTTCGTACTTGTGCCAGTTTTTGCAGAGCATTACCTAAAACTACAAACTTGCTTCTGCTTAGTCTATACAGGGGGTTAGAGAGTTAAGTATGGATGGAATCTCAGACGGTATGTGGTAGTCGAGTTGTTGGCATATTTTCCACGAGCGTGACAGGATTGCTATCAATCAAAGTACGGAGGCTTGTCGAAGAAATTAGTTCGTGTTTGTGGAAGAGAGAAATGGCATGGAAGTATTTTTTGAAGTTTTGAGTGGTCGGAGCAATTTAAATGTGTTCCAGAATTTGCGCAGCTTTTCTATATTTCATTCGATTAGACTCGGAATTGCATTTTCACCGGATTTTCATTTAATATCAATCAAAAAATCTTTATTGGCGCTATGACACAAAATTGTTCACACAAGGCAATGTATGGCAAAGTACACTGTATACAGGGCGTTTCTTAATAAGAAGCTAATATTTATTCTTGGGTCCATTTTGAGAAAAAAACTTCGTGTGAACATATCTCCTAAAGGTCTCATCTTTTGAACTACAGGGTGCTAAAGTTTTCAGATTTTTATTTATGATAACTTTGGTATGACTCTAGATATTTTTGTGAAACGTAGTACGCATCTTCTATGCATCAAAAGGCATTTTGTGTTATACAACATAATTTTTTATTTTTGCCAGTGGCGTTCGTGCGGCATTTGCACTGAATCATTTTGAAGAGAAAAGTGCCACTGCTTTTTCTTAAATTAAAAATTATTTATGAAATCCTTATTTCTTTCTGGGCAAATCTGGTGAATAATTTTTTTTCGTTTGACGTACGGTTTTCGCATAAAAAATAGAATTAATTAATTTGCAAGTTGTTATGAAACTGGGTATTTTTATGGATAAAAAACGTATCTAGTAGGTAAGAAGCAGATTTTGTTTTGTAAACATAAATAATTTTGACAGTTGTCTACCTAGTCTAGTTGTCACGTATTTGAGTCATCAAAATTAACAATATTATAAAAAAAAAACACCAAAAACGCTGTTTCCAGATGGGTGGGGCAATAGCATATAGTTTAAACGAATTTGCCACATATCTACCAGTTTATCATTCAAATGGCAAAAGGCAATAATTAGACATCAAAATCGAAATATTTATTCTAAAGAATAAAAAACCCGATATATCATTTTTATTTCACAGACATCGAAATAAAAATATTTATTCTAAAAAATTAAATCTCATTGACATAACAATCAAATTAGTTAGAGTTAAACTTAATTGACTTTCAATGTGCCAAATGACACCCCAGAATCTAAGCACGACTGTTGTCGCTTAGTCATCCCATGGAGAATTGATTCTGGTAATTTCATTTTAATATTAGTTAGTGGAATGAGTGCAATGTCTAATACATTCGGTAAAATGAATTTATTTTTCCAACGTAATAAACACTATTGTTTTCGCGTATCTTGAACTCTACTAACACGTAATCGTGCTTCTTTGGAACTTCGGTTAATGCATCAAAGTCGGAAGGATGTTCCACGTCATCCTCACTTACAACTTCGTCATCAGAAAACGGAATAACAATTTCTTCATCTTCCGAATCACTGTCTTTTTTCTTTGTTCGTTTCTTCTGTTTAGTTTTTGCTTGTTTTTTGTACGGATTTTTCAAAACTTATTTTTGATTTTGATCTTTTAGAGATATTCTCCTTTTGACCCTGACGACTTCTTTTTCCATTCTTCTAATTTTGTTAGTTGCTTTCAGTACTAATTTCTACCTCATGGGAGTAGAACTTAAAATTTGTGAGTGTTTTTTTCCTAACATTTTACGAGTTCTTAGTTTGCAGATATGCATTACATGTTTGGGCTTGCTGATAATAACGCATTGGAAGCCAGGCGGTTGTATGAAGACCGCTTTCCAAATAGAAATATCCCGGATGCACAACAATTTTCAAACATCCATAGAAGGTTGTGCGAAAAGGGAACTTTTGAACCAGACAATCATCTAAAAGGAGTACAACGTACTGTAAGAACACCAGAAATTGAGGTAGCGGTTTGGAATTCAATTGAGGAAGATCCCGGATTAAGTACACGAAAAATTGGGAGCTACTCCCTCACGACTTTCCATTACGGATGAACTTTTCTTCAAAAAGTGTATGAAAACCCATTATTTGACACTGAAATTTTATTCACCGATGAAGCCAAGTTCTCCAGAAACGCCAACCAAAACTTTCACAAAAATAATTTTTGGGCTGAAGAAAACCCACATGCAATCTTGGAATCCTGGCACCAGGAGCACTTTTTCATTACGTGCGGGCTGGAATATGCGGTGAGTATTTAATTGGACCCTATTTTCTTGTTTGAATGGGCATAATAACCAGCAGTATCTCGAAGAAGAATTGCAAGCTTTGATGAAAGATGTTGCCAGTTTAGTAAGAAATCGACTGTGGTTTATTTACACCAAAATTACAATTATCGCTTGATAGGTCACGGAGGACTACAGGCATGGTCACCTAGGTCCTCGGACCTCAATAGTTTAGATTATTTCCTGTGGGGTCATCTTCAGGGCTGGAGAGAGCCAGAATGGGGCCTGGGGCAGCATACGCAGTCGGGCCCCTACATCCTTCTCTTTTCTATTTATACCATCATTTTTTTAATTCAATCCAACTGAAGGAGTTGCAACAGCCAAATAAATGAATGGAACTATATAATTTTCAAAAATACCATAAAGTTTTTGAAACAAATTTGCTTTTCTGAATTTTTTTGTGGCAAAATCATTAATTATTTTTTCGAAATCCAGCTGCCTAGCTGATTGTGACTGTGCCAAACATTAAGTCATGTCTGCCTCTCAAGATTCGCTAAAATGACTGTCAATGGATCTCAATAGACATATAGACCAATCAATAGAGATTTTTTCGTCGCAAAAATACTACCAGGGCGGTTTGTTTCTGCATATCTGACAACAAAAAAATCCGTTGCGACATATATCACGTGACCTCAGATTTTGCGGGAATTTTAAAAAAGTTGTCTGTGGTGCCGAAAAATGGGTCAAATTGACAAGATATCGAAATATTTTAATGAGGAAATGTGTTTTGAATCCAACAAGGACCCCATGTATCAATTTTAAAGCAGATTAAAAAAAACAAAATACCATTTTATTCCTCTACCCTTACTAAGAAACATTATACATTCTTGTTTTATCTGGAAACAGCTTTAATAACCTAAATCACATAAGTTTGGGTCAAAACTAATCAAATATTTGTGGAATAGACATTTTGCGGGAGATTAATTATGAAAACACGATTTAGTCTTGTCACTAGGTGTAGTCATGCCCTGTATATTGATGCACATGAGCTTATTCAATATTATCAACCCGTAAATAAAATTTAAACCAACTAATATTTGTAATTAAAACTTAATAATACATTATTTATCCTAATTGAATTTAGTATTGTTTAGATGGATGTGGAAAAATAAAAAAAACTCAATAAACAAACAATGTACAAATTTTGAGTATTCTACGTGACCACCCTCGCGCTACATACATAGAATGGTCCAGGAAAACATTTCGCGGCGAACATTTTCCAACCTAACCACTCCCGCACTTCATTCGTAGAATGAAAAGAAGCCCCATCTTGTTGAAAGAATAAACGAATCCGCTCTCGTAATGGTAGGTTGTCGAGAAATGTAGATATCTCGGTCCGTAAAAAGTTCAAATACCGTTCGCCATTTAAATTTTGTCTAAATAAATAATAGTTTAAAAAAACTAAAAACACGCTTTTATAGAAAACCAGACTAGAAAAATAGAATATAAGAAAAAAATTGTATTTAATTTTAAAAAAAAGCGTGGGGTGCATGGTATGGCCTCGGCCAACAATTACCTGTGATCTGAGACATTTCTTACTTTACTGCCCTAGGTGTGTAATGTACTATATAATTATTGATACCATGCACCCCACGCTTTTTTTTAAATAAAATAAAAAAAATTCTTATATTCTATTTTTCTAGTCTGGTTTTCTATAAAAGCGTGTTTTTTAGTTTTTTTAAACTATTATTTATTTTCAACTTTCTAGTTTACTTCTCTATCAACGCGTGTTCTCAGTTTTTCAAACTATTATTATCATTATTATAAATTTTTGTCAACTATTATTCTCCAATATTGAATAGAATCGGACCATAATCACAAAACTCCTGGCCATTTTGGAGCCGCCATCCTGAATCCTTCAATTTTGGCAAAATAATCATAGTCTCCGACCCCAAAAACCCCCACATACCAATTTTGAATAGAATCAGACCATAATCACGAAACTCGGCCGCCATTTTGAAGCCGCCATCTTGAATTTTTCAATTTTTTCAAAAAAATGATATCCGACCCCAAAAACCCCCACATACCAATTTTGAATAGAATCACACCATAATAAATGTTGTGAAGTGAAGTTGTTCGAAGTAGCGTTCGTTTGCGATCTCGCTCCATGAATTTCGTGAATACATAGTATTTCATCGCTATTAATTATCACTAAGTGGTACATTATATCAAGTGAGGTGCTGTGTATCTCCCCTTATAGTAAAATTGTTATAAGGTAAGCAATTACGAAGGTAATTTCAAGATGCCTTTAACTCGAGAACAACAGACTGAGATTAAAATCCTGGCCGACGAATTGGTAAAGAAAATTTGTCTAGATGATATGTTCATAAAAACGCTAGCAGATAAGGTTTCCTTAAATATACAGACCATGCTGAACGAAAAACTTAACTTTTTTGAAATAAAAATTGATGAGATAAAAACTAGTATGCAGAATCTCGAATATAAATACGATAGGGACATAAAAAAACTGTCCGATGAGGTTACTGAACTCAATGAAAAAGTGCGAAACTCCAACAAGGAATCTCCGAATATTATACAGGTTGTATCAGAAGTCAACGAGATAAGACAAAGAGAGAATAATGTGTTACTGTTTGGTGTTCCTGAAGATACTCCTGATTTAACAGTTTTCGTGAACACCATTTGTAATAAAATCATCCCAAACTTGGATGTCAACAGTTTCCAAATTAATCGCCTAGGACGCCAACAAGTCAACAAGTCTCGTCCAATAAAAATAAGTTTCAACTCTAAGACCCATGCCTTGATGATGGTAAAGCAGAGGAAAACATTATTAGACATAAATGCGTATGAAAAATAAAAAATAAAACCGGATCTAACCATACATCAAAGAGAATATAATCAGCGAATTTGGAACGAGCTGAATGTCCTGCGCAAAAATGGCGCCGAAGGATCATATATCTTCTACAGAAACGGCATCCCCATGATTAAAAAAAACCAGTCTGGACATCCAACCCGCCAAATGTAATCAGTAATATGACCACCTCAATATACTATCAAAATTGCAATGGTCTCAATTCGAAAACACACAAATTCTTTAAAAGTGTTCTGGCAAGTGAACACAAAATTATTGCTATTACAGAAAGCTGGTTAAGGGACGGTGTCTTTAATTCCGAATTATTTCCCAACAACTATGTGGTATATCGTAAAGACAGATCTTATGGTACCAGAGGAGGTGGTGTCCTTCTTGCTGTGGATAGTGACTTTCATGAATCGGAATTTTGTCAAATAAACTGTCCCATTCAGTCTATTGATATCGTATGTGTGAAAATAATTGTTAAAAATGCACCAATTTTTATACTAGTAATTTATATTCCTCCAGGAACTACCCTTGCGGAATATGACGAATTGTTTGACTTTCTGGAAAATTTGGATTGTATCAATAAATCAATAGTTTTAGGAGATTTCAATATTACTGAATTACAGCAATATTACGAAACCAATGAATCATCTAATTTAATTCTCAAATTTAACTCATTCATTAGTTATTGTAAATTAATACAGAACAATTTCATAGAAAATGTAAATGGTAGAATTTTAGATCTTGTTATGTCACCCGAGAATATGGATTGCAAAGTGCTACTTGACTCTGATCCGTTGGTTGAACTTGATGTCCACCACCCTAGTCTTGCTGTGAATTTGGTAATTGATTGTGAAACTGAGAAGGTATTTATATCGGATGCTAAACGTTACAATTTCCGTAAAATTAACATCCAAAAGTTTTCCCAAAAAATTAGCGAAATTAACTGGAATTATTTAGAATCTATCTCCGATGTTGATATAGCTTGTGAAGAGTTCAATGCTACCTTACAAAGTGTAATTTGTCAGTGCACCCCTTTAGTAATTAATAATCCTCGCAAATACCCAACGTGGTTTACCAAAACATTATCAATAATATTAAAAAAAAATCACTACCACAAAATGTATAGAAAGTGCAAATATAATTTTTACTTGGAACGTTATAAACACCTCCGGCGTATCATTAAAACTGAAATAGACCTTGCTTACTCAGAGTTCATTAAAAAATCAGAAAATAGCCTGACTAGTAATCCCCGTGAGTTTTGGTCATTCATCAACACCAAAAAAAATAAATCTCGTATCCCTGGACTTATGTTCATCAATGATGAAAAGCTTACATCATCCGAATCTATAGTCAACGCCTTTGCTGAACACTTCAGCAATGCATATGTCCATGATTCTCCTCTCTCAAATGAACGTATCTTTCCCGAATGTTCTATCAGTTCCAGTCATTATTTACATATCAATAAAATCAGCGAGGAACTCATTCTAACGGCGGCAAAAGCTAAAAACAAATTGACGTGCCTGAATACCGAAACTTTTCCCACCATATGGAAACAATCCCGTATTTCCTAACCGAAACTTTTCCCAAAGGAAACAATTTTGTCCTGTCTTCAAATCAGGAAAAATAGGAGACATTCGTAACTATAGACCAATAGCCTTAATTTCTGGTTTCTCAAAATTACTCGAAATTATTCTTTTTGATCTCATCTATATACATGTGAGTAAATCTCTGTCAGATTTCCAACATGGTTTTATGAAATCACGTAGCACTGTATCTAACCTTTGCACGTTTACGCAGTTCATATCTAATTCCTTGATAATCGTCGCCAAATTGATGTTGTATATACTGATTTCAGTAAAGCGTTTGATACAGTATCCCACAATCAGCTATTGTTAAAATTGGAGCTTTTGGTCTCTCGCCCAAGATTCAGCATCTATTGAAATCCTACTTGAGCGATAGACAACTATTTGTTGAATATGAAGGTGTGAAATCTTCCAATTTCGTAGCTTACTCAGGAGTACCACAGGGATCGAACTTAGGGCCACTCCTATTCCTAATATTCATCGATGAAATATGTACTATTTTTCAGTCGAGTAAACTACTTTTTGCTGATGATATGAAAATATATACAGAAATCTCAGACACTACCGATTGCTTTCGTCTCCAGCACGATTTAAATCTCTTATCGGACTGGTGCTCGGCGAATAAGTTATATTTGAATGTTGATAAATGCAAAATTATGAGCTATTCCAGAAAAGTTTCTCCCGTTATATATGACTATAGAATCGGTGATGGTATCCTAAGAAGAGTGAATGAATGCAAAGACTTAGGTGTTCTCTTTGATACCAAACTTACGTTTAATCAGCACATTGAAAAATAATAAACAATGCTAGAAGAACTCTGGGTTTTTTAATACGTAATTGTAAAGAATTTTCAAATCTCAGGGCTATTTCCTCTATCTACTACTGTTTAGTTCGCAGCAAACTTGAATATTGTAATGTAGTGTGGAACCCTAGCCACGTCAAATACATATCATCCATTGAATCAGTTCAAAAGAATTCAATTTTGTTAGCCTCCCTTCGAAACGATTTACTATTGGAAGAATTCAATTTTGTTAGCCTGAGAAAACGTAGAGAAATAGCAAATATCATATTTGTATACAAACTGATAAATAACCAAGTTGACTCAACATCTCTATTATCACTATTAAATTTCAATACTCCACGTATTTCGTCAAGGTCACACTTGTCTTTTCGAATCGACATGCCAAATTCACAGCATCACTACAATAGTCCAATCTCAACTATGTGTAGAAGCCTCAACAATGTACCCTCTGTAGACATCTTCTTTTCTAACTTGAATGAATTTAGAAAGCAACTGTATAAACTTATTCCAAATTAGCTTCGCCATATATACACTTTGAATTTTTTACTTGTATCTCCTTCGTGCATCTGTACTTTATTCTAAGTTATCACCTTTTCTATTTAATCTAACCTTCACTCTTTCGAATGACATATAGCTAGGCATCTTTTTGTTATGATTTTGTTATTATTTGTTACCATTGATTATCATTTACTCCTGATTTACCATTCACTTCAAATTGTTATAATTATTATTATTATATACTCCTGTTATTGGGCTTAGGCCTGTTGGATGTATTATGTCTAAAATAAAATAAAAATAAATAAATAAATAAATAAAATAATCACAAAACTCGTACACCATTTTGGAGCCGCCATCTCGAATTTTTCAATTTGACGGAAGAATCATGATCTCCGACCACGAAAACCCTCAGATACCAATTTTGAAGCGAATCGGACCATAATCACAAAACTCGTACGCCATATTGGAGCCGCCATTTTGTTTTTTCTAACACAAACATTTTTTAATGCATTGTCACCGGAATAATGTACACCTGCCAAATTTCAAATCATTCGGACGTCTGGAAGTGGGTGAAAATCGCGCCCAAAGGAGTCGGTTACAAACAAACAAACAAACAAACGAACAAACAAACAAACAAACATACAAGTGAAGCTAATATAAAGCGTGTAAAAAGAAGGGACCTACAATACGCTCATTCAAAATTCCACAGCATAAATTCACTTTGAAACTATATTGGTCCATGGCTTCAATAATAAAATTAGGATTATGATCTGCCCACCATCTACAATTTGAGAACTGACGGCACCATTTGAGGTAAAAGTTGCTTTGTCAGAAAATAGCACATTTTTGAGAAATCACGATTGTCTTCTAACATTACCTGGAACCATGTACAAAAATACAATTTAGCGTACTTGCACAAATTTTGGTTTGTATGGGTGAAAGTGATTTTGCTTTAAAATTCGTCTAACAGAGGTTTGAGATATTTCTACTTTTTCTGCCATAATTTTCTAGAAACTCTTGGTGTCTCAGTGACTGTCAGTAAAACATTGTTTACATTATTTTCCTTATTTACAATAGGCTTAACGTGAACACTTCTATATTTGTTTTCAACCAAACCAGTTTTCTTAAATTTTTGCAATATCTTTGCCACCGTAGTAAAATGCAAATTTTGGTCTGGATGCCTTCCATTGAAATTTTCAGCTACTTCTCTTGTACTATGATAATTTTCGCCATATAGCAATGCTATTTCAATTTTTTTTTGTATACTCAGTTTTGGAGCCATTTCTATTGATAGATTAAAAACACAAAAACTGATGATGAACGACAACTCTAACAAAATTGTTATTGTGCCATTTGTTATTGTTACAACAAAAGTAGATCTATTTTCAAAGCCGCCTTATAAAATTCAAAAATATAGCTAAGTCATTGAAGTTCAAATTTACTAACCAATATTAAATTTAGCAAGTATAAATAATGCATTATTAAGTTTGAATTACAAATATTAGTTGGTTTAAATTTCATTTACGGGTTGAGAATATTGAATAATCTCATGTGCATCAATATAAAGGGCATGACTACACCTAGTGACAAGACTTAATCGTGCTTTCATAATTAATCTCCCGCAAAAGTCTATTCCACAAATATTGGATTAATTTTGACCCAAACTTATGTGATTTAGGTTATTAAAGCTGTTTCCAGATAAAAATTAAAAAATAAGTTTTCTTCTTCTTCTTCTTCAAATTGAAAAATAAGTTTTCTTCAGATCACGATGAAGTACCCATGTTTCTCTTGAGAAAAACACTCCATATCCTATCCACTCCACTTTTACATTTGGCGAATCTATCATTTTCCACTGCCAATTTTCCAAATACGTTGAAAATTGGAAGAATTTCTCCAGTATTCAAAAAGAAGGACAAACATTCAGTAGAAAACTATAGACCAATAACAGTTCCATCAAGTTTCTCAAAGGTTTTCGAATACGCGTTCTTGAACAGGCTTCTTTCTTTCTGTCATAAATTCAATATTTTCTCTAGAAGCCAACATGGATTTCTTAGTAAGAGATCAACCACAACAGCAGTTCATTCATACTATGATAGAATAATCGAATTCATTGAGGCAGGCGAGTGCTCTGTGGGAATCTTTTGTGATCTTAGCAGGGCATTCGACTGCGTCAATCATTCTATATTACTCGAAAAATTAGATAAATATGGCATCAGAGCGCTACCTCTGCAATGGATATCAGATTATTTGAGGTATAGTATGTCACTGTGAGCAACAAAAATTCTGAAACGAAGGACATTGATCTTGGTGTGCCTCAGGGCTCAGTTTTGGGCCCAGTATTGTTTATTCTTTTTATTAATGATTTGAGTATTTTATGAGTACCGGCATCATTAACTTTATATGCAGATGATACATCTGTGATCATATCAGATAAAACCGATCTAGCCTTGACAAATAAATGCAACACAGTTTTCTCCAGATTGCACGAGTGGTATTCTGCAAATCAGCTGTTTCTAAATGTTGGAAAAACACAATCCATAAGGTTTCATAACCGTCGAAAATTGTGTCAAGATATCACATTCGGCTCAGATGATGCATCAGCGCAATATGTCTCTAGTAATAGTAACGTTATAACGTTTTTAGGTTTTCAAATTGATTCATGTATAAACTGGAAAAGTCACTGTCAATCACTGATATCAAAAATGAATTCACTATCATATCAATTCAGAACCACTAGGAAAGTGTTGGAAATAAATCAGCTGCTTTCACTCTACTATGCACAAGCTGAAAGTAGATTGCGATATGGTATATGCCTATGGGGTTTATCTGTATCCTCACACGATGTTTTTATTGCCCAAAAACGAGTTTTGCGTTCTCTCGTTGGTATATCGGGCCGTACAAGTTGCAAGGATGTCTTCAAGTACCATAAAATTTCAACACTTCCTTCATTATTTATTTTTGAACTCTCTGTTTACTCATTTGAGAATAGAGGTACTTTATTCAGTACCAATAAAGTCAGACATAAATTTGATACCCGAACAAAAAATGACCTTCAGGTACCTTTTAATAAATTTAGCTTTTCATTCAACTCTCATCCCTCTATGGCGCCCAGGGTATTTGATAAACTGCCAAAATATATAAAAGAAACCTGTGGTAGAAGTCCATTGTATCTCGAAGTGGAGTGGTATAATTTTATGAAGAAGAAAAACACGAAGTCGTCTCCACAATATAATATTAAGATCGATTAGGTCAATACCATCGATTATTGAACATGTTTCGAACCTCTATAGGTTCATCTTCAGCATATATAAAAGTATTCTACAATGAAAGAAGAACAAAGACTTAGTTACATGGGTAATATGATACGATAAGTGCTACTTACATGGAGATGAAAAAATTCAAAAAATTAGTTTTGTAGGTTAATGTTACTAAAAATTTTTATATAATTCCCATGTTTATAACGTAGACCAATTGGGAAAAAGGGAATACCCCTTTCCAGGGGTGCGTCCCATACTTAAACTTGGGAGGGCCGAAAACTTCCGCCGATACAAAATAATTCGAAGCCATGAGGAAAACAACAAATGCAATGGCGGTGATTGACAGCACATAAAGAGCCAACCATCTGTCAGACTGAATTGTCGAACCTAGCCATGGAACGACGACAAGAGAACTCCATGCACGGAACAAAATTGAACTAGATGTAAATCAAAACCAAAGTGGTAACTATACCATGCGTAGAGCTCAGATGTCACCTATCCATATTTACAAATTTATATATATCTTCTTCATAAAAATATAAAAGAAAGTAAATGTATTGAAATATTCAAAATACAATTGCGAGAATTCTTTCTTGAAAAGTGTCTGTATAGTGTTGAAGAGTTTATGTCGTAGAACCGTAATGTTTTGTTTATATGCTTTTATTCTGAGATTTCGTCATGTTTCTTTTAGAATGTTCTTAGGACAATTTTAATTGAGGTTGATAATTTTTACTTCAAACCTGTGGTTTCAGCTTTTTGGTTTTATCTGAAAATTGAAATTCTGAATTTTGGAATTATTGTGTGTTTCTATGTGTTTCTATGTTTTTATATTTACCTAGATTCAAGTGTATGCGATGTTATGTTGTCTACTGGAAAATAAAGATCTTATCGTATCTTGAAACAAGAATGTAAAATGTTTCTTAATAAGGGTAGAGGAATAAAATGGCATTTTGTTTTTTTTTCAATCTGGTTCAAAATTGGTACATATGGTCCTCGTTGGATTCCAAACACATTTTCCCAATAATTTTTTTTGATATCTTGTCAATTTGACCCATTTTTCGGCACCACAGACAACTTTTTTTATAATTCCCGCCAAATCTGAGGTCACGTGATATAAGTTGCAACGGATTTTTTAGATGTCAGATATGCAGAAACGAACGCCCATTAGAGTTTTTCAGAAATTTCAATAACAAATTTTTTTCCCATATGTAGCCAACTTTATGACGGACACTGTATGATAATGATATGAGTCAAAATGTAAATATTAAAAATATATTTTTCAGATTGGCTGAATTCGCTTTCTTGCGCAATTTCTTCGGAATGATCCACTTTGTAAAGTTCAGATTCAAAATATTTTTTTAGAAAATATAATGAGTTAATTTGAATAATTTTCGTTCCAGCTCCAAGGTATGTGTGGATACCCTGTATATTCCCGTCGGGACAGCCCACCCGTCTGCTCCCTCCATGATATTTCCGTGGCGCAAAAAAGGGTTTCGCCATTAGGCTTTCGGCTCTGAGTATAGTTTCACCGAAGTACCGTTCGCGTGATTTTTTTCCTTGAAGATTTAGTCCTGAAATTGGTATCACGACCCGTCCTGCCCATAAGAGCCGCGGCAGCAACAGCCAAAAGGACAAATGCGTATTCATGAGGCGTTAATGTTATTATTGAGGTCGCTTCGTCGATATACGGGCCGGCGTTTGAAGATGAACGTACAGGGTGAGGCAATAATTGATACCTTCTCAAAAATTCCGCCAAGGAATGACGACGTTCTTCAAATATCTACGATGTAAATAGGACATCCGAGTCTTGCGTTCGCTTTTGACCAATCGGCCATAAAATCTTCAACGAATACCTTACAGCTCCATATTCTATTGGGCAGACCGCTTCGCAAGTTTGCCTATCAAGTCAAAAATTAATGCTCTACAATGCTTGCTTGAAAGTACTGAAAATACAAACTCGGACATAGTCAAGTGAAGTCAAAAATACTTTATTGTGTGAAGAAGATAATTGTCATTGACAAAGTCATTTACAAATAAAATTAATAATAAAAAATATTTTTAAAGACAGGCTTTCATTTAAATGCTCTCGAAAACTATCCATCAAATTCAAACTTTTAGCTTAGTGATCCTACATACGCAAACAGGGATCTCTGAAGGATGTTTATATGTGCATGGTAAGTCAGAAATATGGCATCTCCGAAATTATAATTAAACCGAATCAAATGAAACTTCATGTAAGAGCCCGAACATATTTCATAGTGAAAGATAAGTGCCATGTGAAGTGGAATGAATAGAAAAAAACGAATTAAACGGTTTTCTTCACATAAAGGATTCAATGTAAAATTGAACCAGAAAATGGTAGATCTCAGGTGAAAAACAACTACTTTCCTGGCAAATACCACGCAGAACGTTGAATAATATTCACCTGAAAATCCATGCATACTTCCATATAATATCAATGGACATTGAATGCAAATGTTTCTTTCTGATAAGCTCGATTATGTTCAATTCATGTCGTGTTCACCTAACAATCCGCATACCGGTTTCAGGCTTCTTGGCCCTCATCAGTACGGAGTAGTCAACCAGCCAAAGGTCCAAAGAACTCTGGCTGAAGTGAGACACAACGTAAACAAACCATCATCGATCTTGTAACACCTATAGGTACGCCGGAAAAGATAAACTTTAACTGGCGGTACCTAGTGACAGAAAGAAACACTCCGAAAATCTCACACCTCGATAGGTTTCTAAATAAAAGATTCCTTCTCAGTAGGAGTGGCAAGCCCGTCTAGCATATAGTGAAAGATAAGTGCCATGTGAAGTGGAATGAATAGAAAGGTGTTACAAGATCGATGATGGTTTGTTTACGCTGTGTCTCACTTCAGCCAGAGTTCTTTGGACCTTTGGCTGGTTGACTACTCCGTACTGATGAGGGCCAAGAAGCCTGAAACCGGTATGCGGATTGTTAGGTGAACACGACATAAATTGAACATAATCGAGCTTATCAGAAAGAAACATTTGCATTCAATGTCCATTGATATTATATGGAAGTATGCATGGATTTTCAGGTGAATATCATTCAACGTTCTGCGTGGTATTTGCCAGGAAAGTAGTTGTTTTTCACCTGAGATCTACCATTTTCTGGTTCAATTTTATATTGAATCCTTTATGTGAAGAAAACCGTTTAATTCGATTTTTCCTATTCATTCCACTTCACATGGCACTTATCTTTCACTATATGCTAGACGGGCTTGCCACTCCTACTGAGAAGGAATCTTTTATTTAGAAACCTATCGAGGTGGGAGATTTTCGGAGTGTTTCTTTCTGTCACTAGGTACCGCCAGTTAAAGTTTATCTTTTCCGGCGTACCTATAGGTGTTACAAGATCGATGATGGTTTGTTTACGTTGTGTCTCACTTCAGCCAGAGTTCTTTGGACCTTTGGCTGGTTGACTACTCCGTACTGATGAGGGCCAAGAAGCCTGAAACCGGTATGCGGATTGTTAGGTGAACACGACATAAATTGAACATAATCGAGCTTATCAGAAAGAAACATTTGCATTCAATGTCCATTGATATTATATGGAAGTATGCATGGATTTTCAGGTGAATATCATTCAACGTTCTGCGTGGTATTTGCCAGGAAAGTAGTTGTTTTTCACCTGAGATCTACCATTTTCTGGTTCAATTTTATATTGAATCCTTTATGTGAAGAAAACCGTTTAATTCGATTTTTTCTATTCATTCCACTTCACATGGCACTTATCTTTCACTATATGCTAGACGGGCTTGCCACTCCTACTGAGAAGGAATCTTTTATTTAGAAACCTATCGAGGTGGGAGATTTTCGGAGTGTTTCTTTCTGTCACTAGGTACCGCCAGTTAAAGTTTATCTTTTCCGGCGTACCTATAGGTGTTACAAGATCGATGATGGTTTGTTTACGTTGTGTCTCACTTCAGCCAGAGTTTTTTGGACCTTTGGCTGGTTGACTACTCCGTACTGATGAGGGCCAAGAAGCCTGAAACCGGTATGCGGATTGTTAGGTGAACACGACATAAATTGAACATAATCGAGCTTATCAGAAAGAAACATTTGCATTCAATGTCCATTGATATTATATGGAAGTATGCATGGATTTTCAGGTGAATATCATTCAACGTTCTGCGTGGTATTTGCCAGGAAAGTAGTTGTTTTTCACCTGAGATCTACCATTTCCTGGTTCAATTTTATATTGAATCCTTTATGTGAAGAAAACCGTTTAATTCGATTTTTTATATTTCATAGTGACTTACCATGCACGTATAAACATCATTTTTGTCAGCTCTTTGTAAAAAAACCGCCTTGAAAAAAATATATTTCTGTTGTCGCTAATTGTAATATCACGAAAATATATTACTTACTTGACATATCATAGCCTAGCTGTATATTTGGAAACTCACTGAAAGAAAAAGAAATTGTGAATTTAATGTCTGCAAAATACCAAAACAAATGAAGATATCCATTCCACCTTCGTAACGCACCCTAACAACTAACATTAAATATTAGGAAAAAGCGGTATCTTGAATCGCAGACGCCTTGTGTCTTCGATAGCTCAGTTGGTAGAGCGAATGCCTAGATATCTAGAGAACGCAGGTTCGAATCTTGCTCGAAGATATTTTTTTTCTATAATTTAAAAATTTGTCTGAAATGCCTCAATTTTCCTTGTTCCAAATGAAGATACTATTCAACGAAATCATTGTTTGGCGCAACCATTTTTAACGTTGTGTACCTTCACGTTTGTATATGATCGTGTCGACTCGAAGGTACCTCTGCCTCTTTATGTCTGAATAGTTGTCCAAATTAAGTACGTGGATATTTTTTCTGAAAATATTCAACTTCTTCAGATGTATTTTATAGATAGATAGATAGATTCTGTTAATGCTTTTTGCTATATATTATGTAGATGGGACAAGTCATAGTTGTTTAGGTATATACATACATATCTACAAATATACTCTTAGTCTAGATAAAATATAAAAGACATTTCACAATAAAAACAATTAAATCAACAAATTGTCATTAACAAAAATAACACTCTATCGAGACAAGAACATTTTAAAATAAAATTGTCAAAATAAACACGATCGAGCAATGCTCACTTCAAGTGTAAATTCATCCAGCGTGTAAAAACATTTTCCTGATAAAAAAAGTTACTTTTTTTTAAGGTCTTCATATCATTTGGCAGTAATATATAAATGTGAATACCGACAAATTCAGGAGATTTTTCATATTTTGTGTGATGTTTTCGTGTTGTGATAATATTTTTAATTCTTATATTATAATTATCATTTGTAGGAGACTTTTATTCTCATGTATATATGTTAAAATGAACAAACTTGCAACTGTCAATATTTTTTGTGTTGGAATGTCTCTCTACAGGAAGTTCTATAATCAAAATTGAATATCAATCTCAGCAGTGCTTTTTGCTTTATGGAAATTCTGCCTGATCCAGTAGCTAGTCCCCAGACAGCAGTTATGATATAATCCTGTGAAAGTTAGCATAATAAACTGATATCAGTGATTTTGTATTTAACTTATACACTCAAGAGATTTTATCAGGTAGTATTGATTCAATTTCTAACATCTAAAATCTAGATATTCTTGCCATATACAGGGTGTTCCATAATTGAATGCTGATCCTAAAGGGCGATAATCCTTGGATGATTTTAAGAAAAATTCTTCATATGAACATAGGTCCGCAACCGCTTTATTTCTGAGATACAAGATGTTGAAATTTAACGAAAAAATCAGTCCTTCCCCAATATATCTGAAACCGCTTTGGCTTCATTTCAATTTTGGTATATGCAAAGTACGCATAAAAATACATTTTTCCATGATTAAGGATTTCTTAATTTTTATCAGTGGCGTCCCTATTAACATGCCCTGTCATATTTTTGATCAAAATAATGATACGCCACTGTCTTTTTTCCAAATAAATATAATTTTTGTAATTGTCCTCTATCTTCTCATGAAAATGGTCTCCTGTCTTTTTTTCGTCCGGCGGACGGTTTTCGATTTAGAAAATAAAATACATTCAGTTGCTTGTCCCTATTCGATTTTTTCTCTTAGCCTTAATTCCACAATTGTGGTAACCAAAGGATCTAGGCAAGATTTTTATAATTTTATGGATACTATTATTTAGTAATGAATACGCATAAAAATACATTCTTATTTTTAAAAACATAACTATTATTAACAAAAAATAACAAAATCAAATTAACTGTCCAAAATATCCGCTTCCTGCAAGTATGCACGCTTCAGCCCTCCTTGTCATTGACTTGCGTACTCTTTGGAAAATTCCTGGAGTATTCCTTATTGCTTCACAGGAAACTATTACGCGGTTTCGCAATTCTTCCTCGGTTAGAATTGGTTGACTGTACACCAAAGTATTAAGACGTCCTCAAAGAAAATAATCATGACTGTTTAAGTCTGGGGATCTAGCTGGCTATGACTCTGTTCCCCCACGACCTATCCAGCGATTATGGAAGTTTTGGTTTAAAAATTCGCGTGCCAGAGCACGAAAATGGGCAGGTGCACCATCGTGCATAAACCACATGCGATTTCGCATCAAAATAGGAACATCTTCCAACATAATTGGCAAATTATCTTCAAGAAATCGGCGATAATTATGTCCATTCAATCTGCGTGGTAAAAAAAAGGTCCAATTAGGTAATCTCCAATAATTCCAGCCCAGACATTTAATGAGAATTGCTCCTGGTGAAGGGATTCCACGATTGCATGCGGATTTTCCTCGGCCCAAAAATGATTATTATGAAAATTTCTGATCCTGTTTTTAGTAAAACTAGCTTCGTCCGTGAATAAAATTTCCCTGTCGAATAAAGGATTTTCGGTAACTTTCTGGAGAAACCATTGGCAGAAATTCACTCGTAATGGAAAGTCTAGAGGAAGTAGAGCCTGAACCCGTTGAATGCGATAGGGATATAATAAATTATCATGAAGAATCCTCCATACTAGAATATGAGCGATATTCAAATTATTGGCAATTTGCCCCGTACTCATTTCAGGATTTTCGTCAACTGAATTTAAAACAGCTACCTCAATTGCTGGAGTTCTTGCAGTCCAATGTGCTCCTTTCAAGTGATGATTTGACTCAAAACTTCCTGTTTCACATAACCTTCTGTGGGTGCTTGAAATCGTTCGAGCATCAGGAACCATTCTATTTGGGAAGCGCTCTTGATACAGTGGCCTGGCTTCATATGCGTTCCCGTCAGCAAGCCCATACAAGTGATGCATGTCTGCTTATTCGGTATTTGTAAAATTTACCATGGTTTTTTTTAATAAACAAGTTTTTATAACGTAAATAATATCACGTACCTAGCTAAAGAAGTGTCAAAATTGTTTATGTTGAAAACAAGGAAATGTGTTCTTAGCATACTAGATGTTTCTAGCCCACAAGATAATCCTACTACTCTTCAACGGCTGATTTTGCATAGGGACACGCAAATGAATGCATTTTATTTTCCGTTCGCCGGCCGAAAAAAAGACAAGAGACCATTTTTATGAGAAGATAGAGAACAATTCCAAAAATAATATTTATTTGGAAAAAAGACAGTGGCGTATCATTATTTTGATAAAAAATATGGCAGGGCATGTTAACAGGGACGCCACTGATGAAAATTAAGAAATCATTTATCATGTAAAAAATGTATTTTTATGCGTACTTTCCATGTACCCAAATTGAAGAAAAAAGCCAAAGCGGTTTCAGAGATATTGGGGAAGAACTGATTTTTTTGTTAAATTCCAACATTCTGTATCTCAGAAATAAAGCTATTGCGGACCTATGTTCATATGAAGAATTTCTCTTAAAATCATCCAATGATTATCGCCCTTCAGGATCAGAATACAATTATGAAACACCCTGTATACACGGGCCTCCAATATTCATATGTAGATTAACTTACACAGACATGAAGGTACTTTATTTTTAAATATAACAATTAGCAATATTTGAAATAGTGAGTGGTTGTTAACTCCGAAAAAAAATACAAAGCACGTAGCGTGGAAAACTTTCCGCAATTAACATTCAGATATAGCAAGTAGTTAAGAATGCACGGAAACCGAAAAAAACTGTCATAAAATGATTTCTGTTCGAAATTATTCGATTGAGTCGTCATTCTTTGTATCCGATGATCTTCAAAATCGCAAAATGTTAGAGTGAATCTCTATTATTCATCTGTCAGAAAATGAATATGCACTCTAATCCATCTGTTCATTGAAGAGGAAAATAATATATCAAGTACGTCGCGGCGCGTAAGGAAAGAGAGAGAGTGTATTAGTAATAGTGTATACGTACCGCGTCTTGGCTGTCTTGAGATATTTCCAGAGGTCTAAAAATAAAATACACGCAGCCGGCAATCGCCCTCGACTTCTAGTTTACTTCAACTGGGAAATCGGATTTCATAACATTCGGTACAAATCGAAAATTCTGCTAGCGGACTTGACTGACGTTCATTCAACTCCATCGAAGAGAAAATGGAAATGTGTTTCGCGAAAAGGGTCCCTATCTTCACTTTTTTCACCTAATGGTTATCTTCCCGTAAATGAGTGAAAAATATCCAACCTTTTCATCAATCTTTGAAAATTTATGATAGGACTTTTTTCGACATGTTTTTTGGGTAACCTTCCAGTCTGAAAATGAAAATATAATCAGGAAAATCTATACAAGTGTAGAAAGGGCACCAAATTATATTTCCTATAGAAAAATGATTCGATTTGTCAGTAACTTCTCGTTCCCTGAATATGCCTATAAAAAAATAGTAAAAATTCAAAAGATACTTCTCTATATAGTTTTTGATTGACATTTCGGGGACTATATCTGCCCCCGTTCTCAAAATCTTCTAAATCTCCTTTAATTGTTTGAATAATTTGGATTTTTTCTTGCAGAGTCTTTTTCGCTTTTTCAACTGACGGATGTCAATTGAAAAAGCCAAATTATTCAAACAATTGAAGGAGATTTAGAAGATTTTGAGAACGGGGGCAGATATAATCCCGAAACACCAATCAAAAACTATATAGAGAAGTATCTTTTGAATTTTTACCAATAGCTATAGGCATATTCAGGGAACGAAAAGTTACTGACAAATTGAATCATTTTTCTATAGGAAATATAATTTGGTGAACGCAGTAACTTATCGGGGTGAACTAATTAGTTTGCCCTTTCTACACTTGTATAGATTTTCTTGATTATATTTTCATTTTCAGACTGTGGAAGGTTACCCAAAAAGATGTCAAGAAACGTTGTTCCTCCACAATAAAAACTTTTTAACAAAAAATTAAACCGACGAAATACGGAACTGAAAAGTAAAAAATCAAATAAACCTTCTTAGACTCAGTAACTGAGCTCCTAAACTAATGTAAGTAACTAATTTTGAGTCGGCGCCAAACAAACAAGCATATTTTTTTTTTTTTTTTATGTTTTTGTTCCCACGAAAAGGGATATCCTGTAATGTTCAGAGAACATCGTGGGAACCAAGGGAAAGAAGGTAGGAGTTGGTGTTCTTCTTAAATTTCTGGAGGTTGTATGCCTCGGGGAACACCTCCCTAGGCAATGAGTTCCAAAGCCTCGCTGTTCGTTGGATGAACGAGTCTTTGGAAAGTGATGTTCTGCAGGTCTCCAAAGTGACCACGAAGGGGTGTGATGACTGAACTTGACGGGTTAGTCTCGAAGAGACTGCCAAAGCAGGAACGATTGTTGATATTTCAGAAGAGCATCGCCCATGAAAATATCTATAAAATAGAGACAAATCGCCAACTTTTCTACGGTGTTCCAGACAAGTGAGCGAGTTTGTAAGCGAGGCATCACCGACGAGACGAATTGCCCTTTTGGACAGAATCCAATAGCCTCAGGATATGTTTAGGTGCCGCGCTCCAAATATGGGAACAGTATTCCAGGACAGGTCGGATCTGTGCCTTATAGATCATAAGCAGCTGAGTGGGGGTGAAATAGCTCTTGGCACGAAACAAAAAATGGAAAGGTTATTGCTGATAGTAATACCAAGCATCGATATGGATGACTTCAGTGGTATGGTTACTCCTGACAAAGTTATGTTAGGCACAGTGAGATCGGATTTTTTAGAGAAAAGACATGCTTGTGTTTTGTTTGCATTGAATTCTACCAAGTTATTAGATCCCCACTCTAGAATTGTTGCTAAGTCGATATTTATATTATTAACATTTCTTCCTCGTTCATTTCTGGTTTCACGGGCTGATATAGGGGCCCTGGAAGAGAAAGCGGTATGGAGGGTACTATCATCGGAAAAATCATCGGCAAAGCTGTGTACTGGACATGAAGTTGCTTTCAACAGGTCGTTGATGTGAAGTAGAAATAGTGTTGGTGCGAGAATTGATCCTTGCAGAACACCAGCATTTATGAGTAGAGTGTCAGATGAAACTCCATCGACCACTACATGGAGAGACCTGTTTGAGAGAAAACTAGCAAGCAGAGAACACAGCTGAGGGGGCAAGCCATAAGACGGAAGCTTGGCGAGGAGTCCCTGGTGCCAAACTCGATCGAACGCCTTGGAGATATCTAATGCCACAGCTAAAGTTTCTCCATACTTTTCAATAGATAGCTGCCATATATGTGAGACGTAAGCGATTAGGTCACCAGTTGATCTCTGATGGCGGAAGCCATATTGCCTATCGTTGACAATTCCTGAGTCTTCCAGATATTTCGTGAGCTCGATGTTGATGGCTTTTTCCATGACCTTTGAAATAATAGATAGCAGTGCGATAGGTCTGTAGTTGCTAGGTAGGGCCTTTTTGCCTATTTTAGGGACTGGCTGTACTCTTGCAATTTTCCAATTGGACGGAAATACCCCCAAATTGTAAGAGTGGTTGAACAACTTGCAAAGAACAGGTGTTAGTTCGTGGGCACATTTCTTGAGAACAATCGGCGGGATTCCGTCAGATCCACAGGCTTTGTTGGTGTTGAGACCCAGCAAAATCTTTCTGATAGTACGTTGGCGAAAGGTGATCTCGGGCATGTGACTGTCAATAGGTGTAATGTTCGGGGGTTGTTTTCCCGATGAATCCAGAGTGGAATTTCCAGCAAATAGGTGCGCAAAGATATTGGATTTTTCCTGGGCAGTCGTTGCTAGTGTTCCATCTTCTTTGGTTAGAGGAGAAAATGAGCTGGAAGTGAAGTTTCTTCCCACAGCTTTGGCGAAAGACCAAAATGAACGGGATCCGTTAGGACATTCAGCAAGTTTTGATCTTATTTTGGCATTGTGGGCATCTTTTGAGCATTCTATTGTCTCTTTGCATATGCCTCTAGCCTCGACATATGCTGCTCTGGTCTCAGGGCCCGGATTTTTTAGCCATCGATAGTATGCTGCCTGTTTGGAAGCCACAGCTCTAGAGCAGTTTCTGTTAAACCAGGTCTTATCGGATGATGTTCTTCTTTCGGTATTCGGTATGTAAGTTTGCATCCCCAACATGATGATTTCAGAAATTGTCTCCCGCACATCGTGTTGGATCTACTGAAGAGAAACAAACTCTCTTCCATGGAAACGCTGAGAAAAACATACGAAGACCTTCCCAGTCGGCCGAATTGTAATGCCACATGAGACGGGGTGGTATTGTGCAGCTCGATGGTAAATGGAAAGAGCATGTTGTGGAGATGAGGGTGTGATCAGAGTTTCCAAGTGGGGCACAAACTTCTATTCTATACGGGTCAGGATTGGTGGTGAGGAAAAGATATAGTGTATTGGCAGACTGGTTGTTGACATCAGGGATGCGGGTTGGTAGCTCGACCAGTTGTTCTAGACCATGAGTGATGGCGAAGGCCTCGGCTTGACGACCCGCATCATCTGTTTTGTTAGAGAATTTGAGCCAGGCAGCGTTATGTACATTACAGTCTCCCATGATTATGGTTTCAGCTGTTGGATGGTTCTCCTGAATGTAGTCCAGTTTGAGTGATAAAAACTCAAAGAGGTCGTTATATGAAGGTTCATTAGGTGATAGGTAAAGGCAGCAGAGGAACTTAGTCAGTTTGGTATCAGATAGCTTGAACCACATCACATCAAAGTCTTTCGGTTCCAAACTCTCTTCACGCTGGCATGAAAGGTTAGCCTTAGCGTAAAGGCAGACTCCACCTTTGAACCTGAATCGAGAATGGAGTTCGTAACCAGGACAAAGCATATGGACCTTGTTGGTGGACGAGTTTACTTGTGTTTCTGTTAGAGCCAGAATATCCGGTTTTTTCGTCTGTAGGTGATGGTGGACGTCATTTATGTTCTTGTTGAGTCCGCGGATGTTGGAAAAATTAATCTTTAATGTTGAGTCCCCTCGAGTACCTCTCGCCCGGAAATCCGAATGGAGAGGTATTTTGCTTCCGGAGTGTTTTACTCTAGGAGACTTCATCATTATTACTATTAGGATGCACTTGAAAATAAAGGAGGAATTGGGGAAAAGGAAAGAGGGAGACCGGAAAGTATCGACCGAACACTGAAACATGGAATGATCCATTTCACAGCACACAAAGTCGATATGGTGGTATTTCACCGGGCGATGAGACCATCTTCCACCTACGGTTAACCTTTTAGTCGCCTCTTACGACAGGCAGGATTTACCATGGGGCTATTCTAAAGCCGACCCCATACAGCTAAAATGAATGAATGAATTAGGTAAGGCGTAAAATGATGGCATCGAGTTGCGCGATGACATTCTGATAATTTTTTTGAAGTAATTTAATGATCTTCGTTGATTGTTGGTTTGGCGCCGACTCAAAATTAGTTACTTACATTATTTTAGGAGCTTAGTTATTGAGACTGAGAAGGTTTATTTTATTTTTTACTTTTCAGTTCCGTATTTCGTCGGTTTAATTTTTTGTTAAAAAGTTTTTATTTTTCAATTTTTTATTGCTATATTGCTGAAATATACTAATTACTACCTACTTGTTTTTTGATTACTTCCAAAATACGTATTTACCCACCTTACTTCAACTATTACCAGTTAAATAATATGATTATCTACTTTTACTATTTGTTGTAATATAAATTATTTTTGTTGTTCTGGTTAGTTTATTTCATTACTTTGTATATCATTCCATTCTCTCATAGAATATAATGGTTTTGACGGATGTGGAACAGAAATAATGTCAGTAGCGATCTGTCATTGTCAACTACGTATGTGTGTGCCAATGTTCATAAGTGAAAAATCAATTATCCCCTATTTTTCTACCCGTACGGGTATATCATTCCATTCGAAATCTAAATATAAGGTATACCCTATCTATTAAAAAAAGAATCATCCAAATCGAAGAACCCAGTACAAAGTTATGCCTGATAGAATCGGTTAACGGACCAGAATTCAGAGGGTGAGTGATCAATATCCTTCATGTTGCTACCCTTAGGGGGTGGATTTCTTTTGAATTCGAATGGGACCACCTTCGAAGTACACCCTATCCACTGAAAAAGAAATATCGGAATCGGACGCCTCAGTAAAAAGTTATGCGTTATCATACATTAAAAAAAATTATGGAAAAAAAATATACGGGTCGACTAGAGAACCTCCTCCTTTTTGGGTTCGTCGGTTAAAAAACCACATTCATTCAATACTTACAAGTACATTATGGGCCGCAATGTGTTAGAGATTTCAAGAATATGGAAAATCTTTACAAGAAATTTTAAAGTTCCCGCAGTGGTTTTACTTTTCTATGCAGATGTCGAGATAATGGGATCATCCCGAAGGGTTTGAGATTGGAAACGCCATATCATAGCCAACAATGCAAAAGAATAATCGAAAGAGCGGGCCACGCAATGGTAAGAGAACGAATACAGTGTCACAGGAAAAACAAGATAAATTTAGAAATTTTTATCAATAACCTGGAACAGTTCATGAAACAAAATCTGATTCGAAATGCCTATGAATACTTGCACCACTGTATTCACAACTCCTACAACTCATACAATCGAACGAGAAACACAATACATATGAACAAATTTCACAAATCATTGGAAGAGCAACAAATACACCCACAACACATATCAAACAATAAAAAAAAATCTGAAAATACTGTGATCAATTTGTCATAAAAAAAACTTAGACATATACGAAAAACTTGTGTTGGCAAAGGGACTGAACTTCGCAGTTGCACCCATATCAGATCTCAATTGACATCCGTCAGTTGAAAAAGCGAAAAAGACTGCAAGAAAAAATCCAAATTATTCAAACAATTGAAGGAGATTTAGAAGATTTTGAGAACGGGGGCAGATATAGTCCCCGAAACGTCAATCAAAAACTATATAGAGAAGTATCTTTTGAATTTTCACTATTTTTTCATAGGCTTATTCAGGGAACGAAAAGTTACTGACAAATTGAATCATTTTTCTATAGGAAATATAATTTGGTGAACGCAGTAACTTATCGGGGTGAACTGATTAGTTTGCCCTTTCCAAACTTGTATAGATTTTCCTGATTATATTTTCATTTTCAGACTGTGGAAGGTTACCCAAAAAACATGTCAAGAAACGTTGTTCCTCCACAAAAAACACATTCATTCAATACTTATGATAGGACGTTATTATTATTGAGAACATACTGTACATACATTTTGGTACTTCTTAGTATAATAGCACTCAAAAATCAATTAACCTTCCATTTTTCCACTGACGATTGAGTGGAATTTATAATGTGGAAGACATAAATTAAGCAAGAATAACATTTGTTTGGCATTCTCTCGTTAGAGAAACGAAGGATTATTACATATTTAGGTTTATGTTCAAAACCCTTGACAATGAATTGGATGAACCTCAACTCCTGTACTTAGTTTCAATACATGTACCTCCTAGAGACACCAGAAATAGAACTTTTCTTAGTTTACCTCATAGAAATACTAATTTGGGTAAAAAACGCCCCCCTCAGTGATAGCTTTAACAAATATTGTTCTGACATAGACTTATCATGTTTATCACTCTCACTTTTCGAAACTTCTACCAAACAACTTTTTTCTGTTTAACATAATGGACTGGATATCGTCAATCTTTTCAAAACCACTACAAAACACATTTTTCTGTCTAACATTGTGGACTTGTATTTTTAGTTTACTAGTATTTTAGCTCTACTAGTTGTAAATCTGAGTTGCTTCATGTATTAGTGGATTCTGTACTGGGTTCCAACCTGTTTGTATCCCAAAACGAAATAAATAAAATAAAAATAAATTTAAAAAGCAACGATATTCTGATTTTCGAGCGAAACGTCCAACAACACTTGCAATCAACAAGCTCACAAAAATTATAAACGACGGAATTCAGAAAAATAAAAATAAGTTCAAAAACTAAAACCCGACTACTGAAAAATCACGCTCTAAAAATAATGAAACAAGAACATTTTCTCAATATTTATCGCCTATTTTAATGTATTTAATACATATTCATAGTGATGTTAAAAAACATAGTTGACGTCATAACTGGCACAATAATGACGTCATCCAAAATAATTATATGTCAATACGTGCACTATTTTTCTCTTCTTACACTGTAACGACTAGCAAATTTATTCAAACGTGCCTGCCATATAACCTTTTATTTCCGATCTGAAGAGGAAACCAAATAGGAGATAATATATAGGGTTTGTTTGAAGGTTGTAGACGATGTGGTAACTTGATTACTCTCGTTTCGGACGTCCATCGTCTTAATGGATTTGAAAGATTTTCACGACGTTTCGAATGCTTGTATCTGCAATCGTCTTCTACTACTGTATTCACCTGAAGACGATTGCAGATACAAGCATCCGAAACGTCGTGAAAACCTTTTGAATCCATTAAGACGATGGACGTCCGAAACGAGAGTAATCAATATATAGGGTGTTCTATTTCAAAAATCGTAACTTTGATGTCATTCTACTCCTGTATAATCGATGCGTTCGCAACTGGAGTTTAATAAACTAGTGACTTCAAATGTCCCCAAAAATAAAAATCCAACGGGTTTAGATCTGGGGACCTTGGTGCCCACGCCTGGTTAGGTTCTTCTACACCCCTACCGATCCATGGATTTGGATAGATAGTGTTAAGGAATTCCCTGGCTACAACGCTAAAATGGGCCGGAGCCCCATCATGCATAAACCACATGCGGATACGAATTTCTAATGGTACATTCTGAAGTAGTCCCGGCAATTTATTTTCTAAAAAGTCTCTGTAAGTTGCGCCATTCAGTCGGAACGGAAGAAAGAAAGGACCTATCAAGTAATTATCAATTATTGCCGCCCATACATTTACAGAAAATTGATACTGTTAATGTCTTTCACTAACTGCGTGCGGATTTGTTATGAAAGTTTGTGATAGAATTTCGGGAGAAGTTTGCCTCGTCCGTGAAGAGTACATATCTTAAAAATTGAGGATTTCCAATCAATTTTCTCAAAAACCACTGACACATAGTAATGCGTTATGGAAAGTCTCGTGGCAAAAGAGCTTGTACCCTTTGAATATGGTATGGATAAAATTGTTGATCGTGGATAATTCTCCAAACTGTGGACTGAGTAGGATTGAGAGCTTCAGCAATTATTCTTGTACTTGTTTCTGGATTCTCCTCGAGAGCGTTCAAAGCAGCTTCTTCCAATTCTGGGGTTCGGACTGCTCGTGGTCTTCCAATAATATCAGCTGCCCTCTTAAAGCTACCTGTTTCTGCCAAACGACGGTGGAGACTGGTAAATGTTGGAGCTGAAGGCAGTACTCGAATAGGAAATCGCTCCTGGTAAATACGTTATGCTCCGCGCGCATTGCCATCCGCAAGGCCATATCGGCATATTGGCTAAATGAGCATTATTGTTTAAATAATCCATTTTTTCAAAATTAGTGTTTTAAAACTTAGAGAAACTTCAACAAAACCACAAAACGTTTAACTGTCACATTATATGTAATTACCAAAAACTTTTTAACGAAAAATTAAACCGACGACAAAATCAACTGAAAAGCAAAAAATAAAATAAACCTACTTAGTCTAAATGATAATTGAGCTCCAAAACTAATGTAAGTAACTGATTTTGAGTCGGCACCAAACAAACAATTATCGAAGATCATTATCTATGAAAGAAGTCATCAAAACGCAGCCGTGCATCTCGCTGCCATCATTTTACGCTTCACCTAATTCAATTGCAGTTTGTTTGGCGCCGACTCAAAATCAGTAACTTAAATTAGTTTGGGAGCTCAATTATCATTTAGACTAAGAAGGTTTATTTTATTTTTTGCTTTTCAGTTGATTTTCGTCGGTTTAATTTGTAAAAAGTTTTTATTTTTCAATTTTTTGTGGCTAAAATCTACCAATTACTACCTACTTGTTTTTTTATTAGTTCCAAAATACTTACTTGCCCACCTTACTTCAACTATTACCAGTTAAATAATATGATTATCTACTTTTACTATTTGTTGTAATATAAATTATTTTCGTTGTTCTGGTTAGTTTATTTCATTACTTTGTATATCATTCCATCCTCTCATAAAATATACTGATTTTGACGGAACAAGAATAATGTCAGTAGCGATCTGTCAATGTCTAACTACTACGTATGTGTTTGCCAATGTTCACTAGTGAAAAATCAATTATCCCCTATTTTTCTACCCGTAAGGGTGGCTAATTCCTTTCGAAATCCAAATATAAGATATACCCTATCTATTAAAAAAAGAATCATCCAAATCGAAGAACCCAGTACAAAGTTATGCCTGATAGAATCGGTTAACGGACCAGAATTCAGAGGGTGAGTGATCAATATTCTTCATTTGGCTACCCTGAGGGGTGGATTTTATCTTTAAAATTCAAATGGGACCAAATTCGAAGTACACCCTATCCACTGAAAAAATAATTATCGGAATCGGACGCCTCAGTAAAAAGTTTTGCGTGATCATACATAAAAAAATATCCATAACATAAAATATACGGGTCGAATAGAGAACCTCCTCCTTTTTGGTTTCGTCGGTTAAAAACTACTTACTTGAACGTCAAATTCATTTCCTAAGCATTCTTGTGAAAAATGCAAAATAATGGTAATAACTTCAACACGCATCGATTATCAAATAAACGATTTGAGATTTTCAAGTCCAAATATCTAGAAAACGGTTGCTTATAGCGACTTTCAACAGAGGTAGCTCTTTTACGTAGAATGATAGAGGAATTGATTTTTTCATTGAAAAATGTGCTAGAGGTGAGCTAAAAAAAAATATGAATCTTCAAAAAAGAAAAAGACGGGTAGGTGGTGCCCCCTACGAGTAAGAGCAATAATAATATCAGGTTCGAATTCGACATTTTAAAACACCTCCCAATACCAATTTTCGTTCAGTTAAGGTTAGTATTTCGAAAGTTATTTGAAAAAAACGCAAATCAAAATAAATCTACAACACCCTGTATCTTGGAAACGAAGCGTTTCCGGACATATATTCATTTGGACAATTCATATTAGAATATTGTGAGGAATCACCTACTGAAGTTTGCCAAAGTACTTTTGAATCGCCCTGTATAACCTTTTATTTCCGATCAGAATAGGAAACTAAATAGGAGATAATATATAGGGTGTTCTATTTCAAAAATCGAAATTTTGATATGTCATTCTACTCCTGTATACAGGGTGTTCCAAATTAAGTCGGCACCATTGCCAACTCCGTTATTATTGATGCTACGATTTCGATCAAATGGGCAAACTGGTAGCATTTTTAGTGGCCTTCTCGATGCCGAAAACAAAACAAAAATTGACAGTCGCGTTGTCATAATATTTCATAAAATGATATTTTTCTCAATGGAACACCCTATATTTTTTCATCCATTTCGATTCATAATATCATTCTCAACAACAAAGCTCATATCACTTTTCTTATGTGGAAATATTTATTTCTCCAATTAGTACAAAAAATTTCTTTGTTTTGGCGAATAAAACCTCTGATTGTCCAAACACCCATTTTTTGTACTTATACGAATAACAATATTTTGTTACTAATAGCAAAATAAGACAGTAAAAAGAAAAAATTGCGCTGGGATGTGAACTCGTGAAACCCGTGATCATCATGTCGCACCACTCATTTGACACCACTAAGCTATTTGGTATATGTACAAAACGATAAATGTTTCCTATTAATACAACTGTCTTATTTTCACCTTTACGAAAAAAAGTCGAATGAGCTTTGTTGTTGAGAATGTTATTACGAATCGAAATGCATGAAAAAATATAGGGTGTTCTATTGAAAAAAATATCATTTTATGAAATATTATGACAACGCGACTGTCAATTTTTTGTTTTGTTTTCGCCATCGAGAAGGCCACTAAAAATGCTACCAGTTTGCCCATTTAACCGAAATCGTAGCATCAATAATAACGGAGTTGGCAATGGTGCCGACTTAATTTGGAACACCCTGTATATGCGAATGTTTCAAAATATTGCATTTATATTTCTGTACAGCAATTTCCCCTTATACCCATGTAAGTACTATTTGTGGAAGTGTAATATATGGTGAACCCTCTGGTTGATATCTTATTTATTTTCGATATCACCTGAGTTCTAAATCATCTGTTGCCGGTATCACGTTCACATATATTTTCTAAAATGGCCAGTTGCGGATATCTCGACTTCGAAAAAAAATATCTTCACCGTCATAATATCCGAACCTAAAAATACCTTCAGTTCCAAAGTTCAATAGCCATTTCGGCCCCTTGAAAATTTAATGCATATCACATTAATTTTTCGAATATGAAAAACATCGAACGACATTTCGGTAAGCCTCGAAAACGTATCTAGTACACGATTGATATAGAACTAGTTTAATTCAGAAAAAAATATCTGGAAAGACGTACGGATCACAGAGATCCGCTTTGATGGTACTGACATCACTCGAAAATCGGATACACAAGTGATTGCATCTGCATCTCTTGGCAAATATTTAATTATTCCGCGATCTACAAAACATATGTTTTGAAGGCTGATTCAGTCCATTACTCTTGCTCGTTTTCACACTATTTATTTGGATGTACGTCTCCAGTTTATTTCGACTAGCTCGGGTGGTTGGCTTCCTGATCTCAAATCGGTTCCAGAAGAAATACCGCGATGTTTCGTAAAACGCCTCTACTTACGATATTATGTTGGGAGAATCAGAAACATAGTACAGGTGAATCAGAATGAGATCGATAACTCCATTTTTCATTCATCATCTTATTTGATCGAATCGATGGCGCGGATTCACTGATATGTTACCATACTTTCTTGCATATGATTGTTTTGACAGATCAACTGACAAACAAACCCAAGCTCAAATTCATAATACTCCACTTAGATAAGAGTTAAGGTATGAAACAAATTTTGCGAAAAACTGAAGATAAGTACTCTTCATCTGTTGAAGTTTATGTTGGAGTATCATTATCAAAGCCATTTCTGATTGAATTATCTAGGAAAATATTATCCAATCAACATGTTTTGGATGAAGAAGAACAATTATTGTGTATTAATATCTACTGAAATGATAGCAACGGTTTAGTGGGGACACTACATAGAAACAAACAAGGCATTAAAGCAAATGTTCAAATGAACCACCATTTTGTTCAATACACAATTGGCATCTCCGTATCATCGACTGTCGCACGCTTTGTATCCTGTATTAACGTACATGCTGCTAAAATTCTTCCCGTTAAATCTTTCACAGATTCTACAGGTGTTGTTTCATACACTAGGGATTTGAGGTATCCCCACAAAAAAGTCTAGTGAAGTTGAATCTGGAGAACGCGCAGGCCAATGTATGGGACCACGTCTACCTATCCACCGATCATGGAATGTTTGATCAAGAAATTGACGAACGATTTGTTGGAAAGGGGCTGGTGCTCCGTCATATTAATACCACATTCTTTGATGAACCAATAGAGGTACGTCTTCAAGTAGCCCAGGTAAAATATGTTCAAGAACCACCCAGTAGTGCAGCCCATTCAAACGGGGAGGAAGAAGATATGGTCCAACGATACGATTTTCGATAATTACTACCCAAATATTCACTGTAAACTTTTGTTGCTAGCCTTTTCGAAACATTCCATGCGGATTTTGTTCATCCCATAAATGGCTGTTCCTACTATTGAAAAATCCATCTCTTGTGATACATGCCTCATCCGTGAATAGAACATATCTAGGAAAGTTGTTTGCTCCTTCATACATCCTCAAAAACCATTCACAAAAAATCTACGAGGGCCATAAACACCAACATCTAGGGCCATCACCTTCTGTAGGCGAAATAGATACAATAGTTGTTCACGTGCTACCCGACTTACTGTTGATTGTGACACTTGTAACCTATACGAAATAGCCCGACTACTGGTAGAAGGATCTGCTGCTAATCGGTCAAGAATTTGTTTTTCTGTAACATTATCTCTTCTTGTTCTATTCGCACCACAATGGTGCTTTACTGAATTTAAAGGACCCCGTTTCCTTCAATCGTCGATGTACAGCTATAAAATAGTGAAATGTGGACGATATGGATATCTTTGTTGATATAATTCAGCAGCCGCTCTGGCATTTCCCCCTGTTTCACCATAAACGAAATGCATATCTGTATATTCTTCAAATGAATAATCCATTTTGAAACGATGTTCACTGACTGAAATGATGACAGATGACTTGACTGTCTTGAATTACTGTAAATTATGTCTAATGTAAGTATCGATATATCAGTGTGTTTCTACCGGAAACAATGAAAAAAGGCTACGTTTCTTTTTAGTTCCAAATTTCGTGTATGTTTTATGCGTTGATCAGTGGTGTAGTGAACAGCCTACCACAAAAGGTATAACATATCAGTGAATTCACGACATCGATTCGATCAAATAATATGATAAATGAAAAAATGAAGTTATCGGTCTCATTCTAACTCACCCGGACTAGGTTTCCGATTCTCCCAACATTAGAAAATGTTCAGGAGGTTGACACATATTCCGATATGTAAGAAATTAGCATTATGCGATTATTGCACATAAGAAATTATCTCTACTAAGGACATATCTTCAGTTTTTCTCAACGATCTCAGAAACCTCGACTTTTAGATGGAATGTTATGACTTTTAGGTTGAGTATCGATGAGTCGAATTGATGTCAAACGCTCATTTGTCCATTCACTTGTCCCAAGAAAATATGAAGCAACATATGACCACATACCATCGTAACTACGCCACTGGATTACGAAAATAAAAAATTATAACTCCAAATTAGCACGTTGATAAACCTTGATTAGTGCACCAAGTTTCAAATTTTTTCCTGCAGGAATTTTGGAGAAAACAAATTAAATCTTAATTTTTTTCGTACTTTTCTGTATCTCAGAGGGGATGCATTTCAGGACATATCTTGATAGCAACTTTTCACCTCGAAATGAAGAGAGGAGATTAGGAATTCCGCACACAGCGAGACCGTCCAACCCCTAAAAGATGTTGTCATTTGTAAAAATTGATTTTTTCACAATTACCAAACCGTCATAGGTACGCAACTAGGCAGAAAACACTGTCATATAATATTTTTTACTCATAGCTCATGTCCATCAGATCTAGATGCCAAAATAAAAATGCTTCTGAAAAATCAAATGTACCAATTTTTGCCTCAAACTATGTGATCTTACTCACAATGTCCCTAGAATCAAGAAAGTAAAAATATACAGGGTGTTCCATTTGAAATTCCCAAGTTGGGGTCGTTTCCGGTGGAACGGGAAGTGATGGGGGAGTATGAATATTGAAAAAAATTCCAGTTCTTACATCCAACACCCCTGCCAAGTTTGCATCAAATAACCTCGAAACTCTGGAAACCATGGCTCGTCAAGTCAAGAATACGTTGACGGACCCCACCTATTCCTAATACAACCATTTCCGCCTTATTTACTTCTTGTACGGAGTGTAACATCCACCGACCTTGTTTCGTTAGTAATTTATGTGAGAAAAATTCCTTCTAGCGAAAAACCAGGTGGTCAAGATTCAGTCACTCATACGATTATTCAACGTGAAACAATCCAAATCACAACTGGAGCTCATCATAATACTATATAAGACATGATACAGCCGCGTTAGAATATTTTCACGGTAATCGAACAGAATAAGACATAAATCACGGAGAACAAAGTGAATAAATTATAATATCCTGAGAATACCTTGAGTACGCATACCTTTACAGAGAGACTTATAGAGTTCAATGGCAAATATCCAATTCGCTCGCTATCAATACGTTTCTGTTGAAAATGTTGCAGTTTTAAATTGTCCAAATACAGCGGCAGCTCTCGGTATGGAACTGTGAGAAACCGCTCTTAGAGTCGAAATTGGAAAAGTATCGTCATTATTGTAAAGTCTTTCTTTGATATGAATAGACTGAATACGTATGTTATGGAGAGGTGAAGAGGTGATTGGGAAATTATTTGTTCTACAACTGCTGGGACATAATTCAATAAGTCAAAGATAATAATAATAATAATAAGAATAGTTTTATTCCTTGAAATTATCATGTAACAATAATATAGGAAACGTCAAGTAAAACACAGAAAAAAAACATGTAGATGTACAATATGGAGTGAAAAAAACTAACATAGACACAATACATTGAACACAGTTATTTCGAAGTATACTCAAAATATTCTTTGATAGAGTAAAAACATCCCGCTATAAGATACTCTTTAACCTTCCTTTTGAAAGTAGGTGCTTTTTACATTTGAAGGCAGGCAATTGAATATTCTCGAAACTGATAGAGAGGATGATTTTCGGAACAATTTCGTACGATGTTGTTGCAGCTTAATTAGATTTCCGTTTCTTGTTAGGTAATTGTGACACATTGAATTAGTTTCGAACTCAGACTCGCATATTTTTTAAAAGAGTAAACAATTATAAATGTATACAGATGGTAATAATGGAATTTTATTTTCTCTAAGAATGGGTCTACAGGAATCTGTGTGACAAAGGCCATACAACATTCGTATAATCCTTTTTTGAGAGATGAAAGCTCTATTAATGGTCATTCCTTCTCCCCACAAAAGCACATTGTAAGAAAGTAATGAATAAACCATCGCATAGTAAATGTTTAGTAAATGTTCTTCATTCATAACCTTTTTGAGTTGTATCAATGCATAGAAACTGGACTAGAACTAAACAAATTAAAAAAAAGAGCACAAGGCTTAGTGGCCATTAATATTTTTTATTACCCGACAAAACCAAAAAGGAGGAAGTTTTCTAGTCGCATAACTTTTTACTGAGACGTCCGATTCCGATAATTCTTTTTTCAGTGGATAGGGTGTATTTCGAAGTTAGTCCCTTTGAATTTAAAAGATGAAATCCACCCCTAAGGGTAGCAAAATGAAGGATATTGATAACTCACCCTCTGAATTCTGGTCCGTCAACCGATTCTATCAGGCATAACTTTGTACTGGGTTCTTCGATTCGGATGATTCTTTTTTTATTAGATAGGGTATACCTATAGTTGATCATATTTGGATTTCGAATGGAATTATCCACCCTTACGGGTAGAAAAATAGGGGATAATTGATTTTTCACTTGTGAACATTGGCACACATATGTAGTTGACAATGGCAGATAGCTATTGTCATTACTTTTGTTCTCCTACATCCGTCACAATCATTATATTCTATGAGAGGATGGAATGATATACAGAGTAATGAAATACACTAACCAGAACAACAAAAATAATTTATATTACAACAAATAGTAAAAATAGATAATCATATTATTTAACTGGTAATAGTTGAAGTGAGGTGGGTAAGTAAATATTTTGGAAGTAATCAAAAAACAAGTAGGTAGTAATAAGTAGATTTCAGCCACAAAAAATGTAAAAATAAAAACTTTTTAACAAAAAATTAAACCGACGAAATAAAAAACTGAAAAGTAAAAAATAAAATAAACCTTCTTAGTCTCAATAACCCATAAACTAATGTAAGTAACTAATTTTGAGTCGGCGCCAAACGAACAATCAACGAAGATCATTAAATTACTTCAAAAAAATTATCAAAATGTCACCGCGCAACTCGATGCCATCAATTTATACCTTACCTAATTCATTTGCTTGTTTGTTTGGCGCCGACTCAAAATTAGTTACTTACATTAGTTTAGGAGCTTAGTTGAGACTAAGAAGGTTTATTTTATTTTTTACTTTTCAGTTCCGTATTTTGTCGGTTTAATTTTTTGTCAAAAAGTTTTTAATAGACAACATGCCAATAATTTTCGTGGACGTCGACGACTTATGCACTTATTTTGAACTTTTGGCAACAGAGGTAGTTGGCTTGAATACATAAACAGGGTTTCTGCAAAGTTCAGGCATATTTTTCAGCAGGATGTAGAACTCGTAAAAATATGCTATTTTACACAAAATAACATATATAGAAGTTGCAAAATAAATAATAATAATGAAAAGTTTACAAAACCCAAATACTGTCCTGGCGAAATATATTTTCCCGGAGTTGTGCAGTTGTGTTTCTTTATTTGCAACAACGACCTCAAATGCCAATTTTCATGACCCCAACTTGAAAACTAACGGATTCCTATACAAACTTTCAAAAACGCTGAAATACGTTTTTCTTTATTTTAAAAAAGTGCCCAAATACCAATTTCCGTGGATCAAAACTAACGGTAGTTGCATACAAACTTTCACCCCTTTAGGGGAAGAATATCAAAATATTAAGAATAATCCAATAGATGATTAATAGAACTGAGTAGATATCCATTACCTGTTTAACTTTCAGTAAAACAAATTTAACAAAAGAGAATTATTCAAGTTGAACTCTTATCAAGCAAATATTGTGACTTTTACATTTGATAAGTTCCAAACTTTCTAGAAGATCGAGCTTACAACCTATTTTTATATGTAATATTTCGAAATCGTTAACAAAATAAATTTGAGATTTTTCGAACCTTTAAAAATTCATATCTCTAAAAATATTAACTTTATCGTGGAAAGTCATGATACCTTTTTAATTTGTATTTCTATGAAAAATATAAAAAAAAATTGTCCGATTGAAAAATAACAATTCCTTGCAATTGTTTAAACAATTTCGGTTTAAACAATATGGCACGGGGTTGCCCCATGGCAACATGCATTTATATCATCAGTAGGGCAATTTGAAGAGGATCGAATAAAAAAATTGAGGTGGAATAGTTTTCGGTACTCATGCGCCGATTCCTCCTAGTCTATCAATATATGCGTTTATTATTACGGTTGCCGTATAATATTTTCATAACCACTTTCAGACGTTTTCTTGGGATACCGATTACTGTAAAACGGCCGCAATCGAATGCTAGAAAGTTCCAGTACTGTGGAAATTATAAGGAGGATATCTTGTACTAAAGAGCATCCATTTGTGGGTAATATAAGTTTGAAAGAAGAATACACACAACCATACCTGGAGAAGGATAAGTACCACATGGTGGTTTTCTCATTTTTCTTGAACGTGATTAGTGATTACAACGGGGTCATATCAGCGATATATTCTTGGAATTTATTTTAAAGTGTATGCCAACTATTTTCCCTATCAAGCGATTTTGACGTTATTCGAATATTTACCAATTACCTGTACATTTATATTAAGGTGTTCTTGTTGTTAACACCGTGTTCTCGAGAGTTACGTAGGTAAAATAATATCTCCCCTTATAACACCCATATACATATTTGTTCACGTACTTTTCTTTATGAATAAATCTCTCACAACTATAGGTTTTCATTTTATTATCTGAGCATAGTTACTCTGTGGTTACGGGTCATTTTAGTGATTTTCTTCATGGCCTTGAAACTTTTATTGGGGTGAGCTTTATCTAAATCACTTGGCGCCCTATTTGATAATTTTAACATTTTTTCCTACCCACTCTCGACTCCACTGTTGCAAGTCGGCGCATCCCAATTTTTTGTGTTACCTCACAGAAAGTACGTAACACATGTTATGGCTATTAATACACTCGCACACGGCACGATCGTTTCAAAATATTCGTTTCAAAACTATGTGATCGTCCCTAGAATCAAAAAAAGTAAAAATATACAGGGTGTTCCATTTGAAACCGGAAGTGATGGGAGAGTATGCAATATTGTATTTTTTTCCAATTCTTGAATAGAACCCCCTGCCATGTTTGGATCTCTTATCATCGAAACTCTGGAAAGCATGGCTTATCTATACGTTGACACCCCTATATAAAAATTTCAAGTTTCTAGAAGTTACGAATAACAACTATCTTGAATATCAGTATGTTTGCTTACCAATCCTTCGAAGTTTTTTGATGAAGATTGTGAACTTACCTGAAATAAAAAAGCAGAATTATTACAATGTAAAATACAAGATATTGGAGAATAAGAGTTGGGAATAATTTCAACATCTATTTTTTGTGAATATAAAACAATTTGTGGGTCGTCCCAAAAAAAATTTCAATTATATATTTATTTGTCATAGATAAAAAATTCATAAGAAAACTGTTAAAAGTGACATTTCCTTTGTGGTAGTTCATTAACATGAGAAGTAAATGGTGGGCATACAGTGCTCGTCTAAAGTCCGTTCCCCCCCTACTAATTTTTGATCCACCTGGTATATCGCAACGAACTTTGGAGGGCTTCAAAAGGAGATGAAAACCTACTTTTTCACGAAAAAATCACAGCTAAAAGTTTTAAAATACACCCCGTATATTATTTCATTTTCGAAATCTGCTCATAATTCTCAACAGTTTTCTCGAATACACTTTACTCCTAAATTCAATGGTTTTCGAAATATTAACGTTTGAAAAGTGGCATTCTGGTTTAAATTGACGTATGGATTTTGGTCACTTCCGGTAAAACATTTTGCTAACTAAACGTTGTTATTAATTTGTAGTTAAATCTCTTAATCAATTCGACTAATAAGAGGCGTAAAGAGAGTTTATTAAATCACAATCAAAACAAATTAGTTAGCTAAAAAATTATAATTTATTTTTTAATAACACTTTCATTTAACCCCAACAATTATTTCATCAAGTGTTCAAGGTGGCCTTCTCCTAAATCTTGACAATAAAGTGCCCTATTATAAATAGCTTCTCTCGCGTTGATGAAAGTCTGTTCATCTATTTCTTCACATGTATCTATTATTCTGCGTTCCGACTCTTCTATTGTTGAAAAAATCTAGAGGTGTAAGATCCGAAGATCTTGGTGGCCATTCTGTACTTCCCCTGCGACCTATCCATCGCCCAGGAAAGTTTGTATCAAGGAACTCTCTAGCCATGCGATCGAAATGGGGAGGTGCCCCATCCTGCTGACATATGATTTTCAAACTCTTCCTGATTGTTCAATACAATTTGTCCTATTCGAGGTTCAATTTCAGTTTCTGAAAGATTTCTGTAAAGAACTCCTGTAAGATTGCCTCTGATTGATGAAAATCAGTCCAACAACGCGATTGCCCAAAATCCCCGCCCAAACATTTACCTTTTTAGGAAACTGGGTATGTCCCTCTCTAAAAATATGCGGATTAGTATCGCTTTGGTATCGTACATTCTGTTTGTTGACTTTTCCATTGAGAAAAAATGTGCATTCGTCTGCGAAACATAAACTTTTTAGGAAGCCCCGTTCTCCTTCATTTGTTCTTGTTAACCACCACAAAATTCATCCCTCCGGTCTGGATTATCCTCCGTGAGAGCATGCAGGATTTTCATTTTATAGGGATGAAACTTTTATTTTTTTAGGACTCTTTGGACACTTTTTGAACTTACTCCACAGGATTCAGCAACTGCAGACCTCGACTGAGTCGGATTGATTACCATTTCAGCAACAATTTCTACCTTTTTTTCTTCTGAAAGAGGCGGTCTTCCTGATCTTGGAGCATCTTTCAGCGTACCAATTGCTTGGAGCTTATTTAAAAGTTTGCGCAAATATGACCTCGAAATAGGATTATCAGGAAATCTATCATTAAACATACGGACTGCTAGATGATAATTTCTTCCAGCTTCTCCAAATATCAAAACTGCTTCAAATGTATCGTCTAAACTACGAGCCGTGATCACACTTTTCATAAAAGGATTTAGACGCTCAACGGACTATTTGACAGTTAGCAGTTCAGTTTGACAGTAAACTAGATGTTACCGCGACAACGATTTTTTCCAATGCAAACTTGATTGAAAGCAACATTAGTGTTTTTGGTTGGGTTTGAAATGACCAAAATGTCACTTTTCAGACGTTAATATTTCAAAAACAATTGAATTTTGGAGTAAAGTGTATTGGAGAAAACTGTTGAGAATTATGAGCAGATTTCGAAAATAAAATAATATACGGGGTGTTCTATTTAAAAAAATTATTGAAGATGGCGCTCAGACGCCATTTTAGAACTTTTAAATGTGATTTTTTCATGAAAAAGTAGGTTTTTATCTCCTATTTGAGCTCTCCAAATTTCGTTGCGATGAACCAGGTGGTTCAAAAATTAGTAGGGGGGGAACGGACTTTAGACGAAAACTGTATAGTTTTTTCTAGAGTTAATGTCAAAACATTGTTTTGAAGTCCCTTCACCTGCTTTTATAGGATAACTCAGAAGATGAAAATCTTTCCAGTGGTGTTCTAGAAAAAGAGCCCAGACTCGTTCCTTCTGGAACACCATATCCATCAATTTCTACACGTTTGGAATAGCGAATAATTCTATGTTTGTGTACCTTTTCTCTCAATCCATGCCGCACTCACTGCATCAGCATACCATTCGACGACATATTGTAAAATGTGAGGGAAAACATAATCCATTTAAGGGTTAACTTCTTGACCTCATGCCTTCATATGTTCGAACCATTTTCAATGATTAACACAAATTAAGAGAATAAACTATTCAGTTCTGGTTGGATACTTGTACGAATAAATTGAGTTGAATTTTTTGCCTGAACGCGTAGCTAAAAGTGACCTTTTCATGAAACCCATATGTTCACGCCATATCGGATATGGGTCATTATTTCATCCAACCCATCGATTTAAAAACTTGTCCTAATTCCGACTGCATCAGAATCAAATAGTTCACGGCCTTCGGCGACTAGATAGACCTTTACCTACCGTACCCGTCGTCGACGATGGAGGCCCTGATTCGAACAATAGTCGAAAAAGCAGGACCGAACTGAAGTGATTTATTGGAATTAAGAAATACGAGGCACACCCTCTGATTAGTACAAAGGAGTAGAAGGGCCAACAACAAAATAATTTTCAAAAACATTTGGAATTGCCACTTTAAACTGACAATTGTCACTTTGAAGTGTAGTAAAACGATTAAAATTATACATAAGGAGATTTTTCTTCCTTTAGTTCATGTAATTAACCTCTCTTTTAAAAATGATAAAATTTCAAGGCAATGGAAAGAATCACTAGTTACCCCAATATATAAAACAGGTGAACATAACGTCTTGAATAATTACCGACCTATCTCTGTGATAAATAACTTTGCGAAATTATTTGAACAAAGTGTTAAAAGTAGACTAACGGCTATTTTTAACAAACATGATGTCATCACAGATAGACAATTTGGCTTTAGAGACAATTCCAATACTGAGAAAGCAGTCTTAGACTTAATTGAAAAAACCGTCAGTGCCCTGGATGGCTCAGAAAAATGCCTGGCCATTTTTCTTGACCTGGCCAAGGCATTTGATACTGTATCACACGAATTGTTGCTAAAGAAATTAGAAAATTATGGAGTTAGAGGTAATGTACTCAATATGATGAGAGATTATCTGTCGCAAAGATCGCAAATTGTGAAAATAGAAGATTGAGTGAACCAATTGAATTGGAGTCCCGCAAGGAACAGTATTGGGTCCAATACTCTTTCTTGTATATATCAATAGCATAACTTCTATAAATAATTTCAAAGGGAGTATAATTTCCTATGCTGATGACACAGCACTATTATATAGAGGAGACTCATGGCAGCAACTAAAAGATCATTCAGAAATGGATCTTCGAAATCTACAAATATGGCTAAACCACAATCTTCTAAGTCTCAACGCAAGTAAAACCAAATTCATATCATTTTCGATATATAAATCCGAACAGCCTCTCTACGACTATTTAACAATACACGATTGTAGTAACGTAAACAAGTGCAATTGCCCCATTATAGAAAAAACACCCAATATGAAATATCTCGGAATCATACTAGATCAACATCTACGGTGGGATGATCACGTGGCCCATGTAGTAAAAAGGATCAGACAACTGATCCATAAATTCTATAATATCAGAGAGATCTTAAACAAAAAAAATATTTTAGTACTATACAACTCCCTGGTTGAATCAGTTATTAGATACTGCATAACAGTGTGGGGATGTCTGTACGATAATGCATTGAGTAAACTACAATCAACTCAAAATTCCTTATTGAAAATAACAATAATAAAAAAAAACTTTATTCCACCGATCAGCTCTACAAGGATGTTGAAACACTGAATACAAGAATATATATATATATATATATATACATATATATATATATATATATATATATATATATCTATCAGTCACTTATCTGGATGTTCCATAATAAACAAAAATACACGACTCCTAAAACCAAACTAGATTCGCAGAAAATAAGTCTTTAATATTACCAATTTTTCGGAAAGCACATACACAACGGTATATATTTTTTTACGGCCCAAAACTGTACAATTTTCTGCCACATGACATGAAAACTATAAACCCCTTGCCAAAGTATAAAAACACTTTAAAAAAATTTATATATGAAAATAAAAATCTGCTAAAAATTTTCTGAAAAAAAAAATCCTTCTCTTTTGACTGAAACAAACTCTCGTCACACAATTGTTACTCCGAAGTGACAATTGGGAATTCAAAATAACGGATACCCCCTCTGGTGTCGGTTTTTGAAACTATACATACTTACATTGTTCATTGTTTACTTTTCGAAACATTAATGTTTATATGATTTTAGCCATTGTATACCTAAAACCTGTCGAATCTCTTGTGATT